>OY720450.1:43415043-43700043 GCA_963082715.1 Harpalus rubripes
AAATGCATCGCAAAATGCTCATAAAAACTGTAACTTTAAAATTAATTTTTACGTTTATATGAAGAGATAAAATAATCGTTTCACATGATTTAGATGCTGCATTTAAATCTCTATAACTTTTATTTGTACTACTTTGCATAAAATAATTAGGTAACATTAGCACAAAGAAAAATTTATTTTCCATGTTAAACTCCTATGTTTCACTTTTCGATTTACACCCTGTACATACATACACAAAAGTACACATTTCACAATTCCTGGGTTAGCACAAATTTGAGAAAATAATTATATCAACCATAAAAATAGTCCCTCTTTCTTTCAACAACATAATTACAACCCGGACATCATACAACAAATATTCCTCACTCTTAACGTATTAAAGTGACCGATTTTTGATAATGAAATACCGCATCCGGACCACAATATTAGTTACGAAACAATCATCCTTCGTCATACATTCCTGTGAAGTTACGGCCACGTCATATGGTATTTATGGTACACAAAATTTTGGGAAAATATTGATGAAACTACCAAAATTTTAGAATTTTTATAAATATTGTTAAACAGCAACAATGAAATTTGACTGTGACACTCACATTTTACACAGTGCAAAAATAATTGTAATAAAAAATGTATTAAAAAAAAATAATGCCAAAATAAATTATTAGCGAGAAAGAATAACTTTAAAAGCAACTAAATCAAATGGACTATATTATATAAAATCAAAATAGGTAAAATAAGTTAAAAAACTAATAAGATAGAAAATGCTAAAGTAATAAAAAAATATACATAATATGGTATAATTGTATAACTTTGAATTAATGACTAAAGTTTTGTAGTCGTCAAATAATGTAACACGGTTAAACTGACACCGTTGCTAAGGAAATGGGTTGTCAGGAAGTAACCATTGATATCATTGCTATGGAAATGAAAATGTATGTAACTATGGTAATTACACTAACACTGTGACAATGGTAACTTATTGCTGTACTACCTATTACTGTCTAAATTCACTGTCTACTTAGAATCACTGTCTACCTCAAACCACTGCTTACCTATTTCTCTGTCTATGATACTCAAAGCACTTGTATTCACTAAAAATCAGTGTATTTTGTCTTATTGTACCCTTAATAACCAAGTGCCATCGAAACTACAAGTGGAGTATGTTTCCAAAGTATACATGCAAAAGTTCAAATCCACACTCCAGCTGCGCTGGCGAGTGCACCACGGAGTGCCTCCAAAAGCTTGTATTCACCAAAAATCAGTGTATTTTGTCTTTTTGTACCCTAAATAAGCAAGTGCTATCGGAACTATCGGTAGAATATGTTTCCAAAGTCAACACGCAAAATCGTCGTTTCAGACCGTGAAACGCTCAAATATGATGTAAAAACTGTTTCTTAAAGCATGTCTCCAAATCAATTGAAAATTAGTTTTCTAAGCGATTTACGTGTTTTTAGTGTGTCTTGCAGTAACTTCTATAGTTTAAATCGGCACTCTAGCTGCGCTGGCGAGTGCACCACGGAGTGCCTCCAAAAGCTTGTATTCACTAAAATTCAGTGTATTTTGTCTTATTGTACCCAAGTAACCAAGTGCCAACGAAACTACAGGTGGAATATGTTTCCAAAGTTTACATACAAAATCGTCGTTTCGAACCGTGAAACGTTTAAATCTGATGTAAAAACTGTTTCTCAAAACATGTCTCTTGCAATAACTTCCATAGTTCAAATCGGCACTCCAACTGCGCTGGCGAGTGCACCATGGAATGCCTCCAAAAGCTTGTATTCACTAAAATTCAGTGCATTTTGTCTTATTGCACCCTAAATAAACAAGTGCTACAGAAACTATAGGTAGAATATGTTTCCAAAGTCTGCATGCAAAATCGTCGTTTCAGACCGTGAAGCACTCAAATATGATGTAAAAACTGTTTCTCAAAACTTGTCTCCAAATCATTTGAAAGGCGTTTTCTAAGCGTTTTACGTGTCTTTAGGGTGTTTTGCAGTAACTTCTATAGTTCAAATCGGCACTATAGCTGCGCTGGCGAGTGCACCACGGAGTGCCTCTAAAAGCTTGTATTCACTAAAATTCAGTGCATTTTGTCTTATTGTGCCTTAAGTAACCAAGTGCCATCGAAACTACAGGTGGAATATGTTTCCAAAGTATACGTACAAAATCGTCCTTTCAGACCGTGAAACGTTCAAATCTGATGTAAAACTGTTTCTCAAAACATGTCTCCAAATCACTTGACATACGTTTTCTACGCGTTTTACGTGTTTTTAGGGTGTTTTGCAGTAACTTCTATAGTTCAAATCGGCACTCTAGCTTCGCTGGCGAGTGCACCACGGAGTACCTCCAAAAGCTTGTATTCACTAAAATTCAGTGTATTTTGTCTATTGTACCCTAAGTAACCAAGTGCCATCGAAACTACAGGTGGAATATGTTTCCAAAGTATACATACAAAATCGTCGTTCAGACCGTGAAACGTTCAAATCTGATGTAAAAACTGTTTCTCAAAACATGTCGCATAATCACTTGAAAATGCGTTTTCTAAGCGAATTACGTGTTTTTGAGGTGTTTTATTGTAACTTCCATAGTTCAAATCGGCACTCCAGTTGCGCTGGCGAGTGCACCACGGAGTGCCTCCAATAGCTTGTATTCACTAAAAGTCAGTTTATTTTGTCATATTGTACCCTAAATAAGCAAGTGCTATCGAAACTACAGGTAGAATATGTTTCTAAAGTCAACATGCCAAATCATCGTTTCATACCGTGAAACGCTCAAATCTGAGGTAAAAACTGTTTCTCAAACCATGTCGCCTAATCACTTGAAAATGCGTTTTCTAAACAAATTACGTATTTTTAAGGTGTTTTATTGTAACTTCCATAGTTCAAATCGACACTCCAGTTGCGCTGGCGAGTGCACCACGGAGTGCCTCCAAAAGCTTGTATTCACTAAAAGTCATTGTATTTTGTCTTATTGTACCCTAAACAACTAAGTGCTATCGAAACTACATGTAGAATAAATTTCCAAAGTCAACATGCAAAATCGTCGTTTCAGACCGGGAAACGCTCAAATACGATGTAAAAACTGTTTAACATGTCTCCAAATCACTTGAAAATGCGTTTTCTAAGCGATTTACGTGTTTTTAGGGTGTTATGCAGTAACTTCTATAGTTCAAATCGGCACTCTAGCTGCGCTGGCGAGTGCACCACGGAGTGCCTGCACAAGCTTGTATTCACTAGAATTAAGTGTATTTTGTCTTATTGTACCCTAAGTAACCAAGTGCCATCGAAACTATAGGTGGAATATGTTTCCAAAGTATACATACTGTAACGTTTTTATTTATCTGGGTGAAGTGTAAATATAAGAGAATTATTATTAATTAAAATTAAAGTTTATTATAACGATAAATAGGTATTAAATATAATTAACGATGATAAATATATCGAACACTGCGATTAAACAAATATTAAACACTAATTAAGACTAAGAATAATATAAGACACTTAAACACTAAGATTATTTATTTAAACAATATATAGCTCACTTATTTATTTATACAACTATATTTATTTATGTTTAGCACTCGTCGAGTATCTGTTTATATCACCAACTGTTTAGCACGCAACGCTTATTTATATCAGACTGTCCAGTGCCTTCGCTAAAATTCCAGAACTCACTGAAACACTTCTAGATAAAACACAATAGGTGACATCAACCGCGTAATTAAGCAGGCTCCGACCAGTCGGTTGAGTCATCGCTAACAATAGACACTCGCTCATTCTTGCGACAGCGGCGGCGACGCCGACGGGGTCAGAGGCGGTAACAGTGGCGGCGACGGCGGGCACTGCACATTACACTGCCCCCTCTGAAATCTGCATGCTTTACCCTTAATGCATTTCGAAGTTTTAAAGAAATGACAGTCGATGGTCCGCTCGACTTCTTCTTTATGTCTGTTAGGGTTAAAGCTGCAAACGAGAATTTCAACGCCGGTAAAACGAAAGAGGATTTCTATCATGTTTTTAACAATCCTCCAATCTAAACCATCTAGACCACAGCCTATCTTCGGTACGGCTAGCTTCAAAATGTCATTCTCAAGCAGATGATCCCTCAAATTGCACAGCGAGTTCCATAGGTTGCGGTACGACGGCTTCTGGTACGAGCGTGGTTTTGTAATCAGGTAATAGATGTACCGCTAATGGTCTGCACTGCAATCCCTCAGGCCCAGCGTTTTCCCAATAGTTGGGCGTTGGTTGGCCAGTTCTTGTTGTCGCCCAAATTTCGTCTTAAAGGCTGAAGCTATGCCACGGGACATCTTTAAGTCTTCTGATACGCAGTGACCGAGGGAATAATCTGAAGACACGGTGAATAGATCTCGGTGTTCTTCTTTCGTCACGCCGAACCGCGCCTTGCGGCCAAAAGAATAGTTCTCCATGAAGTCTTCAAAAGTTGGTTCTTGTCTTATGATCCGACAAACCGTTGCTCCGTTATGGACGTCGTGGTTGTCTCCGGCAAAAGGGGCTAGCCGATTAAAGTGTACTACTCTCGGCTTCCCGCTAGGTTGTTTCTTAATTTTGTATACCACGTCGCTTATCCTTTTGACTACCTCATAGGGGCCTTCCCAATTATTTTGCAGCTTTGGTGATAACCCACGACGTCTTTGTGGGTTGTAAAGCCACACTAAATCCTCAGGTTGATATCCACCTTTCTCGGCTTTGATGGCATACCGGTCCTTCATTCGGTCGCTGGCAGCTTGAATGTTCGTACGGACTTGTTCATGAATGTCATCCATTCTTCTCCGTAAGTCCGTAACGTAATCTTCCCCGGCCAGATCTTCCCCAGGTTTACTGCCGAACACCAAGTTACATGGTAAGCGCAACTCGCGCCCGAATAAGATGTTCGCAGGAATTTGCCCAGTTGTTTTTAGTCCAGGAAGCGAGCCAAGTACTGACGATGGGATCGTGGCGGATTTCATTCCATTTCTGGCCAGGAGATACTTCAAGCTACCGATCTTCTCTTTAAGCCCATCACTGATACAGAACCCATATTCATTTTGTAGCCCTTCATACTTCATCTCCAACTCAAAATTCTCCTCCTTGGTCCTGTTCCCATTTTCCTCTGGAACTTCCCTGAAGAACGTGTGCATCTACTTAAAGTTGCACTTCTTCAGATCAGTGATGGTGGATCTCTCTTTCTATATCATGCACTTGCGCCAGTTCTTGAGGATGATGTTGTTAAATACGTCCTTGGTTGTATGGTCGAGCGCCGTAGCGTATAAAACCAACTACTTCTTCAGTGTCTTGACAAACGCATTCTTCCCCCACTATTTCCACACGTCCTGTAACTCTTGGGCTTCCTCTTCTTGACTTTCTTCTTTGCGATGAGAGATAATGTCATCGTCGTCATCTGTTTCGAGTTTTCATTTTTTTTCACTCGAACTGTCCACACGCTTCTTCCTCGCTGTCTTCTGACTTAGTTTTGAAATTACTTAGATTGTGATTGCAGCTGCTCTTCTGGGACTATTCATGTCTGGTTGGCTTCTCTCTTCTTCTTATCTTCAGGGATCTTCTTGACCTCCAGCTGATCTTCAATGTTCATACTCTTTTCATACTCTTCCTTTATGTCTAGAATTTCGTCTTAAATTTATTCTTTAGTCTCTTACTTTACACGCTCTCGTTCTCTCTCTTTCTCTTCCTTTTCCTCTTTCGTCTTCTTTTGTAACAGCGGAGCTTCTTTCTTCTAATAAAGACTGTGTCTGTAGTTCGTCGCACCTTTTCTTCTATGACTTCGGTGTTCTTATGTCTCTCATCATAATTATTTCGCACTCGCAATAGGTTGCGTGAAGCTTGTTTGGTAGCTTCATGATCGTATACGTGTGACATTGCGTCATCAATCGTTTTTGGCCGAGCTAAGCGTAGTGCTTGCTGAGTTTTACTGTCTGGAAATGCTTAGATGAGTGCTTGCGTGCTCAGGCACTCCAACTCGCTGTCAAGAGCCGCAGGATGTGCGGGATGAACCACACGAGTTACGTCGGCCTTAAACGCCCGAAGGCCATCCTCAGTTCTTCTAGAAGTCTTCTCCAACTTGTTTAGCACGCAACGCTTATTTATATCAGACTGTCCAGTGCCTTCGCTCACGGTGCTTATATACCCTAGCCGAAAATTCCAGAACTCCCTGAAACACTTCTAGATAAAACAAAATAGGTTACAACAACCGCGTAATTAAGCAGGCTCCGACCAGTCGGTTGAGTCATCGCTAACAATAGACACTCGCTCGTCCCTGCGACAGCGGCGGCGACACCGACGGGGTCAGAGGCGGTAACAGTGGCGGCGACGGCGGGCATTGCACATTACAATACAAAATCGTCGTTTCAGACTGTGAAACGTTCAAATCTGATGTAAAAACTGTTTCTCAAAACATGTCTCCAAATCACTTGAAAATGCGTTTTCTAAGCGAATTACGTGTTTTTCAGGTGTTTTGCAGTAACTTCCATAGATCAAATCGGCACTCCAGCTGCGCTGGCGAGTGCACCACGGAGTGCCTCCAAAAGCTTGTATTCACTAAAAATCAGTGTATTTTGTCTTATTGTACCCTAAATAACCAAGTGCTATCGAAACTACAGGCAGAATATGTTCCCAAAGTCTACATACAAAATCGTCGTTTCACACCGTGAAACGCTCAAATATGATGTAAAAACTGTTTCTCAAAACATGTCTCCAAATCACTTGAAAATGCGTTTTCTAAGCGATTTACGTGTTTTAGGGTGTTTTTCAGTAACTTCTATAGTTCAAAACGGCACTCTAGCTGCGCTGGCGAGTGCACCACGGAGTACCTCTAAAAGTTGTACTTTCAGAAAATCACTGTATTTGTCATATTACATCCTAAACAACAAAATTCCATCGAAACTACAAGTAGAATATGTGTCCAAATGCTACACACAAATCGCCGTTTCAGACCGTGAAACGTTCAAATCTGATGTAAAAACTATTTCTCAAAACATGTCTCCAAATCACTTAAAAATGAGTTTTCTAAGCGATATACGTGTTTTTAGGGTGTTTTGCAGTAACTTCTATAGTTCAAAACGGCATTCTAGCTGCGTTGGCGAGTGCACCACGGAATACCTCTAAAAGTTGTACATGAGTGTATTTTGTCATATTATATTCCAAACAACAAAATTCCATCGAAACTACCAGTAGAATACGTGTCCAAATGCTACACACAAATCTCCGTTTCAGACCGTGAAACGTTCAATGCTGATGTAAAAACTGTTCCTCAAAACATGTCTCCAAATCACTTGAAAATGCGTTTTCTAAGCCAATTGCCTGTTTTTAAGGTGTTTTGAAGCAACTTCCATAGTTCAAATCGGCACTCCAGCTGCGCTAGCGAGTGCACCACGGAGTGCCTCCAAAAGCTTGTATTCACTAAATGTCATTGTATTTTGATTTATTGTGCCCTAAATAACCAAGTGCTATCGAAACTTACAGGTAGAATAAATCTCCAAAGTCAACATGCAGAATCGTCGTTTCAGACCGTGAAACGTTCAAATCTGATGTAAAAACTGTTTCTCAAAACACGTCTCCAAATCACTTGTAAAAGCGTTTTCTAAGCAAATTGTGTATTTTAAGGCGTTTTGCAATAACTTCCATAGTTCAAATAAACACTTCAGCTACGCTGGCGAGTGCACCACGGAGTGCCTCCAAGAGCTTGTATTCACCAAAAATCAGTGTATTTTGTCTTTTTGTACCCTAAATAAGCAAGTGCTATCGAAACTATCGGTAGAATATGTTTCCAAAGTCAACATGCAAAATCGTCGTTTCAGACCGTGAAGCGCTCAAATATGATGTAAAAACTGTTTCTTAAAGCATGTCTCCAAATCACTTGAAAATTAGTTTTCTAAGCGATTTACGTGTTTTTTGTGTGTCTTGCAGTAACTTCTATAGTTTAAATCGGCACTCCAAAAGCTTGTATTCACAAAAATTCAGTGTATTTTGTCTTATTGTACCCTAAGTAACCAAGTGCCATCGAAACTACAGGTGGAATATGTTTCCAAAGTACATATACAAAATCGTCGTTTCGAACCGTGAAACGTTCAAATCTGATGTAAAAACTGTTTCTCACAACAGCACTCTAGCTGCGTTGGCGAGTGCACCACGGAGTACCTCTAAAAGTTGTACTTACAGAAAATCATTGTATTTGTCATATTATATCCTAACAACAAAATTCCATCGAAACTACCAGTAGAATACGCGTCCAAATGCTTCACACAAATCGCCGTTTCAGACCGTGAAACGTTCAAATCTGATGTAAAAACTGTTTCTCAAAACATGTCTCCATATCACTTGAAAATGCGTTTTCTGAGCAATTTACGTGTTTTTAGGGTGTTTTGCAGTAACTTCTATAGTTTAAAACGGCACTCTAGCTGCGCTGGCGAGTGCACCACGGAGTACCTCTAGAAGTTTTACTTACAGAAAATCAGTGTATTTTGTCATATTATATCCTAAACAACAAAATTCCATCAAAACTACCAGTAGAATTCGTATCCAAATGAAATAACCAAGTGCTATCGAAACTACAGGTAGAATATGTTTCCAAAGTCTACATACAAAATCGTCGTTTCAGACCGTGAAACGCTCAAATATAATGTAAAAACTTTTCTCAAAACATGTCTCCAAATCACTTGTAAATGCGTTTTCTAAGCGATTTACGTTTTTTAGGGTGTTTAGCAGTAACTGCTATAGTTCAAAACGGCAGTCAAGCTGCGCTATCGAGTGCAACACGGAGTACCTCTAAAAGTTTTACTTACAGAAAATCAGTGTATTTTGTCATATTATATCCTAAACAACAAAATTCCATCGAAGCTACCAGTAGAATATGTGTCCAAATGAAATAACCAAGTGCGAAGGTGTTTTGCAGTAACTTCCATAGTTCAAATCAACATTCCAGCTGCCCTAGCGAGTGCACCACGGAGTGCCTCCAATAGCTTGTATTCACTAAAATTCAGTGTAATATGTCTTACTGTACCCTAAGTAACCAAGTGCCATCGAAACTATAAGTGGAATATGTTTCCAAAGTATACATGCAAAATCGTCGTTTCAGACCGTGAAACGTTCAAATCTGATGTGAAAATTGTTTCTAAAAGCATGTCTCCAAATCACTTGAAAATTCGTTTTCTAAGCGAATTGCGTATTTTAAGGTATTTTGCAATAATTTCCATAGTTCAAATCGGTACTCCAGCTGCGCTGGCGAGAGCACCACGGAGTGCCTCCAAAAGCTTGTATTCACTAAAAGTCAGTGTATTTTGTCTTATTGTACCCTAAATAACCCAGTGCTATCGAAACAACAGGTAGAATAATTTACCAAAGTCAACATGCAAAATCGTCGTTTCAGACCGTGAAACGCTCAAATATGATGTAAAAACTGTTTCTCAAAACATGTCTCCAAATCACTTGTAAATGCGTTTTCTAAGAGAATTGCGTGTTTTTAAGGTGTTTTGCAGTAACTTCTATAGTTCAAATCGCACTCCAGCTACGCTGGCGAGTGCACCACGTAGTGCCTCCAAAAGCTTGTATTCACTAAAAATCAGTGATTTTGTCTTATTGTACCCTAAATAAGCAAGTGCTATCGAAACTATTGGTAGAATATGTTTCCAAACATGCAAAATCGTCGTTTCAGAATGTGAAACGCTCAAATATGATGTAAAAACTGTATCTCAAAACATGTCTCCAAATCACTTGAAAATGCGTTTGCTAAGCGATTTACGTGTTTTAGGGTGTTTTGCAGTAACTTCTGTAGTTCAAATCGGCACTCTAGCTGCGCTAGCGAGTGCACCACGGAGTGCCTCCAAAAGCTTGTATTCACTAAAAGTCATTGTATTTTGTCTTATTGTATCCTACATAACCAAATGCTATCGAAACTACAGGTAGAATAAATTTCCAAAGTCAACATACAAAATAGTCGTTTCAGACCGTGAAACGCTCAAATATGATGTAAAAACTGTTTCTCAAACCATGTCTTCAAATCACTTGAAAATGCGTCTTCTAAGAGAATTGCGTGTTTTTAAGGTGTTTTGCAGTAACTTCTATAGTTCAAAACGGTACTCTAGCTGCGCTGGCGTGTGCACCACGGAGTACCTCTAACAGTTGTTCTTACTGAAAATCACTGTATTTGTCATATTATATCATAAACAACAAAATTCCATCGAAGCTACCAGTAGAATACGTGTCCAAATGCTATACACAAATCGCCGTTTCAAACCGTGAAACGTTCAAATCTGATGTAAAAACTGTTTCTCAAAACATGTCTCCAAATCACTTGAAAATGCGTTTTCTAAGCGATTTACGTGTTTTGCAGTAACTTCTATAGTTCAAAACGGCACTCTAGCTCCGCTGGCGAGTGCACCACGGAGTACCTCTAAAAGTTTTACTTACAGATAATCAGTGTATTTTGTCATATTATATCCTAAACAAGAAAATTCCATCGAAACTACCAGTAGAACACGTGTCCAAATGCTACACACAAATCGCCGTTTCAGACCGTAAAACGTTCAATTCTGATGTAAAAACTGTTTCTCAAAACATGTCTCCAAAACACATGAAAATGCATTTTCTAAGCGAATTGCGTGTTTTTAAGGTGTTTTGCAATAACTTCCATAGTTCAAATCAACACTCCAGCTGCGCTGGCTAGTGCACCACGGAGTGCCTCCAAAAGCTTGTATTCACTAAAAATCAGTGTATTTTGTCTTATTGTACCCTAAATAAGCAAGTCCTATTGAAACTACAGGTAGAATATGTTTCCAAAGTCAACATGCAAAATCGTTGTTTCAGACCGTGAAACGCTCAAATATGACGTAAAAACTGTTTCTTAAAACATGTCTCCAAATCACTTGAAAATGCGTTTTCTAAGCGAATTACGTGTTTCTACGGTGTTTTGCAGTAACTTCCATAGTTCAAATCGGCACTCCAACTGCTCTGGCGAGTGCACCATGGAATGCCTCTAAAAGCTTGTATTTATTAAAAATCAGTGTATTTTGTCTTATTGTACCCTAAATAAACAAGTCCTATCGAATCTATATGTAGAATATGTTTCCAAAGTCTACATGCAAAATCGTCGTTTCAGACAGTGAAACGCTCAAAAATGATGTAAAAACTGTTTCTCAAAACTTGTCTTCAAATCACTTGAAATTGCGTTTTCTAAGCGTTTTACGTATTTATAGTGTGTTTTGCAGTAAATTCAATAGTTCAAATCGGCACTCTTGCTGCGCTGGCGAGTGCAACACGGAGTTCCTCCAAAAGCTTGTATTCACTAAAATTTAGTGTATTTTGTCTATTGTATTCTAAGTAACCAAGTGCCATCGAAACTACAGGTGAAATATGTTTCCAAAATATACAAACAAAATCGTTGTTCAGACCGTGAAACGTTCAAATCTGATGTAAAACTGTTTCTCAAAACATGTCTCCAAATTACTTGTAAATGTTATTTTGTAAGCGATTTACGTGTTTTTAGGGTGTTTTGCAGTAACTTCTATAGTTCAAAACGGCACTCTAGCTGCACTGCCGAGTACACCACGGACTACCTCTAAAAGTTTTACTTACAGAAAATCAGTTTATTTTGTCATATTATATCCTAAACAACAAAATTCCATCGAAACTACCAGTAGAATATGTGTCCAAATGCTACACACAAATCGCCGTTTCAGACCGTTAAACATTCAATTCTGATGTAAAAACTGTTTCTCAAAACATGACTCCAAATCACTTGAAAATGCGTTTTCTAAGCAAATTACGTGTTGTTAAGGTGTTTTGCAGTAACTTCCACAGTTCAAATCGGCACTCCAGCTGCGCTGGCGAGTGCACCACGGAGTACCTCCAACAGCTTGTGTTTACTATCAGTCAGTGTATATTGCCTAATTGTACCCTAAATAACCAAGTGCTTTCAAAAATACAAGTAGAACAAGTTTCCAAAGTCAACATGCAGAACCGTCGTTTCAGATCGTGAAACGCTCAAATATAATGTAAAAACTGTTTCTCAAAACACGTCTCCAAATCAGTTGAAAATGCGTTTTCTAAGCGAATTGCGTTTTTTAAGGTGTTTTGCAGTAACATCCATAGTTCAAATCGGCACTCCAGCTGCACAGGCGGGTGCACCACGGGGTGCCTCCAAAAGCTTGTATTCAGTAAAAATCAGTGTATTTTGTTTTAATGTACCCTAAATAACCAAGTGCTATCGAAACTACAGGTAGAATATGTTTCCAAAGTCTACATACAAAATCGTCGTTTCAGACCGTGAAACGCTCAAATATGATGTAAAAACTGTTACTCAAAACATGTCTTCAAATCACTTGAAAATGCGTTTTCTAAGCGATTTACGTGTTTTAGGGTGTTTTGCATTAACTTCTATAGTTCAAAACGGCACTGCACCACGGAGTACCTCTAAAAGTTGTACTTACAGAAAATCACTGTATTTGACATATTACCTCCTAAAAAACAAAATTCCATCGAAACTACCAGTAGAATACGTGTCCAAATGCTACACACAAATCGTCGTTTCAGACCGTGAAACGTTCAAATCTGATGTAAAACTGTTTCTCAAAACATGTCTCCAAATTACTTGTAAATGTTGTTTTGTAAGCGATTTACGTGTTTTTAGGGTGTTTTGCAGTAACTTCTATAGTTCAAAACGGCACTCTAGCTGCACTGGCGAGTGCACCACGGACTACCTCTAAAAGTTTTACTTACAGAAAATCAGTGTATTTTGTCATATTATATCCTAAACAACAAAATTCCATCGATACTACCAGTAGAATATGTGTCCAAATGCTACACACAAATCGCCGTTTCAGACCGTGAAACATTCAATTCTGATGTAAAAACTGTTTCTCAAAACATGACTCCAAATCACTTGAAAATGCGTTTTCTAAGCAAATTACGTGTTGTTAAGGTGTTTTGCAGTAACTTCCACAGTTCAAATCGGCACTCCAGCTGCGCTGGCGAGTGCACCACGGAGTACCTCCAACAGCTTGTGTTTACTATCAGTCAGTGTATATTGCCTAATTGTACCCTAAATAACCAAGTGCTTTCAAAAATACAAGTAGAACAAGTTTCCAAAGTCAACATGCAAAACCGTCGTTTCAGATCGTGAAACGCTCAAATATAATGTAAAAACTGTTTCTCAAAACACGTCTCCAAATCAGTTGAAAATGCGTTTTCTAAGCGAATTGCGTTTTTTAAGGTGTTTTGCAAACACTCCAGCTGCGCTGGCGAGTGCACCACGGAGTGCCTCCAAAAGCTTGTATTCCCCAAAAATCAGTGTATTTTGTCTTTTTGTACCTTAAATAAGCAAGTGCTATTGAAACTATCGGTAAAATATGTTTCCAAAGCAAAATCGTCGTTTCAGGCCGTGAAACGCTCAAATATGATGTAAAAACTGTTTCTTAATGCATGTCTCCAAATCACTTGAAAATAAGTTTTCTAAGCGAATTACGTGTTTTTAGTATGTTTTGCAGTAAATTCTATAGTTCAAATTGGCACTCTAGCTGCGCTGGCGAGTGCACCACGGAGTGCCTCCAAAAGCTTGTATTCACTAAAATTCAGTGTATTTTGTCTTATTGCGCCTTAAGTAACCAAGTGCCATCGAAACTACAGGTGGAATATGTTTCCAAAGTATACTTACAAAATCGTCGTTCAGACCGTGAAACGTTCAAATCTGTTGTAAAAACTGTTTTTCAAAACATGTCGCCTAATCATTTGAAAATGCATTTTCTAAGCGAATTACGTGTTTTTAAGGTGTTTTAGTGTAACTTCCATAGTTCAAATCGGCACTCCAGTTGCGCTGGCGAGTGCACCATAGAATGCCTCCAAAAACTTATATTTATTAAAAATCAGTGTATTTTGTCTTATTGTACCCTAAATAAGCAAGTGCTATGGAAACTATAGGTAGAATATGTTTCCAAAGTCAACATGCAAAATCGTCGTTTCAGACCGTGAAACGCTTAAATATGATGTAAAAACTGTTTCTCAAAACATGTCTCCAAATCACTTGAAAATGCGTTTTTTAAGCGTTTTACGAGTTTTTAAGGAGTTTTGCAGTAACGTCTATAGTTAAAATCGGCACTCTAGCTGCGCTGCCGAGTGCACCACGGAGTGCCTCTAAAAGCTTGTATTCACTAAAAATCAGTGTACTTTGTCTTATTGTACCCTAAATAAGCAAGCGCTATCAAAACTACAGGTACAATATGTTTCCAAAGTCAACATGCAAAATCGTTGTTTCAGACCGTGAAACGCTCAATATGATGTAAAAACTGTTTCTCAAAACACGTCTCCAAATCACTTGAAAATGTGTTTTCTAAGCTAATTGCATGTTTTTAAAGTGTTTTGCAGTAACTTACATAGTTCAAATCGGCACTCCAGCTGCGCTGGCGAGTGCACCACGGAGTGCCTCCAAAAGCTTGTATTAACTAAAAATCAGTGTATTTTGTCTTATTGTACCCTAAGTAACCAAGTGCTATCGAAACTACAAGTGGAATATGTTTCCAAAGTATACATGCAAAATCGTCGTTTCTGACCGTGAAACGTTCAAATCTGATGTAAAAACTGTTTCTCAAAACACGTCTCCAAATCACTTAAAAAATTAGTTTTCTAAGCGACATGTGTTTTCAGGGTGTTTTGCAGTAACTTCTATAGTTCAAATCGACACTCTAGCTGCGCTGGCGAGTGCACCACGGAGTGCCTCCAAAAGCTTGTATTCACTAAAAGTCATAGTATTTTGTCTTATTGTACCCTAAATAACCAAGTGCTATCGAAACTACAGGTAGAATAAATTTTCAAAGTCAACATGCAAAAGCGTCGTTTCAGACCGTGAAACGCTCAAATATGATGTAAAAACTGTTTCTCAAAACATGTCTCCAAATCACTTGAAAATGCGTTTTCTAAGCGAATTACGTGCTTATAAGGTGTTATGCAGTAACTTTCATAGTTCAAATCGGCACTCTAGCTGCGCTGGCGAATGCACCACGGAGTACCTCCAAAAGCTTGTATTCACTAAAATTCAGTGTATTTTGTCTTATTGTACCCTAAGTAACCAAGTGCCATCGAAACTACAGGTGGAATATGTTTCCAAAGTATACATACAAAACGTTCAAATCTGATGTAAATCTGTTTCTCAAAACATGACTCCAAACCTCTTGAAAATGCGTTTTCTAAGCGAATTGTGTGTTTTTAAGGTGTTTTTCAGTAACTTACATAGTTCAAATCGGCACTCCAGCTGCGCTGGCGAGTACACCACGGAGTGCCTACAAAAGCTTGTATTCACTAAAAATCAGAGTATTTTGTCTTATTGTACCCTAAATAACCAAGTGCTATCGAAACTACAGGTACAATATGTGTCCAAAGTCAACATGCAAAATTGACGTTTCAGACCGTGAAACGCTCAAATATGATGTAAAATCTATTTCTCAAAATATGTCTCCAAATCACTTGAAAATGCGTTTTCTAAGCAAATTACGTGATTATAATGTGTTTTGCAGTAACTTCCATAGTTCAAATCGGCACTCTAGCTGAGCTGGCGAGTGCACCACGGAGTGCCTCCAAAAGGTTGTATTCACTAAAAACCAGTGTATTTTGTCTTATTGTAACCTAAATAACTAAGTGCTATCGAAACTACAGATACAATATGTTTCCAAAGTCAACATGCAAAACCGTCGTTTCAGACCGTGAAACGCTTAAATATGATGTAAAAACTATTTCTCAAAACATGTCTCCAAATCACTTGAAAATGCGTTTTCTAAGCTAATTGCGTGTTTTTAAGGTGTTTTGCAGTAACTTCCATAGTTCGAACCGGCACTCCAGCTGAGCTGGCGAGTGCACAACTGAGTGCCTCCAAAAGCTTGTATTAACTAAAAATCAGTGTATTTTGTCTTATTGTACCCTAAGTAAGCAAGTGCCATCGAAACTACAAGTGGAATATGTTTCTAAAGTATATATGCAAAATCATCGTTTCAGACCGTGAAACGTTCAAATCTGATGTAAAACCTGTTTCTCAAAACACGTCTCAAAATCACTTGAAAATGCGTTTTCTAAGCGAATTCCGTTTTTTAAGGTGTTTTGCAATAACTTCCATAGTTCAAATCAACACTCCAGCTGCGTTGGCGAGTGCACCACGGAGTGCCTCCAAAAGCTTGTATTCACTTAAATTCAGTGTGTTTTGTCTTATTGCACCTTAAGTAACCAAGTTCCATCGAAACTACAGGTTAAATATGTTTCCAAAGTATACATACAAAATCGTCGTTTCAGACCGTGAAACGTTCAAATCTGATGTAAATACTGTTTCTCAAAACATGTCGCCTAATCACTTCAAAATGCGTTTTCTAAGCGAATTACGTGTTTTTAACGTGTTTCAGTGTAACTTCTGTAGTTCAAATCGGCACTCCAGTTGCGGTGGCGAGTGCACCACGGAGTGCCTCCAACAGCATGTATTCACTAAAAGTCAGTGTATTTTGTTTTATTGTACCCTAAATAAGCGAGTGCTATCGAAACTACAGGTAGAATATGTTTCCAAAGTCAAAATGCAAAATCGTCTTTTCAGATCGTGAAACGCTCAAACATGTCTCCAAATCGCTTCAAAATGCTTTTTCTGAGCGAATTACGTGTTTTTAAGGTGTTTTGCAGTAACTTCCATAGTTCAAATCGGCACTTCAGCTGCGCTGGCGAGTGCACCATGGAATGCCTCCAAAAGCTTATATGTATTAAAAATCAGTGTATTTTGTATGGAATGCCGTTTTAACATTTATTCCCACATTTTAAAACAGTCGTACAAATTAATGTATCGTAAAAATAAACTCTCATTAAGAAGAAAGATTTAAACTGATTGTTGTATTAAAATGTTTGTTGATAATATAATTACAAATTTTTCAAACAAACATTTTAAATCAACAGACAACACAAAACTTTCTTTTTAATATTAGTTTAATTTTATGTTTGTTCAATTTATATGATTGTTGATATTTTCTAAACAAACGTAAAAATTCAAGTATCGTAGAAATGAAGTAACATTTATAAGAATGAATTAAATTGACCCTTTATTTATATGACACATGTATTAAAACGATTGTTTATTTCTGTGATACTTGAATTAAATTGTTTCTTTAATTCTACGATACATGAATTAAAGTGACTGTTGATAATTCTAAAACAGTCAATTTAAAAGGCAGTGTCATAGGAATTCATGTATCGTAAAAATAAACTCTTATTAAAATGAAAGATATAAATTGATTGTTGTATTAAAATGTTTGTTTATTTCTACGATACATGAATTAAATTGACTGTTGATAATTTTAAAACAGTCACTTTAATTAGCGCCGTAGTGACTATTTCAAGAACTATTTGCAATTTGGTCATTCTTCCTCAGATGGCTCCACATATTGTAGCTTTGTACGGATCTCTGTAATTTTAAGTTATTAGTGAGTGACACTTGTCATATCAAATGAAATAAAACTTTTAGCAAATAATAGTTTTGAAAAATTATTATCTTCGTTTAATATATATTAAGCACTAGGCAATGTATGTTAATTCTGTAAAACGATGAATTCGCCACAAATTATTAGAAGCTTACAGGCAATTCAGCAGAGGTCCCGATACAATCATCATGCCTGACAAAATATGCAATTCAAATAGTCGTATTATTTGACTATGACAAATAAACGTTTATTAATTAATATTTAATTGTTAATATTGTTCCATTGAGTCTTTTCTGCGATGGTAAATGTATCCTTTCTTACTGATACATAATTTAATGAATTCAATAATTATAAAAACTTTATGGCAGATGTCATCTGCCAAACTCAAGCAGTTATAGTGCTCATGACACTCTAAATAGCTAAAAATGATTAGGTACTTTTATTTTGCCTCTCTTTCGCAAACGAAACTCATGCAAACAATAATTTTGGACTTTAAGATGCAGTTTTTAATTCTGAACATTTTTTGTATTTGCACATTTATTCTAAAATGAATAGGGCAGAATTTACAGCAATATGGAAATTTTACCAATGTATTTTCTATGTATGAAACCATAAAAATATTTTACTCATGGGCAACCACTTCCGGCGTAATTCAACTTTTTTGATTTTTTATGCAAAAACGGCCACTTCTTTATCACTATATTTCGTAGAGAATGGAATCGAATTTTTATAATCTGTAAAATGAGTTTTATAAAGAAAGCTTTTGTTTACACTAGTATAAATTAGTAATCGACAATTTTTGAAAAATGTTATTTCTACACCAGAGTGATTCTAGCGTCCAATTCTAGCGGCCACTTCTCTAACGCAACCTGTTGTGAACAAGCCTCACACAGTGCATTACCATGGCCTGACAGATATATCACTGATAATTATTAAAGGTATTAACGAATAAATGGCAATAAAATATACATTAAATTAAAGTATTATTAAAGATAATGCATATAAAAATTCCCGGACGCAAATAAGTGATGTATTTATTCACTTTGATGATACTAACCCCAAAAAAATTAACAGGTTATGGTAGCAGGTAATAGAGTTCGTGCATGTGACGTCACGGATATTTAAAAATGGCAGCCTGGTGGACCAACAAATCAGACTGACATATGGGAATATGTTTAAAATGCCATAGTTTTGTGCTATGGTTTGATATTCCAAACGAGTGACAGCAGTGACGGATTATCAATTTATAAATTTGCATCGGAAACAAATTTTGAAGATAGAATTATAACTTTAGGAATCTAAAATGGTTAGGTACGGTAATGATAACGGATCTTACGAAGGTAAAATAAGAATAAATACAATATTGTAGGTACTTTATTGTAAATATTTATTGAGTATAATTATTAAAGGTATTAACGAATAAATGGCAATAAAATATACATTAAATTAAAGTATTATTAAAGATAATGCATATAAAAATTCCCGGACGCAATTAAGTGATGTATTTATTCACTTTGATGATACTAACCCCAAAAAAAATTACAGGTTATGGTAGCAGGTAATAAACAAATGTATTTATTCCCTATATATCTTAAGAGTGCCGCTTCGAAATTATTATAAATAAATAGTATGTTTTATAACAAATATACTCATATATATTTTGTACTAGCACCACCCGTAGGGCATTTGTAAATAATTAATAAAGTTTGCGTTATATCCTATGTGAATATATTTTTTCAGATATCTCCTTTATAAGTCTGCGTGCCGCTTTGAAATTATTATAAATAAATAGTAGGTATTATAACAAATTATTAAATATATATTTCAATATAGCGCCCCCCGTAGAGGGGTATGAAAAAAAAATCATGAACATTTTGTTACCTACGATATACTTGTAATCTTACAGATTCCCTACATAAAACCGCGTGCCACTTGAAATTATTATAAACAAGTGGTACACACTATAACAAATTATTAAATGTATATTTCAATATGGCGCCTCCCGTAGAGAGGTATGAAAAAAATTCATGAACATTTTGTTACCTATTATATACATGTAATCTTACAGATTCCCTATATAAAACCGCGTGCCGAGTTGAAATTATTATAAACAAATAGTATACACTATAACAAATTATTAAATGTATATTTCAATATAGCGCCCCCCGTAGAGGGGTATGAAAAAAATTCATGAACTTTTGTTAAATATATATATATATATATATATATATATATATATATATATATATATATATATATATATATATATATTTCAATATAGCGCCGTCCGTAGAAGGGTATGAGAAAAATTCATGAACAATTTTTTACATATCATATAATGCCTCTCGTAAGATATTATTTTAAAAAAATCATAAAGAGTGTGTGGTCCGTCTTATATGTATAATTTCAGATATATTCTATATAAGACCACCTGACTTCTTTAAATTATTATAAATAAATAGAATGTATTATAGAGCAAATTAATTACTATATATATGAAAATAACGCCCTCACCACAATACAAATATTTGTAGAGGTTAGAATATATTTTGTGTTAGAACTCGTATCACAGATGGCACTGTAGCATAAAGTATGATTTACATATTACAAGAGTAAAACTTTATGCAATACATTATACATTGAAATTTAAAGCATAAAATGGTTTATTTTGTAACGGCTTTAAAACAGATAAAATGGGCATTTTGTATAATATATGCAATTGATAATGTAATGTTGTACAGATGGAAACCATGATGACCCTCTATACTATTTCTTTACACTGATATGTTATATTTTTAAATATGTATTTATGAAGTATTATTAAATAAATAATTACAAACACACAAATAAGGTTACTTTTTCATTTAACCTTTACACATATATATTTTGATATTTATTTCAATTAAGAATTATATTGTTCTCTCTACACAAATATTACATATTTTTAATTTTTGTAAAATTTATTATTTGTACCTATTGTGAAATTTGTATTTAAATTTAGAAAATATGTAAGTATAGGTACGTATTATAAATTAAAAGAAATTCAGATAAAAAAATTGTTGTAACAATTGTAATATTTATTTTGTCAAATTACCTATTTAATTCTCATATTATTCAAATTTTTTACCTTCCGTCACCTTTAGGTAGGGAAGGTATTGTCTTTGGTCAAAAAATTTGGTGGTGAGTTTTTGATGAATAAGCACGTTTTAGGGTCCCTGGAATACGATTTTACTATTTTTACGATGATGTCTGTATGTGTGTGTGTGTGTGTGTGTGTGTGTGTGTGTGTGTGTGTGTGTGTATGTGTGTATGTGTGTATGTGTGTGTGTGTGTGTGTGTGTGTGCGTGTGTGCGTGTGTGCGTGTGTGCGTGTGTGCGTGTGTGCGTGTGTGCGTGTGTGCGTGTGTGCGTGTGTGCGTGTGTGCGTGTGTGCGTGTGTGCGTGTGTGCGTGTGTGCGTGTGTGCGTGTGTGCGTGTGTGTGTGTGTGTATGTGTATGTGTATGTGTATGTGTATGTGTATGTGTATGTGTATGTGTATGTGTATGTGTATGTGTATGTGTATGTGTATGTGTATGTGTATGTGTATGTGTATGTGTATGTGTATGTGTATGTGTATGTGTATTTGTATTTGTATGTGTATGTGTATGTGTATGTGTATGTGTATGTGTATGTGTATGTGTATGTGTATGTGTATGTGTATGTGTATGTGTATGTGTATGTGTATGTGTATGTGTATGTGTATGTGTATGTGTATGTGTATGTGTATGTGTATGTGTATGTGTATGTGTATGTGTATGTGTATGTGTATGTGTATGTGTATGTGTATGTGTATGTGTATGTGTATGTGTATGTGTGTGTGTGTGTGTGTGTGTGTGTATGTATGTGTCCGTGTGTGTGTGTGTAACAAAATTTTCGTCTACGATAACTTCCATACTACAATTCTAAAAATTATAATTCTTTCGTATTTCTCTTCGTTACATCCATGCGAAGAGCTGATTAGATTTTGGTTAGAATTGGACAACCGGAAGTACCCTTATTTGAAGATTTTAACAGTTTTTCTTGAAAATACTATGTTAAATATCATTTTTTCACATTAAATGTTATTATAAATAATAAAGAATATTTTTTTTTCTATACGATTTGATTGCATTTTATACCTAATATTAAATGGATATAGAGTTAAAAAATCTGATGTGGCCAGCACATTACCTTCCGTCAGTTCTATGTATTTTGTACAAATTTCATACAGAAAGTTCCTTGCTAAATTAAATATTCTATTTCTTGTACATTACCTTGCGGCAGTTGCATGTATTTTATGCAAATTTCATACAGAAAATTATTATTTTGTGACGTTTTCTATATACAGTGTAATGTATCTGCAGAAATAAAAGATTTAATATTATTATTATTTCTTGTACATTACCTTAAAGCAGTTGTATGTATTTTATACAAATTCCATACAGAAAGCAAAAGATCCTATATTTCCCGTAAAATTATAAGACAAACACACTATCTCAATTTCCTTTGACACTGACATCTTTCAATCAGAATTTTCTTAATATAGTAGCTGTTTCCAAAGCTATGGCTACTTTATGAAATTTAATTTCTTTATAATTTTTTAACTCTATATCCATTTAATATTAAGAATAAAATGCAGTCAAATCGTATAGAGAATAAAATATTCTTTAATATTTATAATAACATCAAATGTGAAAAAATTATATTTAACATAGTTTTTTCAAGAAAAACTGTTAAAATCTTCAAATAATGGTACTTCCGGTTGACCAATTGTAACCAAAATCTAATCAGCTCTTCGTATGGATGTAACGAAGAAGTATACGAAAAAATTATAACTTTTGTAACTGTAGTATTAGAGTTATCGCAGACGAAAATTTTGTTACACACACACATCCACACACACACACACACACATCCACACACACACACACACACATACAGACATCATCGTAAAAATAGTAAATTCTTATTCTAGGGACCCTAAAACGTGCTTATTGATTAATAACTCATCATCGAATTTTTTGACCAAAGACAATACCTTCCTTACCTAAAGGTGACGGAAGGTAAAAATTATAAAGAAATTAAATTTCATAAAGTAGCCATAGCTGTGGAAACAGCTACTATATTAAGAAAATTTTGATTGAAAGATGTCAGTGTCAAGTGAAATTGACATAGTGTGTTTGTCTTATAATTATACTGGAAATAGGTATAGGATCTTTTGCTGTCTGTATGGAATTTGTATAAAATACATACAACTGCTTTAAGGTATTGTACAAGAAATAATAATAATAATAATAAATCTTTTATTTCTGCAGATACATTACACTGTATATAGAAAACGTCACAAAATAATAATTTTCTGTATGAAATTTGCGTAAAATACATGCAACTGCCGGAAGGTAATGTACAAGAAATAGAATATTTAATTTAGCAAGGAACTTTCCGTATGAAATTTGTACAAAATACATAGAACTGACGGAAGGTAATGTGCTGGCCACATCAGATTTTTTTATTTTAAATAACTATTTAAACCGCGCTTGTATCTGTGATCCAACGTTTAGCCTTTTGTAATAATTTGAATTTATAGGTATCATTATGTACATGAATCTTTTTCATACCCTTCTACGAGGGACGGTAGAATGAAATATATATATATATATATATATATATATATATATATATATATATATATATATATATATATATATATATATATATATTAAATAATATATTATAATGCATACTAATTGTTTATAGTAATTTCAAGGCGGCACGCGGTCTTTGTAGGGAATATCTAAGATTAAATGTATATGATAGGTAACAAATTGATCATGAATTTTTCTCATACCCTTCTACGGGGGGCGCTATATTGACATATATATTTAATAATTTGTTGTAGTGTATACTATTTGTTTATAATAATTTCAAGTCGGCACGCGGTTTTATATAGGGAATCTGTAAGACATCATGTATATAATAGGTAACAAAATGTTCATAGTGATAAATAAGTGGCCGTTTTTGCATAAAAAATCAAAAAAGTTGAATTACGCCGCATGTGCTTGCCCATGAGTAAAATATTTTTATGGTTTCATACATAGAAAATACATTGGTAAAATTTCCATATTGCTGTAAATTCTGCCCTATTCATTTTAGAATAAATGTGTAAATACAAAAAATGTTCAGAATTAAAAACTGCATCTAAAAGTCCAAAATTATTGTTTGCATGAGTTTCGTTTGCGAAAGAGAGGCAAAATAAAAGTACCTAATCATTTTTAGCTATTTAGAGTGTCATGAGCACTATAACTGCTTGAATTTGGCAGATGACATCTGCCATAAAGTTTTTATAATTATTGAATTCATTAAATTATGTATCAGTAAGAAAGGATACATTTACCACCGCAGAAAAAACTCAATGGAACAATATTAACAATTAAATATTAATTAATAAACGTTTATTTGTCATAGTCAAATAATACGACTATTTGAATTGCATATTTTGTCAGGCATGATGATTGTATCAGGACCTCTGCTGAATTGCCTGTAAGCTTCTAATAATTTGTGGCGAATTCTTCGTTTTACAGAATTAACATAATTGCCTAGTGCTTAATATATATTAAACGAAGATAATAATTTTTAAAACTATTATTTGTTAAAAGTTTTATTTCATTTGATATGACAAGTGTCACTCACTAATAACTTAAAATTACAGAGATCTGTACAAAGCTACAATATGCGGAGCCATCTGAGGAAGAATGACCAAATTGCAAATAGTTCTTGAAATAGTCACTACGGCGCTAATTAAAGTGACTGTTTTAAAATTATCAACAGTCAATTTAATTCATGTATCGTAGAAATAAACAAACATTTTAATACAACAATCAATTTATATCTTTCATTTTAATAAGAGTTTATTTTTACGATACATCAATTTCTATGACACTCCCTTTTAAATTGACTGTTTTAAAATTATCAAAAGTCACTTTAATTCATGTATCGTAGAATTAAACAAACAATTTAATTCAAGTATCACAGAAATAAACAATCGTTTTAATTCATGTGTCATGAAAATAAAGGGTCAATTTAATTCATTCTTATAAATGTTACTTCATTTCTACGATACTTGAATTTTTACGTTTGTTTAGAAAATATCAACAATCATATAAATTGAACAAACATAAAATTAAACTAATATTAAAAAGAAAGTTATGTGTTGTTTGTTGATTTAAAATGTTTGTTTGAAAAATTTGTAATTATATTATCAACAAACATTTTAATATAACAATCAGTTTAAATCTTTCTTTTTAATGAGAGTTTATTTTTACGATACATTAATTTGTACGACTGTTTTAAAATGTGGAAATAAATGTTAAAACGGCATACCATAACTTTGTCTTATTGTATCATAAATAAGCAAGTGCTATCGAAACTATAGGTAGAATATGTTTCCAAAGTCAACATGCAAAATCGTCGTTTCAGACCGTGAAACGCTCAAATATGATGTAAAAACTGTTTCTCAAAACATGTCTCCAAATCAATTGAAAATGCGTCTTTTAAGCGTTGTACGTGTTTTTAGGGTGTTTTGCAGTAACTTCTATAGTTCAAATCGGCACTCTATCTGCGCTCGCGAGTGCACCACGGAGTGCCTCCAAAAGCTTGTATTCACTAAAAATCAGTGTACTTTGTCTTATTGTACCCTAAATAAGCAAGTGCTATCGAAACTACAGGTACAATATGTTTCCAAAGTCAACATGCAAAATCGTCGTTTCAGACCGTGAAACGCTCAAATATGATGTAAAAACTGTTTCTCAAAACATGTCTCCAAATCACTTGAAAATGAGTTTTCTAAGATAATTGCGTGTTTTTAAGGTGTTTTGCAGTAACTTCCATAGTTCAAATCGGTACTCCAGCTGCGCTGGCGAGTGCACGACGGAGTGCCTCCAAAAGCTTGTATTAACAAAAAATCTGTGTATTTTGTCTTATTGTACCCTAAGTAACCAAGTGCTATCGAAACTACAAGTGGAATATGTTTCCAAAGTATACATGCAAAATCGTCGTTTCAGACCGTGTAACGTTCAAATCTAATGTAAAAACTATTTCTCAAAACACGTCTCCAAATCACTTGAAAATTAGCTTTCTAAACGATTTACGTGTTTTCATGGTGTTTTGCAGTAACTTCTATAGTTCAAATCGGCACTCTAGCTGCGCTGGCGAGTGCACTACGGAGTGCCTCCAAAGGCTTGTATTCACTAAAAGTCATTGTATTTTGTCTTATTGTACCCTAAATAATCAAGTGCTATTGAAACTACAGGTAGAATAAATTTTCAATGGCAACATGCAAAATCGTCGTTTCAGACCGTGAAACGCTCAAATATGATGTAAAAACTGTTTCTCAAAACATGTTTCCAAACCACTTGAAAATGCGTTTTCTAAGCGAATTACGTGTTTATAAGGTGTTTTGCAGTAACTTCCATAGTTCAAATCGGCACTCTAGCTGCGCTGGCGAGTACACCACGGAGTGCCTCCAAAAGCTTGTATTCACTAAAATTCAGTGTATTTTGTCTTATTGTACCCTAAGTAACCAAGTGTAATCAAAACTACAGGTGGAATATGTTTCCAAAGTATACATACAAAATCGTCGTTTCGAACCGTGAAACGATCAAATCTGATGTAAAAACTGTTTCTCAAAATATGACTCCAAATCACTTAAAAATGCGTTTTCTAAGCAAATTACGCGTTGTTAAGGTGTTTTGCAGTAACTTCCACAGTTCAAATCGGCACTCCAGCTGCGTTGGCGAATGCACCACGAAGTGCCTCCAAAAGCTTGTATTTATTAAAGTCAGTGTATATTGTCTTATTGTACCCTAAATAACGCAAGTGCTTTCAAAACTACAGGTAGAACAAGTTTCCAAAGTCAACATGCAAAACCGTCGTTTCAGACCGTGAAACGCTTAAATATGATGTAAAAACTGTTTCTCAAAACATGTCTCCAAATCACTTGAAAATGCGTTTTCTAAGCTAATTGCGTGTTTGTAAGGTGTTTTGCAGTAACATCCATAGTTCAAATCGGCACTCCAGCTGCGCTGGCGAGTGCACCACGGAGTGCCTCCAAAAGCTTGTATTAACTAAAACTCAGTGTATTTTGTCTTATTGTACACTAAGTAACCAAGTGCCATCGAAACTACAAGTGGAATATGTTTCTAAAGTATACATGCAAAATCGTCGTTTCAGACCGTGAAACGTTCAAATCTGATGTAAAAACTGTTTCTCAAAACACGTCTCCAAATCACTTGAAAATGCGTTTTCTAAGTGAATTGCGTTTTTTAAGGTGTTTTGCAATAACTTCCATAGTTCAAATCAACACTCCAGCTGCGCTGGCGAGTGCACCACGGAGTGCCTCCAAAAGCTTGTATTCACTTAAATTCAGCGTATTTTATCTTATTGCACCTTAAGTAACCAAGTGCTATCGAAACTACAGGTACAATATGTTTCCAAAGTCAACATGCAAAATCGTCGTTTCAGACCGTGAAACGCTCAAATATGATGTAAAAACTGTTTCTCAAAACATGTCGCCTAATCACTTGAAAATGCGTTTTCTAAGCGAATTACGTGATTTTAAGGTGTTTCAGTGTAACTTCCATAGTTCAAATCGGCACTCCAGTTGCGCTGGCGAGTGCACCACGCAGTGCCTCCAACAACTTTTATTCACTAAAAGTCAGTGTATTTTGTCTTATTGTATCCTAAATAAGCAAGTGCTATCGAAACTACAGGTAGAATATGTTTCCAAAATCAACATGCAGGCACTCCGTAGTGCACTCGCCAGCGCAGCTGGAGTGCCGATTTGAACTATGGAATTTACTGCGAAACACCTTTAAAACATGTAATTCGCTTAGATAACGCATTTTTAAGTGATTTGGAGACGTGTTTTGAGAAACATTTTTACATCAGATTTTGAAACGACGATTTTTTATGTATACTTTGGAAACATATTCCACCTGTAGTTTCGATGGCACTTGGTTTTTTAGGGTACAATAAGACAAAATACACTGATTTTTAGTGATTACAAACTTTTGGAGGCACTCCGTGGTGCACTCGCCAGCGCTGCTGGAGTTCCGATTTGAACTATGGATGTTACTGCAAAACACCTTACAAACACGCAATTAGCTTAGAAAACGCATTTTCAAGTGATTTGGAGACGTGCTTTGAGAAACAGTTTTTACTTCAGATTTGAACGTTTCACGGTCTGAAACGACGATTTTGTGTGAATACTTTGAAAACATATTCACCTTTAGCTACGATGGCACTTGGTTATTTATGGTACAACAAGACAAAATACACTGAATTTTAGTGAATACAAACTTTTGGAGGTACTCCTTGGTGCACTCGCCAGCACAGCTTGAGCGCCGATTTGAACTATGGACTTTACTGCAAAAAACCTTAAAAACACGTAAGTCGCTTAGAAATCGCCTTTTCAAGTGATTTGGAGATGTGTTTTGAGAAACAGTTTTCACATCAGATTTAAACGTTTCACGGTCTGAAACGACGATTTTGTATGTATTCTTTGGAAACATATTCCACCTGTAGTTTCAATAGCACTTGGTTATTTAGAGTACAATAAGACAAAATACACTGAATTTTAGTGAATACAATCTTTTGAATGCACGCCGTGGTGCACTCGCCAGCGCAGCTAGTCTGCCGACACCTTAAAAACACGTAATTCACTTAGAAAACGCATTTTCAAGTGTTTTGAGAAACAGTTTTTACATCAGATTTGAAAGTTTCACTGTCTGATACGACGATTTTATATGTAGATTTTGCAAACATATTCTACTTGCAGTTTTGAGAGCACTTGGTTATTTAGGGTACAATAAGACAAAATACACTGACTTTTAGTGTATACAAGCATTTGGAGGCACTCCGTGGTGCACTCGCCAGCGCAGTTGGAGTGCCGATTTGAACTATGGAAGTTACTGCAAAACATCTTAAAACACGTAATTTGCTTAGAAAACGCATTTTCATGTGATTTAGAGATGTGTTTTGAGAAACAGTTTTTGCATCAGATTTGAATATTTCACGGTCTGAAACGACGATTTTGTATGAATACTTTGGAAACATATTGCACCTGTAGTTTCGATGGCACTTGGTTATTTAGGGTACAATAAGACAAAATACACTGAATTTTAGTGAATACAAACTTTTGGAGGCAGTCTGTGGTGCACTCGCCAGCGCAGCTAGAGTGCCGATTTGAACTATAGAAGTTACTGGAAAATACCCTAAAAATACGTAAATCGCTTAGAAAACGCATTTTTAAGTGATATGAAGACAAGTTTTGAGAAACAGTTTTTACATCATATTTGAGCGTTTCCCGGTCTGAAACGACGATTTTGTATGTAGACTCTGGAAACATATTCTACCTGTAGTTTCGATAGCACTTGGTTATTTAGGCTAAAATAAGACAAAATACACTGATTTTTAGTGAATACATGCTTTTGGAGGCACTCCGAGGTGCACTCGCCAGCGCAGCTAGAGTGCCAATTTGAACAATGGAAGTTACAGCAAAACACCTTAAAAACACGTAATTCGCTTAGAAAACGCAATTTCAAGTGTTTTGGAGACGTGTTTTGAGAAACAGATTTTGAAACGACGATTTTGTATGTACATATTGGAAACATTCCACCAGTAGCTTCGATGGCACTTGGTTATTTAGCGTACAATAAGACAAAATACACTGAATTCTATTGAATACAAGCTTTTGGAGGCCCTCTATGGTGCAGTCGCCAGCGCAGCTAGAGGGCCGATTTGAACTATAGAAGTTACTGCAAAACACCCTAAAAATACGTAAATCGCATAGAAAACGCATTTTCAAGTGATATGAAGACAAGTTTTGAGAAACAGTTTTTACATCATATTTGAGCGTTTCCCGGTCTGAAACTTCGATTTTGTATGTAGACTTTGGCAACATATTCTACCTGTAATTTCGATAGCAATAGGTTATTTAGGCTACAATAAGACAAAATACACAGATTTTTAGTGAATACATGCTTTTGGAGGCACTCCGTGGTGCACTCGCCAGCGCAGCTAGAATGCCAATTTGAACAATGGAAGTTACAGCAAAACACCTTATAAACACGTAATTCGCTTAGAAAACGCATTTTCAAGTGATTTGGAGACGTGTTTTGAGAAACGGTTTTTATATCAGATTTTGAAACGACGATTTTGTATGTACATTTTGTAAACATTCCACCTGTAGCTTCGATGTCACTTGGTTATTTAGGGTACAAAAAGACAAAATACACTGAATTTTATCGAATACAAGCTTTTGGAGGTACTCCGTGGTGCACTCGCCAGCGCAGCTGGAGTGCCGATTTGAACGATGGAAGTTAATGCGAAACACCTTAAAAACACGTAATTCGCTTAGAAAACGCATTTTCAAATGATTTAAAGATGTGTTTTGAGAAACAGTTTTTACATCAGATTTGAACATTTCGCGGTCTGAAACAACGATTTTGTATGTATACTTTGGCACAATAACTCTAAATACACTGAATTTAAGTGAATACAAGCTTTTGGAGGCACTCTGTGGTGCACTCGCCAGCGCAGCTAGAGTGCCGATTTGAACTATAGAAGTTACTGAAAAACAACCTAAAACACGTAAATCGCTTAGAAAACGCATTTTCAAGTGATATGGAGACGTGTTTTGAGAAACAGTTTTTACATCAGATTTGAACGTTTCACGGTCTGAAACGACGATTTTGTATGTAGACTTTGGAAACATATTCTACCTGTAGTTTCGATAGCACTTGGTTATTTAGGCTACAATAAGACAAAATACACTGTTTTTTAGTGAATACAAGATTTTGGAGGCACTCCGTGGTGTACTTGCCAGCGCAGCTGGAATGCCAAATTGAACTATGGAAGTAACTGCAAAACACCTTAAAAACACGTAATTCGCTTAGAAAACGCATTTTCAAGTGATTTGAAAACATGTTTTGAGAAACAGTTTTTACATCAGATTTGAACGTTTCACGGTCTGAAACGACGATTTTGTATGTATACTTTAGAAACATATTCCACCTGTAGATTCGATAGCACTTGGTTATTTAGGCCACAATAAGACAAAATACACTGTTTTTTAGTGAATACAAGCTTTTGGAGGCACTCCGTGGTGCACTCGCCAGCGCAGCTAGTGTGCCGATTTGAACTATGGAAGTTACTGCAAAACTTCTTAAAAACACGTAATTCATTTCGAAAACGCATTTTCAAGTGATTTGGAGACGTGTTTTGAGAAACAGTTTTTACATCAGATTTGAACGTTTCACGGTCTGAAACGACGAATTTGTATGTAGACTATGCAAACATATTCTACTTGCAGTTTCGATAGCACTTGGTTATTTAGGGTACAATAAGACAAAATACACTGATTTTTAGTGAATACAAACATTTGGAGGCACTCCGTGGTGCACTCGCCATCGCAGCTGGAGTGCCGATTTGAACTATGAAAGTTACTGCAAAACACCTTATAAACACGTAATGCGCTTAGAAAACGCATTTTCATGTGATTTGGAGACGTGTTTTGAGAAACAGTTTTACATCATATTTGAACGTTTCAAGGTCTGAAACGACGATTTTGTATGTATACTTTGGAAACATATTCTACCTGTAGTTTCGATAGCACTTGGTTATTTAGGGTAAAATAAGACAAAATACACTGATTTTTAGTGAATACAAGCTTTTAAAGGCACTCCGTAGTGCATTTGCCAGCGCAGCTGGAGTGCCGATTTGAACTATGGAATTTACTGCGAAACAACTTTAAAACATGTAATTCGCTTAGAAAACGCATTTTCAAGTGATTTGGCGACGTGTTTTGAGAAACAGTTTTACATCTGTTTCGATGGCACTTTGTTATTTAGGGTACAATAAGACAAAATACACTGAATTTTAGTGAATACAAGCTTTTGGAGGCACTCCGAGGTGCACTCGCCAGCGCAGCTAGCCTGCCGACACCTTAAAAACACGTAATTCACTTAGAAAACGCATTTTCAAGTGTTTTGAGAAACAGTTTTTACATCAGATTTGAAAGTTTCACGGTCTGAAACGACGATTTTATATGTAGACTTTGCAAACATATTCTACTTGCAGTTTTGATAGCACTTGGTTATTTAGGGTACAATAAGACAAAATACACTGAATTTTAGTAAATACAAGCTTTTGGAGGCACTCCGAGGTGCATTCGCCAGCGCAGCTAGAGTGCCGATTTGAACTATAGACGTTAGTGCAAAACACCCTAAAAACACGTAAATCGCTTAGAAATCGCATTTTCAAGTGATTTGGAGACATGTTTTGAGAAACAGTTTTTACATCATATTTGAGTGTTTCACGGTCTGAAACGACGATTTTGTAGGTATACTTTGGAGACATATTCGACCTGTAGTTTCGATAACACTTGGTTATTTAGGGTACAATAAGACAAAATACACTGAATTTTAGTGATTACAAGCTTTTGGAGGCACTCCGTGGTGCACTCGCCAGCGCAGCTAGTATGCCAATTTGAACGATGGAAGTTACTGCAAAACATCTTAAAAACACGGAATTCAATAAAAAAAGCATTTTCAAGTGTTTTGGAGAAGTGTTTTGAGAAACAGTTTTTACATCAGATTTGAACGTTTCACGGTCTGAAACGACGATTTTGTATGTAGACTTTGGAAATATAGTCTACATGTAGTTTTAATAACACTTGGTTATTTAGGGTACAATAAGACAAAATACACTGATTTTTTGTGAATACAAGCTTTTGGAGGCACTCTGTGGTGCACTCGCCAGCGCAGCTAGTGTGCCGATTTGAACTATAAAAGTTACTCCAAAACACCTTAAAAACACGTAATTCACTTAGAATACGCATTTTCAAATGATTTGGAGACGTGTTTTGAGAAACAGTTTTTACATCAGATTTGAACGTTTCACGGTCTAAAACTACGATTTTGTATTGCATTTGGACACGTATTCTACTGGTAGTTTCGATGGAATTTTGTTGTTTAGGATATAATATGACAAAATACAAAAAATTAAATATAACTTTTAGAGATACTCCGTATTGCATTCGCCAGCGCAGCTAGAGTGCCGATTTGAACAATAGAAGTTACTGCAAAACACGTTAAAATCACGTAATTCGCTTAGAAAACGCATTTTCAACTGATTTGAAGTTGTGTTTTGAGAAACAGTTTTTACATCAGATTTAAACGTTTCACGGTCTGAAACGACGATTTTGTATGTAGACTTGGGAAATATATTCTACATGTAGTTTTAATAACACTTGGTTATTTAGGGTACAATAAGACAAAATACTCTGATTTTTTGTGAATACAAGCTTTTGGAGGCACTCTGTGGTGCACTCGCCAGCGCAGCTAGTGTGCCGATTTGAACTATAAAAGTTACTGTAAAACACCGTAAAAACACGTAATTCGCTTAGAAAACGCATTTTCATGTGATTTGGAGATGTGTTTTGAGAAACAGTTTTTGCATCAGATTTGAATATTTCACGGTCTGAAACGACAATTTTGTATGAATACTTTGGAAACATATTGCACCTGTAGCTTCGACGGCACTTGGTTATTTAGGGTACAATAAGACAAAATACACTGAATTTTAGTGAATACAAACTTTTGGAGGCCCTCTGTGGTGCACTCGCCAGCGCAGCTTGACTGCAGATTTGAACTATAGAAGTTACTGGAAAATACCCTAAAAACACGTAGATCGCTTAGAAAACGCATTTTTAAGTGATTTGGAGACGTGTTTTGAGAAACAGTTTTTACATCAGATTTTGAAACGACGATTTTGTATGTATACTTTGGAAACATATTCCACCTGTAGTTTCGATGGCACTTGGCTATTTAGGGTGCAATAAGGAAAAATACACTGAATTTTAGTGAATACAAGCTTTTGGAGGTACTTCGTGGTGCACTCGCCAGCGCAGCTAGAGTGCCGATTTGAACTATGGAAGTTACTGCGAGACACCTTCAAAACACGTAATTCGCTTAGATAACGCAGTTTTAAGTGTTTTGGAGTCGTGCTTTGAGAAACAGTTTTTACATCAGATTTGAACGCTTCACGGTCTGAAACGACGATTTTGTATGAATACTTTGGGAACATATTCCACCTGTAGCTTCGATGGCACTTGGTTATTTAGGGTACAATAAGACAAAATACACTGAATTTTAATGAATACAAACTTTTGGAGGCACTCCGTGGTGCACTCGCCAGCGCAGCTAGAGTGCCGATTTGAACTATGGAAGTTACTGCAAAAAACCTTAAAAACACGTTTCGCTTAGAAAACGAATTTTCAAATGATTTGGAGACGTGTTTTGAGAAACAGTTTTTACATGAGATTTTAGCGTTTCACGGTCTGAAGCCACGATTTTGTATACTTTGGAATCATATTCCACCTGTAGTTTCGATGGCACTTGGTTATTTAGGGTACAATAAGACAAAATACACTGAATTTTAGTGAATACAAGCTTTTGGAAGCACTCCGTGGTGCACTCGCCAGTGCAGCTAGAGTGCCGATTCGAACTATGGAAATTACTGCAATACTCCTTAAAAACACGTAATTCGCTTAGAAAACGCATTTTCAAGTGATTTGGAGACGTGTTTGAGAAACAGTTTTACATCAGTTTCGATGGCAGTTGGTTATTTAGGGTACAAGAAGACAAAATGCACTGAATTTTAGTGAATACAAGCTTTTGGAGGCACTCCGAGGTGCATTCACCAGCGCAGTTAGAGTGCCGATTTGAACTAAAGAAGTTACTGCAAAACACCCTAAAACCACGTAAATCGCTTAGAAAACGCATTTTCAAGTGATTTGGAGACATGTTTCGAGAAACAGTTTTTACATCATATTTGAGCGTTTCACGGTCTGAAACGACGATATTGTATGTAGACTTTGGAAACATATTCTACCTATAGTTTCGATAGCAATTGGTTATTTAGGGTACAATAAGTCAAAATACACTAATTTTTTGTGAATACAAGTTTTTGGAGGCACTCCGTGGTGCACTCGTCAGCGCTGCTGGAGTGCCGATTTGAACTATGGAAGTTACTGCAAAACACTCAAAAAATACGTAGTTCGCTTAGAAAACGCATTTTCAAATTATTTGGAGACGTTTTGAGAAACAGGTTTTTACTTCAGATTTTAACGTTTCACGGTCTGAAACAAGCGATTTTTGTGTAGCATTTGGACATATATTCTACTGGTAGTTTGACAGTTTAACATCAGATTTGAACGTTTCACGGCTTCAAAGAAACGATTTGATTGTAGAATTTTTTGGAGGCTTATTCTACTGATAGTTTCGATGGAGTTTGGTTGTTTAGGATATAATATGACAAAATACAGTGGTTTTCATTAACTAATTAATTAATTAATGAGTTAATGTAAAAACTTTTTCCCAAAACATGTATCCAAGTCACTTAAACGGCGTTTTCTCAGCGAAATTCGTGTTTTTATAGTGTTTTGCAGTAAATTCCATAGTTCAAAACAACACTCTAGCTGCGCTGGCGCTGGCGATGGCACAACTGAGTGCGTTCGAAAGCTTTTATCCGCTAAAAATCAAAGCATTTTTTCATATTTTAAGCTAAACAACAGAAATCCATCAAAACTACCAGTAGAATATGTGTCCAAATGCTTACACACAATCGCCTGTTTCAGACCATGAAACGTTAAAAATCTAATGTAAAAACTATTTCTCAAAACATGTCTCCAAATCACTTGCAAAGGCGTTTTCTCAGCGAATTACGTGTTTTTAGAGTGTTCTGCAATAAATTCCATTGCTGCGCTGGCAAATGCACGACGGTGTTCCTCCATAAGCTTGTATTCGCTAAAAATCAGTGTATTTCGTAATATTATATCCTAAACAACCAAATTCCTTCGAATATGTCCAAACACTACATACAATCGTCCGTTATAGACCGTGAAACGTTCAAATCTGATGTAAAAACTTTTTCTCAAAACATGTTTCCAAATCACTTAAAAAGGCGTTTTCTCAGCGAATTACGTGATTTTAAAGTGTTTTTCAGTCATTTCCATAGTTCAAATCGGCACTTTAGCTACGCTGGTGAGTGCACCACGAAGTGCTTCCAAAAGCTTGTATTCGCTAAAATCTGTGTAATTTCTCATTATATATCCTAAACAAGTAAACTCCATCTAGTAGAGTATATATCCAAATGCTACAAACAAATCGTACCTTTGAAGCAATGAAACGTTCAAATCTGATGTTAACCTGTTTCTCAAAACATATCTCCCAATCACTAAAAAAAGACTTTTTCTAAATGAATTACTTGTTTTTAGAGTGTTTTGCAGTAATTTCTATAGTTTAAATTGGTACTTTAGCTGCGCTGGCGAGTGCACAGCGGAGTGCCTTCAAAAGCTTGTATTCCTTAAAAATCAGTGTTTTTTCTCAAATTAAACCCTAAACAACCAACTTCCATCGAAACTACAAGTAGAATATGTATCCAAAATCTAAATACAAATCGTTCGTTTCAAACAGTGAACGTTCTAATGACATTTAAAAGCTGTTTCTCAAACAGGTCTCCAAATCGTTTGGAAAAATGTTATCTAAGCACTTTAGATGCGTTGGCAGTGAACTACTGAGTGCCTCTAAAAACTTGTATTCATTAAAAGACAGTGTGTTCTGTCATATCATATCCTAAACAACCAGCTACAATCGAAACTACATGTATTGTAGTTCTACCAGATAGCCCATTAAAAATACAAGACTTGTATTGAGCAAATTTATTATGACAACGTTATATATATTTTCATTTCAATATTTCTTTTTCTTATATTATAACTATAGTTACATACAAACTATGTTCTACTTTTACTTCGTAAATTATGCCTGAGTATGATCCAGTAAAAAGTACTTTTACCATAGAACAATGGATACAAAAGACTGAAGAATTTGTAGAAATATATAATTGGGATAATGTAGCAATTATACATTTTGGGTTATCAAAATTAATGGGCGTTGCTAAAACTTGGCGTGATAGTTTGAAATGTATGGATAGGAAATGGAAAGATTGAAAGGAATTATTAATTGAAAACTTCCCTAGCAAAAGATCTGCTATTAGTATTCGTTTAGAAGCTCAAAATTACACAAGAGCAGCTGGCTAAAATATAACAGAATATTTTTATGAACAATTATCACGATGCAACCGAGCGGGAATGGGTGAGGCAAAAACAATCAAATGGATAGTGCAAGGTTTGAACAACAACCGAACACGAGACTATCTAGGACCACTGAGCAGAAAGCAACATTATGAGCTCGTGAAGCAACTGTAATTCCAAATAATTAACTTGGACATATAGCAGTAAAATCTAGTTTAACCGATCAAGAAATATGTATAGAAGGTGGTATGCGAGAAAAAGGACAAATAATTCCACGATGTATTGTTCGACCCGACGAAGAAGGTAATACTATCTTGCCTGTTCTCAATATATCGGGTGAATCGTTTAAACTTAAAAATGGTGCAAAAGTAACCAGAGGAGAAATATGCAAAGAATCTAAAGAAACTAGAGAAATCAACGATATTCCTATAACAACAGATGACATCCAAACAGATTTCATTGGAGAAGAAAGAGAAGATGTAGTAGAATTAGTAAATGAGTATAAAAAAATTGAAGAAATGTTCGTCAAATCAGATCTGGCATAGTTGAAGACAGTACCTTTCCATTTGCTAGTCCAGTTCTTTTAGTAAAAAAAAGTGTGGTGATGTTCGTTTGTATATTAATTGCAGGGCTCTCAATAAACAGACAGTAATGGTGCAGTATCCTCTTCCCATCATCGTCGACCAGTTAGACAGAATGAAAAATATGCAATGGATCACCAGTTTAGACCTCGCCAGCGGGTACTACCAGGTTCCAGTTGAAAAAGATTCTAGAAAATTCATTGCGTTCATCACTCCTGACGGCCAATACCAGTTTCAACGTATGCCATTTAGACTCTGCAATGCTTCAGCTTATTTCCAGAGACTTGTGAATATCGTATTAGGAAACCTGCGGTATACAACTGCTATGGCGTATCTCGACGATATCATCATACCATCAAAAACAGTAGAAGAAGTAAAAAATAAATTAAGGTTAGTTCTAGATGAATTTCGTCATGCAAGATTAACACTAAATATAAAAAATGCTTTTTCTTCATGAAAAAATTAATTATTTAGGATTTACAATATCATCTTCCGGCATCGACCCAGGAGAGTTAAAATTAAAATCTATTTTAAATTATCCTGTACCAACTGATATAAAAGCATTACGTAGTTTCACAGGTTTAGCTAGTTGCTTTAAACGGTTTATAAGGAATTTTGCAATAATAGCATTACCTATGGCTGACCTTTTTTGTAAAGGTAAAAGCTTTGTTTGGCTTGAAGAACAGCAAAAGTCATTTGATAGAATTAAAGAACATTTGAGCGCAAAACCTATTCTTGCAGTGTACGATCCACACGTATATACAGATGTGCACACTGATGCATGTGTAAAAAGTTTAAGAGGCGTTCTATTGCAAAAACAGCAAGATGGCCACTTACATGTTATCTCATATTTTAGTAGAAAAACAAGTAAAGATGAGGCAAAGTATCATTCTTTTGAATTAGAAGCATTAGCCATTGTTTGTACTTTAGAAAGATTTCGTGTATATTTAATAGGAATAAAGTTTGTTATTAAAACAGATTGTAATAGTTTAAAGATGCTTAATAATAAAAATAATTTAAGTCCACGAATTGGTCGATGGTTAGTAAAATTATCAGAATTTCATTATAAAATCGAATACCATCGTGATAATGTAAATGTTATTGCTGAAACAATAAGTAGTCATCCCGTGGAATAATCTGCAGATATCACATTATCTGGTTTACCTGTGTTAAGTTTAAATATTACCACTGATTGGATAGTTGCGATGCAACGAAATTGTTCTTAAATTTTATTAATTCGTGATAAATTAGAATCCGGAGACAGTGCAACACATGAAAAATTTAGACTGTATAATGGTCGTGTTTATCGTACAACTAAAGGAAGGTGGAGTCTTTATATACCAAATGAATTACGATATGACGTTGTTTCAGAAGCACATAAAATTTTAATGCATTTAGGAAAAATGCAAGAATTCATTACAAAATATGTAAATAGATGTATTAATTGCTTGTATTATGAATTAAAAAGGCAAACCTGAAGGATATTTACATCCCTTAGATAAAGGGAGTGAACCATTTCAAACAGTTCACTTAGATTACGTTGGTCCGTTTGTAAAATCAAAAACTTCTTGTTAATATGTCATTGCAGCTATAGATGGGTTTAGTAAATACTGTGTTTTAAAAGCAGTTATAGATACAACCTGTAAAGCGGCAATAATTTTTCTTAAAGAATTAATGTCTCATTACGGTAAACCTAAACGTATTATTACCGATAGAGGAGCAGCATTTATTGCTTCTGACTTTGAAAAATTTTGTGATTCATATGATATACAGCACCTGAAAATAGCAACAGGTTTCCTAGGGCTAATGGTCAAATTGAGAATTTAAATAAAACCATATTAAATTGTTTGGGTACTACTTGTGATTCAGATAAAAGAGATGATTGGGATAACAAGTTAATAGATGTTCAGTGGGCATTAAATAATAGTGTTCATAGAATAATAAAGAGAACACCCTCTGAAATTATTTTTAAATATAAACCAAATGGGCCTTATGACAATCCACTAACTATTGAAATAAATAAATTAAACGAAAAATTAAATTTACAATCTGAAAAAGAATCCGTTACAGATTTACTAGATAAAAATAAAGAGATACAAAAGTTACAATTTGATAAGAGTAGAAAAAAAGCATATGATTATAAACCAGGTGATTTAGTTCTAATTAGACAACCACCGTCCACAGGCAACAGTCGTAATTTAGACCCAAAATACACAGAGGACTTTAGCTCAAGTCGGCAATTTTACTTCGTTGGCGAGTGCATTACGTAAAGCCTCACAAAGCTTTTATTTATTAAAAAACAGTGTTTTGTCAAACTATACTCTAAACAACCAAGTTAGTTAGTTAGAATATGTGTCCAAAGAGTACATATAAATCGTTAGTTTTAGACCGTGAAACGATCAAATCAGACGTAAAAACTGTTTCTCTTAACATGTCTCCGCCTTGAAAAGGCGTTTTCTAAGCAAAATACGTGCTTCTAGAGTGTTTTACAGTAACTACCATTGTTCAAAACGGCACTTTAGCTGTGCTAGCCAGTGCACTACGGAGTACCATCAAAAGCTTGTATTTACAAAAAAAAAAAACAGAGTATTTTGTTGTAGTATACCCTGAACAGCCAAGTACCAACGAAACCAGGTAGAATATGTAGTATACAATACAAATCGTTCGTTTGAGAACATGAAACGTTCACAACAAATGTGAAAATCTGTCATAACATGTCTCCAAATCACATAAAAAGGCGTTTTCTAAGCTAAATACGTGTTCTATAGTATTGTGTAGTACTAAAATAGTTCAAAACTTTTGGTTTGTTGGCGAGAGCATTACTGAATGCCTGCAAAAGCTTGTATTCACCAAAATACAGTATTTTTTGTTATATTACAGTCTAAACAACCAAGTTCCATCGAAAGTACAGGTAGATTATGTGGCCAACTATACATGTTATATATCTATCATAGTAGGTTAATTATTTAATTGTATTAGTATCATTGAAAGTATTGCGGTTTTTTGTTGTTTAATTTTCATGTCAGTCATCAGTGTTGTGAGTTATCTAGATAATGTTATCTAGATAAATCATCTAGATAATATAGTTTTATCTATTTTCTTATCTAGATAATTTTTTTTGAAGTTATCTTTTATCTTATCTAAATAAAAAATAAAATTATCTTTAACCATTTTTATTAAAACATCTGGATAAAATTTTTAATAAACAACAAAAAAAAATTTTTTCTTATACAAACTAAATTTAAATTAAATAAAGATGCGCAAGCGTAAACTGTCGGCCCGCCAGCATCAGCTGATACCGACCGGTACTCCATATACCATAAGATATATGACGCACGTGCTCGGTTTCTGTCAGTTGCATTGTAATGTAATCAGCTACAAGTTTGTTTACATATCGGCTATGTAAATAAAATAAGCAGTGACTGTGTTGTTCTATATAATAATATTATTAACATTATATCCTGCTCTTGTACACTACAGAATACGAAATATATTTAAAAATTTCGCACAAGGAATTCAAGATTTTTTAGAAGATGTAAGTCTTAATTTGATAACAACGCATTATTCGTATTAGTATTATTAGCTGTACTGGTAAATTCCGAATTATATAAATTAGATTAGCACTATTACGAATACATAATAATAGTGGAATTGTTTAAAAAATATGCATTTCTAATGCTTTTATAACATAATTAAGGCTGATCGACCCTAGCCTCTCAATACTATCATTTACGCCTAATTTTAATAGCTTTTTTCTCAAGCTTGCGACGATTGTAAGATTTAAAAAAATATGCATGTTGTTGAATACTTTATAAACAAACTGTCAGGCTTAAAATTTTAAATATGTAATTATAAAAAGAAATATAGCTACTACAAGTTACATATTAAACATGTTCATATTTTCCGTTACGACGATTTATTTAAAAATTGCTCTTTGACATTTAATAGCATTGTTTTAATTATTCTCGAAAAACTTAATTGCAAAATTATCTGTTCTCTAAAAAACTGGAAAAATCTGTTGAGCAAATCCAATTTTTCAGACATAATTATAATAATAATAATATTTTATTTGTTAAGAGAAAAACTGCTCCATACAAATAGAGAGGTAACATTTACATTTGATATGTGTATACATTGTTTATGAAATTTCATTTACATATATTATACATTTAGTACAAACGCTCTTAGTTTCAATGCGCTTTTGAAGTAGTTAGCGATGTCCATCATCATTGGAGTGGTTGCATTTGTAAATAAACGATTAATTGAATATTCTGAAACAGAGTAAGGTATATATTTATGGATGTATTTGGCTCGGACGGGATTATATATTGGACAGTGCAAAAGGAAGTGGTGTAGGTTATTTTCTTCTTGAAGATTACATATACTGCAGTTCTCATCATCGTAAAATTTGTGGCAGAAACCATCTTGAAAATGATGAAATCTTTTTGGATTTGATGTTCTAAGTTGAGTGTATAACTTGAGAATAGCAAAAGGAATGTTCAATGATAGGTAATTAAAGCTGGTTATGTAAGTTTGATAGGATGGATTGTATGTGGAATGTATTATTCTTCTGGTATCCTCTTCGTAAAGCAATTCACTGTAGGATTTTATTATGTTATCAATTTCTGACTCAAGTGCAACGCAACTCTGCTTTTCCCATAACCACATAAAGTTAGTTTTTATAAGTAAATTTTGAAGTTGTCTCACCCAGTTATAATTCATCTGTTTTTTCTGAACGGTAGCAGATGATGGTTTTTTGTTTAATTCTGAAAGCGTATTATAACATGTTTTAATATATCTGTCCTCCGGCATGACTAATATTTTGTGCCAGAAATTAAGCACTTGTTTCGCTATGGCGACTTCTAAATTCTGTACGCCTGCCTCCCTTCTTATAATATATCCTGGAGTTGTTATTTGCAAATTAAAGATAGATTTAAAAAACTGCAATGAGCCCTTTTCTGTGTTTTCATATTGTGTCATTCCCCAAACTTCTGAACCGTATAGCAACGTTGGTACAAGGATGGATTTATATAACTTCATGTTAGTTTCCCAACAAAACATTTGTGCTTTTAAGAAAGTGTTTTTTATTGCTCCCGTAGTTCGATATGCTTTGCTAATCTTTTCTTTTGTGTTTTCCTTGAAGTTGCCTGATGTCGTGAAAGTTGTTCCTAGGTAGGTGTATTTATTAGTAAATTGAATTTTATTATTTTGGCAAATATGCTTCATATGTCGTTTAGGAGGTCTACCTATGTGAAAATGGACTATATTAGTTTTTTTTTGCGTTTATTACGAGTTGGATGGTGTTACAATATTCTGTGAGTGCGTTTAGTTTCCTTTGTACGTCAGGTGTAGAATGCGCAAATAAGACGATGTCAGCGGCGTATTGTAAAGACAGTATGTCAGTCTTGTTGTTGATAAAATAGCCTTCCAGGTTCTTTTTTCTGAAAAAATCTTCTAAGTCAGAAATATATAGCGCGAATAGTAAAGGGCTGGTGCACTCGCCCTGTAGTACTCCTTTACTAACTTGAATCTCTTCTGATATTTCGTTATTTACGCAGATTCTTAGTGTTGCCTCCTCGTAGATGTTTTGTTAAGATCCTTGTAACCTTGCCGCTTATGCCATTGTGATAAATTTTGTTCCAAAGGATAGAGTGCGGGACAGAATCAAATGCTTTTTGAAAATCAATGAAGATGCCGTACACGCCTTTTTTGTCCCTTAGAAACGACGATTGTATTACGGAATTAAGAACAAATATGTTATCTGCGCAAGATCTTTTTTTTCTAAAGCCAGCTTGCGCTTCAGGCAGAATGTGTTTGCTCTCAACCCAGGTTTGCATCCTGTTGTTCAAGATAAACGTGAATAGCTTGGTTGTTGCGTTAATTAAAGCGATTCCTCTGTAATTATTTATATCTTTGCGGTCTCCTTTCTTATGTAAAAGTGTAAGTTTTATAGTTTTTAATTCTTTTGGCAGGTCTTCTTCATTCATAAATTTATTTAACATATCTTTGAGGTAAGTTTTCTATTTAGGAGGTAGATTTTGAAGCTGTTCGTATATTATGTTGTCAGATCCGGGAGCTTTATTAGCTTTGAGTTTTCTTAGAGCAAAATTAAGTTCGTTGTAAGTAATATCACTATCGAGATACGGGTGATGAACGTCAAAAAATGTTTCTTCGTTGATTATCCTCTCGTGATACCAACATTTAAAAAATTCTGTCCAGTGTTTTAGATTTATTGGGTTGATAGCATAAGATGTTGGTTGGAGAGCATTGATTGTTGTCCAAAATTGTTTCTGATCTGCGACGTTTTTTAATTTGCTCTTAATACTTGATTTGTAGTTACTTTTTTCTTCATTTATACAGTGTTTGTACTGTTTCTTTGCATTTATATATATGTCAAGTCTTTCTTTAGTAAAGCCGTGTTTCTTGCATTCTTTTAAAGAGTTTTTAGTAGTTTTTTTAAGTTCTTTGCATCTTTCCGTGAACCATAACTTATGTTTTGGTTTGATAGTTTTGTTGCTGTTTATTCTTATTTCGCTACTAATACCAATTTCTGTGGAATTTTTTTTAATTTCAGTTCTTACGAGATTGTAAAATTCTGTTGACTTCATATTTGTGCTGTTCAGTGATTTTTCAATCAGTTTTTGTTTGTATAAGTCTACTTTAGCGTTGTCCCATTTTGTTTTTGTTATATTTGCAATCGTTTTATTTGATTTTTTATTATTAGAGAATAAATTTGAAATTTCGACAGAGCATATAAGATGGTCCGATATAAGTACTTCTTCAGTAACTGTGAAGTCATTAATAATTTGAAGCGTACTTACATTTGTCCAGATTAAGTCGATCGTACTTTTTCCATTTTTTCCTAAGTAGGTATATTTGGCTGGAGAATCGCTCTTCGATCTTCCATTTAGGACCACAAAGTTCTCTTTTTCAAAGACTGCGACTAGATCTTTACCTTTTTTATTTAAGGTAGTATCTAATATAGTTCTTGAAGCGCTCCAGTTACTGTTAATTTGGAAATCATCTTCAAATTGATTAAGCTCTCCTATACGAGCGTTGTAGTCACCACATAGTATATAAGAATTATTTGGAAATTGATGTGTTAAATTTTGTAAAGTTTCGGACAATAATTCTAATAATACAGTATATTCGAACGAGTGAGAGAAATAGGAAACCCCAATAATAAGATTATTGTTTTGTGTTTTCAAATTAAGGAAAATCCAGTGTAATTCTTTGTTTATAATTGTGACATTTTCAGAGGGAAATTTTAGAAATATGACAATACCTCCAATTGCCCGTCCAGTACTTGCCTCTTTTAATGCTGGTTGTTCGAGTCTGTTATATTCTCTAAGGAATGGAGGAATCTTTCAACTCAAAATTTGTCCATGTTTCTGTCAAGCACATAATGTCGTGATTTAGTAATGTGTCTTCATCCTTGTGGCTTAAGTTAAATATATTTTTATACCCCTGGATATTCCAAAATAGAATTTTATTAAATTGATTAGCTGATTCAGTTATTTTGCTTCCCCGTTTTTTGAAATTGATTGGGTCCTGAGTCTGGTTTGAATGTGTTTGTCCAGCGGACCTGTTTTTGGTTGGGGTGGCTTGGTTGCCTTTTTTACACTTGGTTTTGGGGTAACCTCTATTCTTTCTTCTTTCTCATTGTTTTGTGCTTGGGCCAAATTGTTTGTGTCTTGTATTCCTTCTTCTTCTTCGTTTGATATTTGTAAAGATGAGAGAGATGCAGAGAGTCGTCTCAATGACGGTACCAGGAGATTATCGTCCTTGGCTTTATTGTGTTCTTTGTTTTCAGTAACATCACTTACAGTGTACTTGTCGTTACCTACGTACAATACATTTTGATACAGGGTAGCTCTCTGACCCTTTTTTCTTGCATTGATTAAGTACGGTTTTAAAATTTTTCTCTCTCGTAATACAGCTGGAGAATAATCTTCTTGAATATAATTTTTTTTGTTTTTAAGTAATTTTGCGTTTTTTAAAATGTCCTTTTTGACTTTTTTTGAAAAGAATTCTACAAATACTGGCCTTATTTTGTTATCTGCTGGTTTTCCGAATCTTTTTGTGTCTTCGATATCCTTTGTGCTAATATCAAATAAATTCATATCTTCATTAATGAGTTTTAAAATAATCTGTTCTATATTTTCATTTGTTTTTTCTTGTAACCCATGGAAAACAAGGTTTTTTTCTCTTAACTTTCTTTCCAGTGTCTCAATCTGTTTGTCTTTCACCTTAAATTTTTCTTCGATTTGCTGAAATTTTACTTTGTGTTCTATATCATTAGTTCGTACGACTTCTGTTAATACGTCTAAAGATTTTTGTAAATTATCTATTTTGTTCGTAAGAGGCTGTAGTAGTTTATAGAATTATTCGGCTGAAGCCATTGTATTTATTTATTTGTTTTAATTCTGTTATTATTATTGTTTTTTTTGTTTTTATTTTATTTTTATTAGTAGTATTTGTTTATGATTTTTGTTATTAGTTTTTTTTTTTATTTTAATTGTAATTTTTTAAAATTATTAATAAAACACACGGTTGGAAGTACTAATTTTTAAAAGTTTATCTTATTATTATTATTTGTTTATTATAATTCTTATTATTATTATTACTTGTTTATTATAGTTTTTATTGTTATTTGTTTATTTTTATTATTATTATTTGTTTATTATAATTTTTATTATTACCTGTTTATATATATATATATATATATATATATATATATATACATATATTATTATTGTTATTATTTGTTTATTCTTACTATTTTTTAATATATATGCATATATTTTACTTTTATTTACTGTTTTTAAAAATCACGCAGTTGGGAACACTGATTTTTAAGTAAAAAACGTGCATACGCGCGTAAAGTAATTGCTCAGCCAGCTACTTATCTTTGAAATTCTAACCTTGATTGATTTTAAAACTTTAAATCACGCACTTTACCTTCTATTCATAACTATAAATTTTAACACTATTTAAAGAGACTGATGTTACACTTTATTATACTTAGGTTTTATAATTTAAAGTTTAATAATATCTTAAATTCTATTGTTTTAATTATTCGTATTAGTATTATTAGCTGTACTGGTAAATTCCGAATTATATAAATTAAAATTAGCAACTATTACGAATACATAATAATAGTTGAATTGTTTAAAAAATATGCATTTCTAATGCTTTTATAACATAATTAAGGCTGATCGACCCTAGCCTCTCAATACTATCATTTACGCCTAATTTTAATAGCTTTTTTCTTAAGCTTGCGACGATTGTAAGATTTAAAAAAAATATGCATGTTGCTGAATACTTTATAAACAAACTGTCAGGCTTAAAATTTTAAATATGTAATTATAAAAAGAAATATAGCTACTACAAGTTACATATTAAACATGTTCATATTTTCCGTTACGACGATTTAATTAAAAATTGCTCTTTGACATTTAATAGCATTGTTTTAATTATTCTCGAAAAACTTAATTGCAAAATTATCTGTTCTCTAAAAAACTGGAAAAATCTGTTGAGCAAATCCAATTTTTCAGACATATTTTTGCTACTTACGCCGGTTTGTAGGCAACTTATTTAACTCAAACTTTTCTATTTTAATCTTTGAAGAATCCCAGCCGTAATAAAAACAGTAGGTAGTAATCTCTCAACAAAATTATATGCAGGTATAAAAAGGAAATCTTATCCCTTCATATAAAACACATGCAAAATTTTGTAAACTGAACAGAAGGATTTGGCTTTTACAATGATAATTTACATTAACTAATTTATTAAATATCTATAATACTATTTGTTTGTGATGCCAAATAGATTGTTATGTATGCAAAACAGATTACTGAATATTTTGAATAAAGACGTATCACATGCAAGAAAAAACAAATGGTTGCAATAAATAAATGAATAAATTTATTTGTTATATGTTGTGCGAAATTGTACAACAATACAATTAATTTATTGTCTTGTCTCAATTGTCGTACATAGTCAAAATAGTTTTAAATTTTATAATTGCCATATACTATTAAATTAAGTTTAAAAACATAAATAAATATACACATACATATATAATTTGTCAATAAAATCACATAAAATAATAAAATTAAGTTTAAAAACATAAATAAATGTATACATACATATATAATTTGTCAATAAAGTTACATAAAATAATAAAATTAAGTTTATAAACATATATAAATGCATACATACATACATAATTTTTCAATAAAGTTACGTATACAATTTGTCAATAAAGTTAAATAAAATAAAGAACTAAGTTTAAAATCATGAATAAATGCATACATTTGTAAGTAATTTGTCAATAGAAGTAGTTGATTTTATACAAATAATAATAAAAAAAATCTGATGTGGCCAGCACATTACCTTCCGTCAGTTCTATGTATTTTGTATAAATGTCATACAGAAAGTTCCTTGCAAAAGATTATATTTCTTGTACATTACCTTAAGGCAGTTGCATGTATTTTATACAAATTCTATACAGAAAGTTTCTAACAAAAGATCTTATATTTCCAGTAAAATTATAACATAAACATACTGTCAACTGCACTTGACACTGACACCTTTCAATCAGAATTTTCTTAATGTAGCAGCTGTTTCCAGAGTTATAGCAAAGCTGACTAATATATATGATATTTAATTTCTTTATAATTTTTTAACTCTATGTCCATTCAATAGGAAGTATAAAATGCATTCAAATCGTATAGAGAATAAATAATTCTTTAATATTTATAATAACTTTAAATGTGAAAAAATGATATTTAACATCGTTTTTTCAAGAAAAACTGTTAAAATCTTCAAATGAGGGTACTTCCGGTTGACCAATTATAACCAAAATCTAATCAGCTCTTCACATGGATGTAACGAAGAGGAATACGAAAGAATTATAATTTTTGGAATTGTAGTATTAGAGTTATCGCATTAGAAAATTTTGTCACACACAGACACACACACACACACACACACATACATACACACACACACACACACATACAGACATCATCGTAAAAATAGTAAAATCGTATTCTAGGGACCCTAAAACGTGCTTATTCATTAAAAACTCACCACCGAATTTTTTGACCAAAGACAATACCTTCCTTACCTAAAGGTGACGGAAGGTAAAAAACTAAGATGCTACGCGGGGAGGTAAGTTTCTTACATATCTGGAAACAATTAATTCTGGCAAAATTCCGTCAAAGTAAAATTTCTTTAGCTGACTCTCCATTTTTTCTTGCCAAAACAAATCGTCGCGATTAATATTTTGAACAAATGTCCTGTGGAATCCAAACAACAAAATTTTTGTTACATGGAGTTGTCCTTGTATTTGGTACATATAATTATAATTTTCTTTTAACCCGATTTCGCTATTTTTTATTCTAAGAAAGTCAATTTTATTATTTTCTACCGCGTTCTTTACGGTGGAAAAGCAGCTAAGAATGGTAAAATTTCATCGATAACTAATCCACTTGGTTCAACTTTTAGATTAAATTTCGCTTCAAATGATTGAATTGCAATTTCTTCATTTTGAAATCCGTACATGGTATTTAAGTTTCCTTTAAAGCTATTATAAAGTATATTAAATACCTTCTTTCCCATGGGTGTTGTAGCTTTCTTTTCGCAAATATGTATCTCCTGGGTTACACAGTTTATGATCGCAAATGTATGTGGATGACAGACAAATGTCATGTCAAATTAATAATGGTGACGTTTTAAAAAGAAAATGGTATAAATAACAATAGTTATATGGAAAATAAATTAATATAGTTTCTAGCAGTATGTATTTAAATTAATAAAAATTAAATGGCGGGAGGTTTTGTGTTGGCCAAATCAAATTTTTTCATTTATATTTTATTTTCCTCAGTTCTACCTGCAGGGAATAGGGTCTAAATTTTATGATTTATGATCCTTTTGTGAATAATTCCAGTACAATAAAATTCTGTAATGAGTCGACCGTGCTGCACTGGTTGTATAGATCTTGGCGAATATTTAAAATCGAGAAACGAAATTTTTCTTTAGGGTCAAACAGCCTTAAATTACAGTCGATTCTTTAAAATTGGAAATTACTTTCTTGCATAATGAAATGCACAAAACTACGAATAAAGCATGCATCCTTGTATTTATTGTTTAGTAATGAAAATATAATACAATAGATCTTTTCAATTTAAAAAGATAGAAGATATACGCAATGAGATCCATATCGTTTATTTCTAACAGATTTAAACGTAAAATATGACAAAATGTATAACAATAAATTTTCACCAAGAATACAAGCATTTTAATGACTGCAATATTTTAATTTCGTTTGTCAGCATAATTGGCAATTGTTGGAGCCATTTTACTTTCTATTTACAGCGATAAAAAGAAATAGCTGTTAAATTGAAAAGGTCTATTGAGAGTCGAAAAAATGTATTCGCGATTTAAATTATCTTTTCCTGTCATTAAGTAGACTGCCTGTGGCGTCACAAGCAGTCTATACGATCTGTCAATCTGTAACTAATAGTTAATTTTACGGTTTTTTTGAAGAAGTTTAAAAACATTAAACTTGAGTTAAAGGTTGTTTTAAATTATTTAAATGATCTTAAAATTTCTGCGGAGGGGAAAAATAATATATTTTGGAAATATTTTTTGTTCAAAATTTAGCCACCAGGTAGAGGTTTCTCAACTTGAATTGCAAATAGTTATTGTGCAACAGTTTAAAAAAATGCTATTACATGCTTCAGCATCTCGAAAATTTAGACACTCGCATGTAAAAGCTATTTTTACTAAATAAGTAAATATTTTTTGTATATTACTTATATAACGATCAAACTTATAATTTATATATATATATATATATATATATATATATATATATATATATATAAAATACCGCAGCCTATATTGCTGAGGTTGTAGTTCCCAGGTTTATACCCGACACCGGAAAGCATAAACTATATAAATTGTAACTTCACTTATTTTTACTCGGTCTGATGTAACCATTCATAAATTTCACACAAATAAATTTTAAATGTAATAAAATTAAATAAATAATATATTGTAACTTGTGACATAATAAAAGAGTAGTGAATATAAACTTTTAACTTACAATAAAAACCTTTTTACAAACCCTTCTGCAAACTTTAAATAGCTGGAGCAGTCTCAAAGGATTTTTCGGACGATTTCCGTGAATAGTGAAATCCGCGTTCTTTCTCAAACGGTTAACCGAATATCGGAAGGCTGAAGAAGAACGAAGAAAGAAGACGTCCCGTGCCAGTCCAAGTTCATCCGCATCCACGAGCGAACATTGTAGAAGCAGAACCAGGCCTTGACGAATACAGAGCAGCAGGAAGCAGCACGATCCATGGACAGTCATCAGTTTTCTATTGTGAGTTGCACATGTCACATAGTAATCAGTACAACCCAGACTCAGATTCTGATTTAGAATCAACTAAAAGTAATAATAACTCATCTGACTGAGAACCAGAATTCCCTTATCATATAACTTTTAGCCCAAATTTAATTAGGAAAAAAACCACAAAAATGACATAAACACAAACAGAAGTACCATTACTACCCCCACCAAAACAAGAAAAAATTTATTTAGACATGATTCCTGATTTCCACGACGACAGTTAGCTATTATCCAGATTTTTGGAAATATGCGAAAAACGTGTTAACAAATTTTATAATTTGGTTGATCTTGACGATTTCCAAAACGAATTTGTAATGTCAAGCATTCTTTCAAAAATTAAAGGTGATGCAGCAGTAAACATCACTAGCACCACAATCACAAAATGGAAAGATTTAAAACAAGCCCTACTTAACACCTACTCTGACGAAAGAGATATGTACGCATTAAATATTGAAATTACCGAGTTAAAACAAGGAAACGAAACCGCCTTTGAATTTTATAACCGTGTACAAGATATCTTAAACTTACAGATTTCCTACATAAACAATCAAGTTACTATACTCGCTAGACCAGTCTTAATCGAATATATCAAAAATTATGCACTCAGAATTTTATTACGTGGACTTAAAGATCCACTTGGTACTCTCATGAGGACCAAAGATCCAAAAAAACATAAACACTGCATTAAATATGTTAACTAACGACTTTCAACTCAAAACACATAGTCGTACACATACACATTTTCAACACTAACATAAATCACAACATTTTCAACCACCTAGACAAAAACAGAACATGCACACGCAATGTAAACAAACACAACACCCACAACTGACATATAGACCTATTACACCCACTAACCAAATTTATAAACGGAACAATAATCAATTCCTTACAAACCAGCAATTTAAGATATCATTCGGTACTCAATACTCTAATAATCAAATAGCTAAACCCAATAGTCAATTCCAACAAAACGTCTTCAAACCAAACCCTAACTATAAAGCCCCCAAACCGACATCTATGAGTATCAGCACTAGGCAGTCGATGACACCACGCGCGACATCCAATCCCTATCGTCCACAACAATTCTACCCGTCTCAAAACAATCCTTACTACATAGCAGAGGAATTATTTACAACCGAAATAGACGGTTATGTAAATGTGGAGCCAGAAATTGACGATCATAATGTAGACTATTCCAAGAATGATTTAAACCCTATTTGCTACGTTATTGAACCCGATCAGGACGAGTTTTTTCCAACACCAGCCTCGGAACAAATATCGAACTTATGAATGTAATCCATAATCATAGTGAATTACCATACGTAGTTTTCCCTGAATTAATCTTAAAAGCTTTGATCGACACTGGTAGCACGCGTTTATTCATTATCACAATTATTGCAAATAAATTTTTCAAAAACCCAATTAAAAATGATCCATTTAAAATTACTACAGCTCACGGAACATCAGTTGAAAACTTTAGTATTGTAATACCAGCAACAAAATTATTTAATTCTCCTAATATGTTACCAAAGTATCATTTATTCGACTTTCATAAAAATTTTCACATTACTTTAGGACTAGACAATTTAAAACTATTAAATACTAGTATTGATTTGGTAAACGACAAAATAACTACACCAAATCAAGAAATCAAAATTCATTATCACCAAATTCTCCTTAAATCACACTATATAAAAATCCCCCCTAATTCCGAAAAATTATCTAAACTCTTTATTCATAACATCGAAAATGGCGAAGTGTTTATTCCAGAAACAAAAATAAACGACATAACTAATCCCGAAGGTTTGGCTACAATACAAAATTACCAAATTATTTACCCTATTATTAACTTAAGCGAAAACGAAGAAATTATTAACTCTATAAATTGCGTACAAGTTCACTCTGTAAACAATTTTGAAATAAACAATCTAAATTTTAATCAAGGAATAGAAAATAATAATTTTGATATGAGTAAAGTGAGACTCGACCACATGAACGAGGAAAAGAAGCGCGAGAAAACAAAACTGCTGACGAAGTACTCTGAGATCTTTCACTCCGACGATAAGACATTGACATTTACTAATGAAATAAAACACTCCATACGCACAAAGGATGAAATAGCTGTCTATACCAAAACAGTCAATACGTTCAAACCCAAATTCAAAAAATGTTAGAACAAAATATAATCCGTCCCTCTAACTCTCCATGGTCCTCTCCTATCTGGGTAGTCCCCAAAAAGCTAGACGCATCAGGTAAACGGAAATGTCGTTTAGTTATTGACTACAGAAAAGTAAACGAAAAAAATATTGACGACAAGTACCCCTTACCTAACATAACCGACCTACTCGACAAACTAGGACGCTGCCAATATTATTCCACACTAGACTTAGCATCTGGCTTTTACCAAATCAAAATAGATGGAAAAGACATACAGAAAACAGCTTTTAACACCGACAACGGACACTATGAATTTTTACGGATGCCATTCGGACTAGAAAATGCACCCGCCACCTTTCAGAGAGTAATGGACAACGTTTTTAGAGATTTAGTTAAGAAAATTTGCTTTGTATATTGGATGACGTAATTATATTTAGTACATCTTTTCAATAACATATTCAAAATTTAAAAACAGTTTTTAACCGACTAAAGAAAGCTAACCTAAATTTTTACGAACCGAAGTGGAGTATCTTGGACATGAGTAACCCCAGAAGGTGTGAAATCTAATCCTAATAAACTCAGCGCTATTCAAAATTATCTAATCTCTAAACCTACTACACAAATAAAGGCATTCTTAGGACTCTTGGGATACTATAGACGATTCATAAAAAACTTTGCACATCTAACCAAACCTATGACCAAATATTTATAAAAAGATTTCAAAGTAAAGTACGAAGACCCTGAGTATATTCAGTGCTTCAATACTTGTAAAAATCTTCTGATGAATGAACCAATACTCCAATACCCAGACTATACAAAAACATTTAACGTTACTACAGATGCGAGTGACTACGCCATTGGCGCTGTGTTATCGCAAGGCACTATCGGTTCCGACCTTCCTATTGCATATGCTAGCAGGACGTTGAACGGTACTGAAAAAAATTACAGCGCAACCGTTATATGGGCTATTAAATATTTTAGACATTACATTTTTGGAAGAAAATTCAAAATTATTACCGACCATAAAGCTTAGCACCTTCACTCATTAAAATATCCATATTCCAAACTAATGCGTTGGAGAATCAACTTGAAGATTACGATTATGAATTAGTATACAAAAAGGGCGAGCTGAATACAAACGCAGATGCTCTTTCGAGGATAGAATTACATGTAAACACACTAGATGCAGGCACTCAAAATCTTCTTGATAACATTACAAACTTTAATAAAAATTTTAACCCTGATAACGACACACAATCTTTAATAGTAAACCCCAATTAAGAGGAACAAAAAGATCCCGAAACTGACCAAACAATCCATTTAAACTCTGAAAGTCCCATTTTTGGCATAATAATTACCGAATCCCCAGTAAACTTTAACAAAAATCCAATTTTTATATCTCTCTTAAAGCACTCTCCATCTATACCAAAGATAAAGAAATTTCACGTTAATAAAATGTGGCTTTACGTTCAACTATCTGAAACAAACTTCGAACAGGAGATTGTTGATTTTATAAAACAATACATTGCCCCTAATTTATTTATTACATTATTCTGCAGGATACAAATCCCATTTACAGAATAATAATGAAAACATTAATGTATAGAATAAGTAAAGAGTAATTCATGTATAATAAACAATAAAATCAGATATACCAATGAATAAGAATTAAACAAAGAGAGAAAACAGCATAAAATGAAAATTAGTGATATAGTAATTCACTTAATTTGCTTTTAAATGCTGACAGCTTAAGAGATATATCTAAAGCGTTCGAAAATATATTATAATTATTACACAGCATTTATAACTGCATTCGAATGAAAATTAGTTCTTGAAAAACTTACATGAAAAGTGACTGGATTCCTTATATTAAATCTGCTGATATGGAAATTTAATTCAAAAAGTATATTGGCATCGTCTAAGAGTCCATTGACAATCTTCTATATAAACAATATTTGTTTCTTGATTCTGCGGGTTTTTAAAGATTCAAACATAAACAAAACTAACATATGATTGTATTCAATGTTAGGCAACGTATAATATGCACCATAAAAACAGTGTTTGCAAAACTTTTTTGGACATTTTCAATATATTTTACTTGAAAGGGACGGGTTCCATACTATACTACAAGATTCTAATTTACTTCGAACTAAAGAAAAGTATAAATTTTGCAAACATTGCCTGTTACGAAAATCGTATGTTGCACGCAAGATAAAGCCTAAGCTTTTATGTGCAGAATTAAATGCGTTTATATGAAGACCAAACGAAAGTTTCATGTCAAAAGTAACACCGAGATCTTTTTTACTAGTTGCTCGTTTGATGATTACATTTTCAAAAAAGTAATTGAAATAGATGGTCTGTAGTTTCCTTAACTTAATGATAACACTTCGCATTTTTCTAAATTAAAATATAGTTTGTTTTCAACGGACCACTTGCTTCTAATTGTTTTGAATATTTTAAAATCATCGGCAAAGAAGAGACACTCGGAATTAGAAACCATATTGACAATGTCGTTAATAAAAATGAGGAATAGCAATGGTCCTAAAATTGATCCTTGAAGTACGCTCGACAATACTGCGTAAGTATTAGATTTGAACCCTTTAACAAATACATACTGCATTCTATTGTTTAAATATGACGAAATAAGCGATAACATATTATCAGCAAAACCAATTTTTTTTATGTTTTTAATAATATGTGACGAGATACTGTATCGAATGCTTTAGAGAAGTCTGTATAGATACAATCGACTTGACATCTACCTTCTAAAGCATTCGATACAAATTGAGTGAACTGCACTAGATTAGTTACAGTTGACCGCCGCGAACAAAGCCATGTTGAAGTGGAGTAATTGTGTTTTTAGTTTGGTTTTGTATATTTTTAAATAATATATATTCAAAAATTTTTAAAATACACTTAAACATGATACTGGTCTATAATTACTTATTTGGTTTTTGTTCCTAGATTTAAAAATTGGACAAACTTCAGAAATTTTCTATTTTTTCGGAAATGTTTTAGATTTTATACACAGATTAAATATATCACAAAGGGCATATTTTAACAGATCAGTGCATCCTTTGACTACATACACTGGTACCTCATCTGGTCCCGTTGATTTAGTTATTTTGGGCCTTAATTGCTTGTAATACGTCAGTGCAAGTGATATGTGACAAATGTACAAAATTGTTAAAAACTGAATTAGCATTATTACAAGTAATATCTCTATTTGAATCTGATTTATAAACACTTTTAAAATAATTAGCAAATTCATAAGATATCTGCTGCCCACCAACAAAACATTCATTATTTTTGTACATAGTAGAGGGAATTCCCGAATTTGATTTTTTATTATTTACATAGGCCCAAAAATCACTGGCACAGTTATTATGTAGAATACTGGATTTGACGTTTTCAATATAGTTTCTGTGTAGATTATTATTAAGTTTTTTGCATTTACTTCTTAAATTGTGAAATTTATTTAAATAAATAATTTTCTTCGAAATAATATACTTTGTTCTATTTCTTTCTTTTTATTTCAAAAGTAAAATGAATTCTTTGTTAACCCAAATACAATATTTAGATGACTTTTGTTCAATCTTCGGAATGCATTGACCAAAGATATTATACAGTGTTACATAAAAATTTTCAACAGCATCATCAGCATCATTACAAAAAGCAATCCAATCCCAATTAACCTCGCATAGTAAATTATATAAAAGCTCAAAATTACCGTTTTTGAAATGATAATATTTATCATTTTTTTGCATTGCTTAAATTTATTAGTCTTATATGATTCAAATTCGATTACTAATGATGGATGATGTTTGTCTTCTTTTAGTACTGGATCTAAACATTTGTTGACATTACAATCAAAATTAGCTATTACAATATCCAAAATTCTCCCATTTTCATTCAATATCCGGATATATTGTGACAAGTTGAGCAAATTTGAATTATTAATGAAGTTTAGAATATTAACATCATTAAATGTATTATCATCATAATATTTAATCAAATTAGTTAAATTTAAATCACCTACTATTAGTACATTTTTATTATAAATAAAAGGTAGGGAAATTAGTGAGTCGAAAATTTTTTCATAATCATTAATGGATGCTTCCGGTGGAATATTAGCACAAATAATATGAAATGTCGTTGAACAGACAATTATTTTAACACCCACTAGTTCAATGTTAGGATCACCACAAATGATGTCGAATGTTAAAGGTTCAAGCGTCGCCTTTGCCGCTATGCTACATGTTATCGCTATTTTGAAAATCCCATTTGCAAACAATTCAGTAATGCACTTCAAAAATATTTCAAAAATTCAGAAAATAAATTTATTAAAAGGAATACAAAATTAATATATATAGAACAAAAAGACTAAATTCAACAAGTCATCACGAATCACAAAGGAAAAACAAACCATCGAGGAATAAACGAGACCCATACACAAATTAAAAAACGTTACTACTGGCCTTACCAAAAAACTATTACAGACTACATAAACAAATGCAAAGTATGTTTGGCTGCAAAATACGAAAAAAATCCTGCTAAACCAAAATTAAATATCACCCCTACTCTTAATAAACCACTAGATACTTTACACATAGACACATTAACATTAGAAAATGTTAAATTTCTTACTATTATTGACGCTTTCTCAAAATTAACACATTTCTTTTCACACCACAGAATATCAAAATTTATCACTTCAAACAACGGACTCGAATTTAAGAACAGTATTGTAAAAGAACTATTAACTCTACACAAAATCGAAATTCATTTCATCTGCTCGCAAAACCTAAATTCTAACGGTTTAGTCGAAAGATTCCATTCCACCCTAATAGAGCACATTCGATTATTTAACATGCAAGAAATTTTTAAAAATAATTCCATACATGAAAAGGTTCACTATGCACTTTTAGCATATAATAACACAAACCGTAGTACAACAAATTTAAAACCTATCGAAATCATTAATGGCCATTTGGAAACAAATTCACCTCTTGATATAGAACTAGAAAAACAAATAACGCAGGATTATATTGAAAAACATAAAGAAAGAACCACACTAGTATACAAAAATATTAATAACAAGTTGCAGGAAAACAAACCAAAAACAATTAGTAAAATAAATGAGAATCGCGAAGAACTCCCGGAAATAACAAGAACAATTTATGTTCAGAATAAACAAAAGGCCAATAAAACAAAAAATCCAAAATTTAAGAAAGAAAAAATTAAATCAATTAATAAAAATTTGAAAATAGCTGAAATTGATACAGAAAATAATGACAAAAGACAAACTAAAATTCATCTTGCTAATATTAGAAAACCCAGAAAAATATTTAAGAAAAATCCAGGTCCATCTACTTCCCGTTCTCATACGGAATAGATGTGAAGGACATTACCCTCAATCCAGGACTTTTGGCAATTAATCTCGGACCTGCAAAACTACAAAGAACACAACACACGTTTGTACACTATTACGTTCTACATCCACTTAAATCACCATATGAAAACTTAAATAAGCAATACACAAATCTTATAGAGACACTAAACATAGACAAAATAACTATGAAAGACTTCGAAAATAACAACAAATTTATAGAATATCTAAAGAACAATATCAATGAAAAACTCAGCCATTTATCCACCCGCACTCGAATAAGATGAGGTATAGTCAATGGTTTAGGAACTGTTGTAAAAGCCATTACAGGAAATTTAGATGAAGAAGATAATAAAAGATACACAAAATTTTTAAATCACCTACAAGAAAACAAATTTAAATTAAATAACCAAATTAAACATCATTACTCCGTTAGTTACCAAATAATAAAATATTTTAACAAGACTGTCGACACTATCAGACAAAGCGAAGTCACTCTAAATGTTGCGTCCATCCGGCTCGAAGGACCAAATGTTGCGTCCCTCCGGTGCGAAGGACTAAGTAATAAGGACCTAATGGCTCGAAGGACCAAATGTTCAAACCCTAAACCAGCGAATCCGGTCTAGAAGAACCAAAATGTTTTGATCCTGCTCGCAAGCCCAAATGCGATGTCTCTAGATCAGCGAATCCGGTCTAGAAGCACCAACAATGTGTTTGATGTTAAATTCAATGAATAAAACAAAACTATATGTAAACCAAAATAATTACAACCTTCGATAGCTGGTTCACATCACTGGACTTGGCCAATATACGAGATAATATTAATTTGTGAAACGTACTAATTAAAACGAACGAAGGACCAGTTAGTTTTACGAACTAACAAACGTGCTAAATATAATTGCAACAAAATAACAAACAACTGAAATACCATTCTGAGAGATATGTGATAGCGTATTGAATATAAGTGACATAAACAATAATAAACCAAAGATAAAACAAATACGATATTTGTATAAATTAACTAAATCATTTCATAAGTGCATGACCAAACAAATGTAGTTAAACAATATTAAGAACTCTAAATGAACTTAATAACAACCAACTAGAATGCAAAACTTGTTGCATTGAATGTACCTAGTCGACAATAACAGCAGATGCGCTGTGAATGACGTCACTCGAACGAGAACTTGTTCAAACAGGTTTACAAAGAAATAATAATGAATTCACCCAAGGAAATATGAATCAAATCCCTAACAACACGAATTCCCGTGAGAAATCAAATTGTACAGTTCGATTTTACAATTGATTCCTGAGATGTGTCTATTAGCTGCATAAATTGGCGCCGGAAAGTATTCGCGGACTATAAAGTACCAAATTAAATGAAAACCGAACGATACTCCTTGAATTAGTCGTGTTAGGCTAATCAAGCTACGCGTACGATAATTAAACAACCAATTACTTTACTGACCATATGAAAATCAGAAAGTTTTATGCAAAATGGTGGAAAAACCACTCTCGCGGACGAGGACGCGATACGTGTATACCGTTTGCAAGCCAGACACACTCTGAGTTCAGCGCAGTCGGGCAACGCTGAAGCAGCTGTACGCTGGGCGTGTGGGTGCGCGCGCACTCGCGTGAAGCCAGATGCAATAATATTAATATTAACAATTAGTTTAAGATACTACAGCTATTTCAAACAATTCTAAAATTAAACTTAAACACGTAAAAATATATAACTAATTTTTCAAAGTAACAGAAACAGTTATTTCTATTTATTTATTGACTTATTTAAGTAGAGTCAGGGCGGGTTAACCGTTCTATTCCCAAGTGCAGCGGGTTGCTACCTCAAGGGGTTGATAATTTCTAATTTCTCTCATTTAAAACATATTAGTTTTAAACATACCGGCCACCTTAGGGTCTCCCTAAAGACAAACTTAGGCTGTTGGCAATCTCTGTCTGAGCAGAGTTGGTTTGATCTTCGTCAAGTTGAACCAATTCACTTTGTGGCCAACACGAGTAAGGTTGTTGTAACCACTCTGGTCCACTTATCCAGAGAGTACATGTCTTGAAACTTAGAGGACTGAGACCTCTAGAACCTACGTCGGCCGCATTGTGTTCCGACGTTACATGATGCCAGTGTTCACTCGGAAAATTTGTCTGTATTTGAGCGACTCGATTACCCACAAATGTTTTCAGAGTGTGTGGTTCCTTGCGCAACCAGGCAACAACTATCATAGAGTCCGAGAAGCAATGTATAGCCTCCGGTTGTTTTGGAATATTTTCGAGAATATTCTCGAGAAGTTTGGCGAGAAGATGCGCCGCACATAATTCCAAACGAGGTATAGTAATTTTTTTCAAAGGCGCTACACGCGTCTTTGCACAGAGCAATTGCTCCACTGGTTTATCGTTTGGATAACTTCTAACATAGACAACGGCACAGTAGCCTCGCTCGGAGGCATCCGCAAATCCGATAAGATCGAATTTAGAACCCAAACAGGCTAACCTTGGTATCGAATAGTTGGATATACAATCGATCTCGTTCAGAAACAAGTTCCACTCCGAGACAATATGAGCGGGAGGTTCTTCATCCCATTCTACCTTTGATTTCCAAAGCTCTTGCATGATGAGTTTAAGAAACATCACCAATGGGGACATAATGCCTAATGGATCATAGATCCTTGCAATGCAGGACAAAATGTTTCTTTTGGTGCACAAATCGTCGGGTTTTGAGACCGTATACTCGTAGCAGTCGGACTTGCAAACCCATTTGACACCTAACAATTTTACTGACTCGTCGTCATTGAAGTGGACATCTTTCACTGCACGTGCATTGTCTGGTAGTTCATCCAGTATTGTTTGAGAATTACTGGCCCATTTTCGGAGGGTGAATCCTCCCCTTTCGAATATATCCGTGAGTTCACGGTGCAGTGTCAGTGCTGACTGAATGTCTTCAGCTCCAGTCACAACATCGTCCATATAGACATCATTTTGCAGGACTTTAGCTGCTAAGGGATATTGATTCCCTTCGTCTTGAGCCAACTGCTCAACTGTACGCAACGCTAAGAACGGCGAACAATTCAAACCAAAGCAGATAGTGTTGAATTGGTACACAATAGGATGTGTGGCATCCGCAGGTTTCCAAATGAACCTTAGAAATCGTTGATGCTCGCATACAACTCTAATTTGTAGGAACATCTGTTTTAAGTCTCCCGTAATTAAAATAGGATAAAATCTATTTCGCAAATGAAGAGTGAAGATACTCTTCTGTAGTACCGGACCAGGATACAAGTAGTCATTAATCGACTTTCCATTAGACGATGGCTTTGAAGCATTGAACACAATGCGTACCGGTGTCGTCGCACTATCAGGTTTAACCACGGCATGGTGTGGAATATAGTACGAATTCTGATCATTCAAATTGGGTTGCACATCAAGTCTCGTGACGTAACCCTTTTGCAAATATTCTTCGAATATTGCATCATAAGCCTTGAGTAACTCTGGGTCTTTACTCAAGCGAGTCAGCTGTGCGTGACAAATGGACAAAGCTTTCTTGTATGAATTGCCTAGTACTGGTGGGTACTGTTTAAAAGGTAAAGAAACCGTGTATTTTCCCTCGGAGTCTCTTTGGGCAGTATTGACAAAATGGTCCTCCACAATTTTATCCTCGGGTTTAGTGACAACCGATGGAGTTGGAACATTTTCCAATTCCCAAAATTTAGACAATAGTTCGTGGGTATCTTCTTGTGTGTATGTATGATACGACACCACAGCATTGCTTGTTTGCTTGCTGGTATATTCTCCCATAACCACCCAACCAAAGATTGTTTTGATGGCGGTGAGTGTGCCATCGACTCCTTTCTTACCTCCGTTACGAATGACCTGACCCCATATGTCAGCTCCTAACAGCATGTCTATTCGTTGAGATTTATAGCATTCGGGATCCGAAAGTTGGATATTCCCAAATTGTTTAAAGGTATCCCGAGATATTGGATAATCTGGGATTCTGCCTGTAATGTTGTCGATTACAATGCAACTCAAATCGAGAACTGGAGTTTCTCTACGACATGGTTTGATTTTGGTATGTATAATACCACTAGTGTCCTTGACGTGGGTGTCACTGATTGACATAATCTTTGTTTGACACGATTCAATAGACAGATTTAAATTGTGGACACAACGACTTGTGATGTAGGATTTCTGCGATCCTGTATCCAATAAGGCACGTACAACATGTACCTTTCCTGCACTGTCAAATATATGCAGCTTTGCAGTGGGTAGTAATACCGAAGTATGTTTTCTGTGTTGACTTAGTGAATAAGTCCTAGCAGACATTGACGTAGTAGTTTCAGAATTACTACTACTGGCTTGAGAGTTTGCATCACTCTTGGGTGATGACGGACGATTGGTTTGCTCAGATTTTTTATCACGTTTGGGTGATAACGACTTGTTCGACCTTTCACCAAAATGCAGCAGCGTATGGTGAGTTTTGTTGCACGTTCTGCATGTGGCTGTACTAGGACAGTTCGGGCGTATGTGACCCATTCTAAGACAGTTGATGCACAACTTGTGTTTAATTGCAGCATCATGTCTTCCTTTAGGTTTAAGAGCTATAAACCCTTCACACTGACTGATGTAGTGAGACTTTCTGCAATACGGACAATTCGTATCAGTTGCCAATGTCATAGCTCGGGATGCTGGCTTGTGCCTTTTGATTGGCTCGTGAGTTTTGACAGGTTTGTCTGGTTCAACCTCTAAGCTTGAAACTTGCTTAGCCAAGAACGCAATTAACTCTACATGAGTGAGCTTGGAGTCAGAATCCAATGTTAGTTCCCACTGTCGTCTAGTAGACGAATCTAGCTTACGACAAATCATGTTTTCCAAAATGATCCCACATGAGTCAACATCAACTTCTAAATTTTTCAGAGCAGCGATGTTTTCGCGTGCTGTGTTCAACAATGATTTTAGTGCAGGAGCGTCTGCCTGCTTGACCTGTTGCACATCTTGGAGTGCATTCAGATGTACCGACCTCAACAACCTAGGACGATAATATTCATCTGTGATGGCGTTCCATGTAATATCAAAACTATCAGCTTTGACGGGGATATTTCTATTACGCCTAGCGGCTTCCCCTTTTAAAGATAACTTGAGATATTGAAGTCGTTCAATATCTGACAAACTGTCCCGATTTATCACCAACTGTGTGAATAAATCGTAAAAATTCATAAACGTTGTTTTCTCCCCATCGAATGTTGGGAGATTCAATTTAGGCAAGCTGGGTTGCATATATCGCAAAGATTGTGCTGATTGAATCGAATGTGATTCTGATTTAGCTCTGTCGGACCCTGACTGTGATCCGGTGTCTCCACTGAACATAAGTTTGTAATTGACACGTATGTCACAAATGAGTTCTTTTATTTCATTAAACAATTTCTTAACTCGGGAAATTTCTGCCAATATATCCTCGTCGGGATTTTTGGTTTGTTTTAACTTTGAAGAATATTCACAATAAGTACGATTGAATTCCTGTCCCCAAGCTGCGAGAGACGGAAAAGTTACTTCAAATTTCACTTTACTTTTTTCATCAGTCTCTGAAGAATAGACTGATAGACGACGAATATCTTCTGTCATAACCTCTAATTGTTCGAGTAGTAGTTTAGCCATTTTACAGTGTGTTAATAAATGCAATTACTAATACCAAAGTAACTAGAAACAATAATTATCTCCGAATACCGCCAAATCCGGCTCGAAGGACCAAATGTAACTAGAAACAATAATTATCTCCGAATACCGCCAAATCCGGTGTAGAAGAACCAAAATGTTTTGATCCTGCTCGAAAGCCCAAATGCGATGTCTCTAGATCAGCGAATCCGGTCTAGAAGCACCAACAATGTGTTTGATGTTAAATTCAATGAATAAAACAAAACTATATGTAAACCAAAATAATTACAACCTTCGATAGCTGGTTCACATCACTGGACTTGGCCAATATACGAGATAATATTAATTTGTGAAACGTACTAATTAAAACGAACGAAGGACCAGTTAGTTTTACGAACTAACAAACGTGCTAAATATAATTGCAACAAAATAACAAACAACTGAAATACCATTCTGAGAGATATGTGATAGCGTATTGAATATAAGTGACATAAACTATAATAAACCAAAGATAAAACAAATACGATATTTGTATAAATTAACTAAATCATTTCATAAGTGTATGACCAAACAAATGTAGTTAAACAATATTAAGAACTCTAAATGAACTTAATAACAACCAACTAGAATGCAAAACTTGTTGCATTGAATGTACCTAGTCGACAATAACAGCAGATGCGCTGTGAATGACGTCACTCGAACGAGAACTTGTTCAAACAGGTTTACAAAGAAATAATAATGAATTCACCCAAGGAAATATGAATCAAATCCCTAACAACACGAATTCCCGTGAGAAATCAAATTGTACAGTTCGATTTTACAATTGATTCCTGAGATGTGTCTATTAGCTGTATAAATTGGCGCCGGAAAGTATTCGCGGACTATAAAGTACCAAATTAAATGAAAACCGAACGATACTCCTTGAATTAGTCGTGTTAGGCTAATCAAGCTACGCGTACGATAATTAAACAACCAATTACTTTACTGACCATATGAAAATCAGAAAGTTTTATGCAAAATGGTGGAAAAACCACTCTCGCGGACGACGACGCGATACGTGTATACCGTTTGCAAGCCAGACACACTCTGAGTTCAGCGCAGTCGGGCAACGCTGAAGCAGCTGTACGCTGGGGGTGCGCGCGCACTCGCGTGAAGCCAGATGCAATAATATTAATATTAACAATTAGTTTAAGATACTACAGCTATTTCAAACAATTCTAAAATTAAACTTAAACACGTAAAAATATATAACTAATTTTTCAAAGTAACAGAAACAGTTATTTCTATTTATTTATTGACTTATTTAAGTAGAGTCAGGGCGGGTTAACCGTTCTATTCCTAAGTGCAGCGGGTTGCTACCTCAAGGGGTTGATAATTTCTAATTTCTCTCATTTAAAACATATTAGTTTTAAACACTAAAGTTAAAAATTTAACAGCTCATGCATTTGGCTATTAGCGGCACAAAAAATGACAATATATTTATTAAAGATATTTATAATCAACTAAACACTTTGTATCCACTAACATTTTTAACACTCTTCAAGACATTGAAAATTCTCTCACATTTTATAAACTTCAATTATACACCCCTAGTATAATCAAAACACATTACCTTTATGAGGAACTAAACAAAATTTTGAAATATAACAATGATGAGTTGCCATTTGAAATAAATTTAGAAAATATTTCAGATATCAAAAATTTACTCTCAGTTAATTGCAAATTGCAAAATACAAAATTTTATATTTTATTGAAATTACAATAAATTATGAAACACATTTCGATCTAATTCATTTAATTCCAACCCCCACGAAACACAATTCTAATTTAATTAGTATTATACCCAATCACGATTATATTCTGAAGTCTTACACTGGTCAAATAAGATCTCTATGTGGTACGTGTACCCGCAATAAAAGAAACATATTCCAATGTCGTAATAAAATCAAGGAAATAACCGAAGACTCCTGTGAGACTGTCTTTCTAACGAAGAACACCGTCGAAAACAGTCATTTCGTCAAACTAAATACAAGGAGTAACCATCTCGAATATTTGGAGGAAATCAACCATTATTTGGCCATATTTCCGCACCCCGAAAAATTGGAAAGTAAATGCAGTCACGCCGATAATATAAGAAGCCTTCAATGTATGCTTCTCATCAAAGATGATGGATGTAAATTGGAAATTCAAAATAAAGAACTTGATTTCAAACATGGTACATTTTGCAAACCTACCGTAATTGAAAATTACAAAATAAATTTCAACACACAAATTCCCAAAACTACAATTGAATTGATTAGCATCTCCGAACTCAGACAATAAACAAGGTAGAAGACAACCTGTACGATGATATAACACCATATGAAGAAGATGGCACCAAATATCCCGTTTTGGCATTATATGTTATAAATATTATTGTTGCTTTTATATCTGTCATACTCTATCTTAAAAGGACACGTCCACTCAAATCCATGAGAAGAAACCGGTCCACAGCCAGGGACATTGAACTTCACCAGACAACTTTAACACCCAGGTCGCCGCTGAAGCTTCCTAATAAAGCCCAAATCTAAGGAGGAAGGAGTTACCACAGCCCATATTGCTGAGGTTGCAGTTCCCAGGTTTATACCCGACACCGGAAAGCATAAACCATGTAATTTGTAACATTACTTGTTTTTACTCAGCCTGATGTAACCATTCAAAAATTTCACACAAATAAACTTTAAATGTAACAAAATTAAATAAATAATATATTGTAACTTGCGACAATAAAAGATTAGCGAATATATTCATTTAACTTACAATAAAAAATTTTTTGAAAACCCTTCCGCGAACCTTAAAAATTGATTACTTTATAAAATCGATGTTTCATTTAAATTTAGTATTGTTTTAATTATGTAGAAAAAAATAGTAATGATTGAGGTGGTCGATGACCTGCGAGTGGAAGAAGAACTAAGTCAGGAGCAAAAATTGCCCAGCCTACTAGATGCCAAATAATTTCAAGTCATTGAAAAATAAAAAAATAAAATAAAAGCTAAATGTATGACCTGCATACGTAAGAAAATTATATCAGGCACGGCTTACTCTACTGAAAATTACAAGGTTAATAAAAACTCCGCCTAACATGCTAGCAGTTCGATCCGAGGTTTGATGTTTGATCCTAGCAACTGACAATAATACTAGTAAATCCAAATTAATAAATTCCGTACTATATACATCTACCGTTCTGTAAATAGGAGATAAATCTTATTGATTGGTTTCGTTATCATTAAATAAAAACACTAAAGCGAATATTAATTTGTATTTCTTTTCATAAGAAAAAATAATATAACTTTATTTTTGTGTTTTTAATATTTTTAATAAATCACGTTAATGATTTTTGAGAATTCATACTTTTATTTATAAAAACGTATTACTGTACGTAAAATCTTTCAATCGGCGGAGAGCGCACCACAGGGGTCAATTTTGTGCCATTTAAATTTCGAAATTTTTGTCATCATTACCGATATCTGCGTACAAAGCAGATTGGCACACCCAGCAATAGGTGATATGCCATGATGATATATTTATTTATTTATTATTCAAGAAATGAGACCAAATTCATGCGTTGAGAAATCAGCGTTTCAAAAACTAATATTAGGTCTTTGTCGTGATAGAGGCAATATCCACATCCCTTGTCGTCAAACGGTTTTAAATAAAATAAACACAATGAAAGATTATTTGAAAAGCAGCAATAAAGAAAAACTTGCTTCTGCGTAGTTTATATGTACTATTACTGACATTTGGTCTAGTCATAACCGAAGCTACTTGGGAATGACGGTTCATTTCATTGATTCTCAATCTTTGCAAAGGTACAGCATGTTGTAGATATAAATTTAGCCATATGTATGACAAAACTGCAGATTTAGTAAGTAAAACACATTTCGAATTTGATTTATGGCCGCAAAAAATTACACATACCATTAATGATAAAGCATCGAAGTTTGGTAAAGCATTTCGCGTATTTTCATTAGATGATGATGTACATGATGCGCTTAGCTTAGAATCTAAAGATGAAGATAATGAAACTATTGTATCGGTACGTATTTTGACAGCTCCATCCAATAACTCAGATTTTGACTATGACCAGGGTATAATATTACTAAACCATTTGTGTTGCGTTTCTCATACATTAAATTTGCTAGCGTCTGTAGACTCTAAAGAAGCTCTAGCAAATCCGACGTATAGAAAAAAACTATAAATCTGCCTTTAAAAAGATAAGAATCTTTGGAACAGTATTTCGAGAAGTGCAAAAAATTCTGACTACTCTAAAGATATATATGGTGTATAGTTTTTTGTTGCTGTTATTACCTGATGGAACTCAACTTACAACGAATTAAAAAATTAATAAGTGTAAAAAATAAACTCAATGACCTTTGCGACAAAATAAACGTCAATAAAATTTAAAATATCTGTTATAAATTTATTGAAGAATATATTCTAGTAAGTGAACCATTTGCTACAAGTTTAGATATTTTTCAAAGTGAAAATAATTGCTACCTAGGATTTGCTTTGCCTTGTTTAACAAGACTAGAATTAAAATATAAAGAAATTGCCCATTCCGTGCATTGTAATCCTTTAAAAAATATTCTGGAACAAAAACTAAAAAAACGCTTTGAATATATTTTAAAGTATAACGTACCCACTAGTAAAGAATTTATATTGGCAACAATATCTCATCTCAACTTTAAATTGCAGTGGTTAGATGTATCAGACAAAAACTACGAATTATGTAAAAAAATATTCATTACGAATATGAAGAAATTTATCAGAATACATCCGGTGATAGTAATTCTGAATATTCTGATACAACTGATGAAGATGTTTTCAGCTGTGTTATGCAGTAAAATAAAAATAAAGAGCATAACAAAAATGATACGCATGCTTCTATTGATGCATTGTCCTTTATAAATGATAAATCTAAGACGTCAATTTTAAAACTATGTATTGTAAAAGAATTTCTTTTAATACAACACTTCCTTGCCAACATCGGCACCAGTAGAAATGCTTGATTAGACTAAGTACTAAATACGAAATATTATTTATTTTTTGAATTATCTAAATATCTTTCTTGAATGAGCAAATGGCAAAAATCTTAAATATGTCGCCATTTTTCCCAATTGGCGGAAGGTTCCCACATTCCGATTTCCGGAAAATATTGATATGTTATGCAGCGCATTTTTCTGGACAGGATTCCGTAAAATAGCTTTTGTTGCAATTACTTTGAGGTAAGAACGAAAATTTCCTGGACTGTAAAACCTCTTTAAATTAAATAAAAGGTAAACATCAATTAATATATATGTGTAGTAGTAAAATAATAATAATTAATGAATATTAATAAATTATTTATAAAAATATTAAGATAATATATAATAAAATATGTTTCAAATGAAACATAAAGTTTGAAGCGCTGTAGTTTATTATCTATTGTTTATTGAAAAAAATGTTTTAGATCATAGTTGTACGGAATTTTATTCGCAACAAATTCAAAAATAACTATTTGCCCTAATGCTTATTAGTAAAGAGATATTTAAAAAAACGATTTTTTTCGTCTTTTTTACCAAGTTGGCAGTGGTTCCCGCGGGGCCCCGAGGTCGAAAACTTGAATTTTTTATTAGGACCTCTAATTATATAACGTATCCAAAATTCAGGTATACCCGACCTTTTGTGGAATAAATCCTTATTTTTCTACCCAATGACTGGACTAAAATGTAATGTATAAATATAATAATATTAATATAGTACTGTTAATTTAATTTCGGTGGAATTCTATGCAAATTTTGTAATTTTATAGTACCTTAATCTAGAAAGGTGTAAATGTTAATTTGTCAAGAACAAGATGTCAAGAAGGTACGATTTTGTATTTTTTTACAATTTCATAATTTGTTAATGGACATATTTGCACAGAAATAAAATAAAATAAATATATCATCACGGTATATTACCTATTGCTGGTTGTGCCAATCCGCTTTGTATGCAGATATCGGTAACAATGATGACATATTTGTACCGTGTGGGAGTTTACCAGGCGTCACCTCACGGGCACTCATTGCTGGCGTGGAGAGTGCACCAAAGAGGTCAATTTTATGCCATTTAAAATTGGAAATATTTGGCGTCGGTCGGGATCGAACCCGGTTCCCCAGATTCGCGACCAGACACTCAGGCACACAGCCACGAGACCCCATAGAAAAATAAATTATTTGCACAGAATTGAATTATTTATTTGACGCACAATTTTGTTAAATACACGTTAAATTATAATAAAAGAACATCTCTAAATATGCAAAATAATTTATTGTTCCGTCCTATATCTACATTATAACATGCTTTGTATATTTTAAACAAATTATCTAAAAATTATGTAGATAATTATTAATTATATATTACATATTATCTAGATGACTTTTTAAATAATTATCTATTACTTTATCTAGTTAAAAAAAATTGTTGTCTAATATAGATAAAAAATATAATTATCTATCACAACACTGTCAGTCAAGTATTGTCACTTTCTGTAAATTAAAGAAGTAGACTAAAATTATTAATTATAATAATTATTCATTAAACATCCTTTACAATTATATAACGTGGTGTGAGGTGTGGACCACTGCAAATAAAGTAAAAGAAATATCAAGAAACATGGAGGGTTTCAATCCACCAGGAAAATTTGAATATTTTGGAAATTTATCAAGCAATTGGAAAAAATTCTATCAAAATCTTGACATATTCCTAACTGCAACAATTAAAAATTCCAAACCAACATAGCAATTTTATTGAACTAAATTGATGATGATGGTTTGGAATTGTACGATACATTTATGTGGAAAAAAGAAGGTAAAAAGATATATGAACAGAACATTAAATAACTGCAATCCTAAAGATATATCCTCTTCAAATATTATAAATTCTTCCATGCTCATCAGCAAGAAGGCCAATCCATTGATGTATACATAACATAATTAGAAAAGTTAGCAAATACGGGCGAGTTTAAGGATGAAATTATTTTAATATTTAGTCGCCTAGTCTTCGGTCTGCGAGATAAAAAACGTCATGAAAAGGTTACTAACAGATCCAAATATTACTTTGAATAGGGCAGCCGAATTCTGCAGAGCATCTAAAGTATCTAAAGAACAAGCAGAGGTGGTAAAAGTAGAACCAATACAATCATGCATAGATAAGAGACGTATTAATAATTCAAATATTAATAATTTATTTGCAAAAGAATATATTTGTAAAAAGTGTATGTATAAACATTAATCAAGAGCTTGTCCAGCCTTCCACAAGATATGTAGTTCATGTAAGCAATTTAATCATTTTGCCAAAGGCTGTTCAAACAAAAACTTCCGGAAGTTCAAGTTGATGATGCAAATAACATAGATGACAACTCTTGTGACGAACTCTTATTATTCTCATTAGAAAATAATGTTAATAACAATATGTTTTGTAAATCCTGGAATAAGGATATTTTAATTGATGAAAACAAATTCAATGTAAATTTTAAATTTGATAGTGGCGTAGAAGCTAATGTTTCGCCAATAAATTATATGAGTAAAATATTTTCAAAAATAAAATTAAACCGAACTATAAACTAAAACTAAATTAAAAGAAAAATATTTTATTTTTTTGAAAAATTGGGTAAAATACCAAATGCATATCATATAACATTTAAGAAAGATGCGGTGTAGGTGGTTCGTTCTCTTAGAAGAGTACCAAATAGTATATACAATAAATTAAAAGAGTCTTTAGAGAAACTAGAGCAACAGATAATAATATCAAAAGTGAATTATCCAACGAAATGGGTAAATAGTCTTGTTTTAAGATTTAAACAAAGCTATTCAAAGAGAACATTTTATGATTCCGACACCTAAAGAAACAGTGGATAAACTAGCGGGTAAATCATTTTTTTTCTATGCTAGACATGACAGACGGATTTAGACTAATATGTTTGAATGATGAAAGTGCAAATTTAACAACATTCAGTATACCTTTTGGCCGGTATCGTTTTCATAGAATGCCTTTCGTTCTTTTATCAGCACCCGAAATTTTTCAAAACAAATGTTCTCAATTATTTGGAGTTACACAAGGATGTCATATTTACTTTGATGATTTAATCATTGTTTGCATTCAATCCAAGAGCATGACAGAATATAGAATACTATTAGAAGCCGCTCAAAAAAATACTGTTAAATTTAATTTTAACAAACTTCAATATAAATTAAGTAAAGTAAAATATTTGGGACATACAATTTCTAAAGGTGGTACAATGCCTACTCTAAAACATATTCGAGCAATTAAAGAAATGAGTAAGCCTGAGAATAAAAAGGAACTTTTGAGATTTATATTTGTCCCAATATGTTCCAAAATTACCTGAAATTTCAACACCTTTACGAAATTTAACGCCAAATGATGTGGACTGGTGTTGGTGTCATGAACATGATAACATATTTAAAAATTTATAAACATTAATTACTAATGCTCCAGTATTAAAGATGTTTGATTCACGTAAGCCATTTGTGTTGCAAAAAGATGCTTCAAAAAGCGGATTAGGTGCGTGTCTTTTACAAGACTGTTTACCAGTTGTTTATTCGAGTCGGGTATTAACTTAAAATGAACTTGATTATGCACAAGTAGAAAAAGAACTTCCAGCAATAGTTTACGGTGCAGATAAATTCCACTATTATATATATATATATATATATATATATATATATATATATATATATATATATATATATATGGCCTCGAAATTATTGTCGAAACAGATCATAAACCATCAGAGACAATATTAAATAAAAATATAAATGATATTACTGCTCGTCTACAACATATGGTTTTAAAACTTTTGAAATACAGAATTACAATAAAATACAAACCCGGTTCACAAATGCATATGGCAGATGCATTGTCCCGTGCATTTATAAAAAATGAAGTTACTGATGATCCAGAGTTATAGTTTGTGGTTCATAGTTTTAATAAACATTTACCTATAACTGAATAAAAACGAATACAATTTCTAAAAGCAACTGAAAATGATTCTAAACTACAATTATTAATATATATATATATATATATATATATATATATATATATATATATATATATATATATATATATATATATATATATATATATATATATATACAGGGTGTCCCACATAACTTCAGGTACATATTAGAAGGGCATATAGTTCTTAATGTCCTGATTACGGAACAAAAAGAATTTTTTCAAAATTCCTATAAAAGGGTAGTTCACTAAAGAAGAACATTTTTTGTACCCCTGGATACTATAATATTTGGAATAGTGAAATTAGTTATAACTGTTACATACAATAATTTAACAATGAAAATAATTTATGCAATTACGTAAAGCTTTGTCACACCAATTAAGTTTGGGAGATGTGTATGTAATGAAAATCTACAGTTTTGCCCTGCTTCGCCATACATTAACAACATATCCACTAACTCACTGTTACTGTAACCATTCATATTTGTAACAATAATCAGAAGAGCAATATCAAAACTGTTATAAGAAACACAATTCATGTGGCCGGTTACTAGAAACCTAATGAAATGATTGTATTTTGCAAACATTTCTTATTAATTAGATATAATACAACGTAATATTTAATATTAAAACTACCTATTCAACCAGTGTCCCAAAACTGTTTCCTTCAAAAACCTCAAAAACTAATTTGTGAATTTTGAAAAAATTCTTTTTGTTCCGTAATCAGGACATTAAGAACTATATGCCCTTCTAATATGTACCTGAAGTTATGGGACACCTGTGTGTATATATATATAAATATATATATATATATATATATATATATATATATATATATATATATATATATATATATATATATATATAATGTATTGTTGTATTCCTATTCTACAATAATTATTACTATGTCAGCACTTCTTGCAGTACTTTTCCATTATAACATGCTTTGTAATAAAAGCCCCTGTAACTAAGATAAGTTGTTCATTCTTTCTGTATTCTCTTATCATAACACATGTAGTCTTGTTGATAATAAAATTAATTTTTTTAAAATAATTTAAACGAAATTATTTAATTGGCGCAGTCACGGTAGGATCAGAGAAACACAAAAAAGTAATTGTGAGATGAATTTTTATTCTTTACTCTGATAAACCAATCAATCAATCGCAAACCAAGAAGACGACGTAGAGTCTTCACTGAGAACCGTTGTACTAAGTCCCATTCAGAAAACATATCTTTTTGGACTTATAAAAACTAAATTAACACACAGAGCTACCGAATTACTTTCCGAGAACAAATTCGAAGATTGGAAAGATTTAAAACTTTACCTTACTACAAATTTCTGTGATAAAAGCACAGCCGAAACAATATTACTGGAAATTTTACAAATGAAAAATAAAACCAGTACAGACAAAACTCTAGAAGTTATTTCTCAAAAATTTTCACAAAATAAATGAAAAATATTGTTAAAAGAATATAGTCAATTACAGAAGACTGCAATAATAGCAGAAAACCAAAAGTTAGTAGTTTCACATTTTATAACCCTCCTACCCTTATCAGTGAGAGGATCATTTATTGTCAAGCAACCAAGCACATTAGAAGAGTGTGAATGTTTAATAAGAAATGAATTTAATTATTCACATCAAAATCCACACCAATCACCAATGTTAAAAGATAAACAAAATTTTAGTTTCAATATACCACCCAAAAAATTCCCAGGCCAGCAATTCCCATCCAAACCAATTCAATTTAATACCAATCAAACACAACAAAAAGCCTTTGCTCTCGTCAAAATCTAAAAAAATTTTACGAAACAAAACGAACATTTCAGCCCAAACCAATGACACAACAAACAAGGCTTACTACGCCTATGTCTACCCAAACAATTAAACAGAACTATAATCTCAACGAAAGCTCAGATGATCAAAGTGAACAAACTGCTGACGAATACGAATACGTAGTACAAGACGATAACACTGAAAATGACTCTTTTTTAGAATTAGAGACAGAGATAGACGAACAAAACAAGTAATGTCTAGCCTAACATACAATTTACCGTCGTTACAAATACAAGATTATATAATTTTACTAGACACGGGTTCAAGCATTAACTTAATACATCCAGATTTAGTCAATTTCAAAAAAATTAAAACTTATGAAGAAAAATGTACGTTTACAACCGTAAATGGAAAATCTACTATTTCACATTTTGTGATACTCAAAATTAATAAAATTCCACTAAAATGTTACGTTTACAAATTTCATAAAGAATATAATTTATTATTAGGTATTGAAGCATTTAAAAAATTAAACATTCAAATTGATTTCATAAAAAATTCGGTAAATATACAAGGAAAAGAAAAGAAATTACAAAATGACTTCAAAACTGGCAAGCAAAATAATAATATTCAAATTAGATCAGAACATTTGAACCAAATTGAAAAATCAAAATTAAAAATACTTATAAACAATTTTGAAGACCTTTTTCCAAAACCAAACGAACCATTGTCTTGTACCAATTTATGCGAACATAAAATAATTCTTAATAACGAAACACCAATCTACACGAAAAATTACAAACTCCCGCAAGTATACGAAAACGACATTGAAGAACATATTGAAAAAATGTTAAGAGAAAAAGTTATACAGCCTTCTCATTCCCCATGGAATTCTCCCATTTGGATAGTTCCAAAAAAGTTAGACGCTTCCGGCAAACGTAAAACGAGACTAGTAATCGATTTTAGGAAAGTAAACACTCAAAAAAAGATGACAAATTCCCAATCCCCAATATTGACACTCTATTAGATCATATCGGTCATTCAAAATATTTCACAACCCTAGACTTACATTCAGGTTTTCATCAAATTCCCATGGACAAAAACGACATCGAAAAGACCGCATTTTCTACTCCATCTGGTCACTATGAATTTTTACGTATGCCTTTTGGTTTAAAAAATGCCCCCGCAACTTTCCAAAGAATGATGAACATCGCACTAGGGGAATTAGTAAACAAAATTTGTCTAGTCTACTTAGATGACGTAATTATTTTTGGCAAAACTCTCGAAGAACATCTAAACAATATCAAATTAGTTTTCGAATAATTAAGAAAAGCAAACCTAAAAATCCAAATTGACAAATCAGAATTTCTGCAACCACAAACAAAATATTTAGGATATATTATTACACAAGACGGAATTAAAACAGACCCTTCCAAAATCGAAAAAATAAAAAACTTGAACATCCCCAAAACAAAAAAAGAAATTAAGCAATTTCTCGGTACAATAGGATGGTACCGCAAATTTATACCAAATTTCGCTAAACTCACTAAACCTCTTACCTTATGTTTAAAAAATGGTCGAAATATAGACATTTATAACGAATCTTATAGAAAATGTTTTAACGAATGCAAAGAAATTCTTACCTCATCTCCCATATTACAATTTCCAAATTTTCAAAAAGATTTTATACTGACCACGGACGCCTCTGATTACGCTATAGGATCAGTTCTACTTCAAAAAGACGAACACGGTAAAGAAATGCCAATAGCTTATTTTTCAAAAACATTAGGTAATGCCGAACAAAATTATAGCACCGTTGAAAAGGAATTACTAGCAATAATAGAATCCGTAAAAAATTTCAGACACTATCTATTTGGTAGAAAATTTCTTATAAAAACAGATCATAGACCTTTATGTTGGCTATTCAATATGAAAAACCCTAACCAGAAACTCATGCGTTGGAAAATAGAATTAAACGAGTACAATTTCGATATAGAATATTTACAAGGCAAAATGAATGTAATTGCAGACAATCTTTCTCGTGAACGAGATAAAACACAAATTCACAATAAAATCGGTGACGTAACAGAAACAAAAATATTCGCTCACTGTATTTCTGAAGATTTTGAAATGTGTCAAGGATTAGCGGATCAAGTTAATAGAAAATTTGATAGTAGGAATTTCTGTAAAAATACAAACGTAGTAAATAAACATATTATTATTCAAAATTGTAATAATCAAAGAATTATCCATTTAATTACTAAGAAACTATTTTATGAGAAACCCTCAATTAAAGACCTAGATAAACCATTAAAGGAACTCCGAGATTACCTCATTCTTAATGAAATTTTTGAAATCAATATACCCTTATTAGGATGTGGCAGAGATAAATTAGAGTGGAATCAAGTGTCCGCAAAAATATTAAAAATATTCGAAGATACAAATATACAAATTAACGTTTATTCCTTACCCACAATAAATTTACATAATAATGATAATGAATCAATTTCGTCAAATCAAAATACAGTCCATTCAGATCCAGAAAATTTAGTAAACGGAATTAAATACATAGAAGACAGAATAAATATAGCCGATAATCAACTAATATTCGAAAGTCATAATTTTGAAACTGAAATAGAAATTACAAAATTATTTGGTAACAGAAAACAACGAATTCATTGTAAATTTAACAAACAAAATCTCGACGACGAAATATTAAATTTTCTCAAACAATATATAATTCCAAAAATAAAATACCTAGCCATTTTTAACGAAAAAGATCTAGACCTAAAATTTTCAAAAATAATCAAAGAAAACTTTGAATTTAATACCATTAACATAATTGCTTGTAATAAAATAGTTGAAGACATAGAAAACGAAGAGGAACAAATAGAAATAATTCGTGACTTCCACATGGGACTAACTAACCATAGAGGAATAATCGCAACCCTCAATGCATTAAAAGAAAAATATTTTTGTTCCAAAATGATTAGTAATATTACTGAATACATAAATAGATGCGAACTTTGTAAATTAAACAAATACAATAGAAAACCAATTCCGGCAATAGACAATCTAACACCTACCCCTCTAAAACCATTTGACATAATAAATATCGACGTACTTTGTTTAAATAAAAATAATTTTTTAACAATCTTTGATCAATTCTCTATACACGGTCAGGTTTGTCTATTAGAAAATAAAAGTTCAAATAATATATTACAGAAATTAATTCAATATTTCCAAATTTATACTATACCAAATAAAATAATTATGGACGCTGGACCTGAATTCAAAAGTAGCGTTTTACAAGATTTATTCAAACTCAGGAATATAGAGAGTCATATAATTTGCGTAAATAATCCTAAAAGTAACGCTGTTGAAAGATTCCACTCAACACTTATAGAGCATCTTAGACTCCTCGAAAATAATAATCATTTCAAAAACAAAACATTTTTAGAAAAACTTGACTTAACAATCTTAGCTTATAACAATACTAAACACACCATAACAAAATTAACTCTAAATGAAATACTATTTGGCAAAAATAATCAAATTCCATTAAAAACAATCCCTCTCATTAACGAAGATATAATACAAAAATACCAAACAGAACAAGAAGAATTATTTAAAATTATAAATAACAAAATAAAAACTGAGAAACAAAAACGCTATAAAGAGAATGATAATCCCTTACAAATAAAAGATACTATTTATGTAAAAGAAAATCCAAGGTTAATCAAGAAATTCAAAAAACCTTTATTCATAAAATATAGAGTTCAACACTATAATCCAATACTTGGGAAAGTAAAAATCAGAGATCAAGTAGCCGATAAAAAGGTTCGGATAAACAGAATTAAACAATAAACTGTTGTTTCAGATGTACGGCCCAACTTACGGACATCTCAAATGACAATGCATTTCATTTAGCTAAATTAGGGAAAACGTAAATAAAACCTTCAGAACAAATAATATACTTTAACTATAATATAACTCCGATTATCGATGAATTTATTAAAATAAAAACATTGAAAGAAATCCTTCTCTTCCAAATTAAAGATTCAAAAGAAATATTTCAAGATTATATTAATATTCTAATATACAATTTTAATGACTTAGAAAATCAAATTAATAAAATATTTCACAGAATTTCTAAACGCGGTTTAATTAACGGAATAGGAAGTATCATCAAATCAATTTCGGGAAATTTAGACGCCTCCGATGGAAAACGCTATGACAAAATTCTTGAAGAAATAAAAAATAATGAAAAATTATTACAGGATCAAACTAATCAAAATTTAAAAATTAGCAAAGAGATGATTAATAAATTTAATAATCAAATCAAAAATATCAAAAGCAATGAGAATAAGCTAAAAACGCAATTAGAAGATATTCAAGAAATTTTAAAGAAAAACTTTAATTGGCAAGGAAAAATCGACGTTGAAAATAAATTTCAAAAACTAATATTTATAATTCAAAATTTAAATGATCTCACCAAACAAATTGAAATCAGTTTAACTTTTTGCAATCGAAGAAAATTACACACAAGTATTATTGATCCAAATAATATTAGAAAAATCACACAAAACAAAGATATTTGGCAATTAAACGAAATTATTGAAACTTACTGCCAACACGACAACGAACAAATACACTTTCTTATTAATATCCCAATTTTTTCTTCCCAAACTTATGATTTATACCAATTTACACCCCTACCTTTTATTAAACATGATACAATTTTACAATTGAACGAAAAACAAACTATGTATTTTATAAATAATAACAATAATTTTAAAATAAATAATTGCATTTTAGTTAATAAGATATATTATTGTAAAACTGAGTATATCGTTTTAAATAAATGTATAGTTAATATTCTGAAGGCACAAACGAATGATGATTGTAAATACCATACTCTGGAATTAGAAAATACACAAATGAATTAATCATAATAAGCCCCAAGGAACAACAAATTCAAATTAATTGTGAAAGTAATACACTTAACAAAATAATCAAAGGCATATTTAAATTAAAACTCATTAATAAATGTGTAGTAAATAATTTCAAGTTCGATATAATTCAAGAAACTTATAAAGAAATAATATTCGAAAGCCTTAATTTTAATAGTACGTTTCAACAATTAAATTCAATAAATTTAGATAAAATAAGTAAAGTAAATATAACTATTAAAGATTTACCACAAATAAAAGAGTTAAACTCGCAAAATCAGAACAATCATCATTTCTATATTATTTATACTATATTATTTTTAATAATTTGTATTGTCTTATTATATAAGTTTAATATTAAGTTTTTAACAATTTATAAAAGAAATAAAAATTCCAAAGATAATAAAGAACCAATTGTAGAATTAAGCTCTATTACATAATAATTATTGTAAAATCTCAGAAGGGAGATATTATGTATTGTTGTATTCCTATTCTACAATAATTATTACTATGTCAGCACTTCTTGCAGTACTTTTCCATTATAACATGCTTTGTAATAAAAACCCCTGTAACTAAGATAAGTTGTTCATTCTTTCTGTATTCTCTTATCATAACACATGTAGTCTTGTTGATAATAAAATTATTTTTTTTAAAATAATTTAAACGAAATTATTTAATTTATATATATATATATATATATATATATATATATATATATATATATATATATATCAGGGTGGCCAACTCATACGAATAAAGATCCATCCGATATCAGATACTATTGGCATATGAAACATGATATTGCATACTGTGATGGTCTACTATTTCTATCGAATCGCTTAATTGTCGCAAAAACTATGAAACGAACGAACGAATCAAATCAAGGAATGTCAATATGCAAATTTTATTTTGGCCATCAATGTCAAAAGATATTGAAATAAGAGTATACAATTGCAATATTTTTCAAACATATCAGATGGTACGTGGAAATAATTAGGTAGTGATATATTGCAATTTGACTCTAAAGATTATTTAGTAGTAGTAGTAGATTATTTTAGCAAATGGATTGAATTAATACAATTAGAAAATAAAACAGCATCCGGACTTATTTCGCGATTCAAATCGAAATTTTCAAAATCTGGAGTTCAAGAAACATTAATATTGGATAATATGCCATACTCTAGTTTGCAATTTAAAGAATTTTCGAAATTATGGAATTTTGAAGTTATTATTTCTAGCCCACATTTTCCTCAATCTAATAAACTGTTAATATTGTAAAACAAATGCTTAGTAAATCTTTAGAAGGTGCTGATATATTATACATGTGAAATAAAGGAACACACCAATAGAAGGTATTAATTAAGGCGCAATTATTGTTTAATATAATTATGAGAACCAAATTACCGACATCTTAAATATAAACATAAATGAAATAACAATATTGATATACAAAGTAAATTAATTAATAAACAACACATACAAAAGTAGTCTTTAAACCGGGGAATCAAAGAAGAAGATCCATTTATACTAAGTCAAAAATTTGGTGTCGTAGAAATAAACATTGCGAACCAGCCACTCTTGTTCAAAATCATTAAACTCCGCGATCATATATAATTCGTGATAAATCTAATCGTCAATATCGTAGAAACAGTTCCGTTCTTAGACCTAGTACTATTCAATCTGATATAAAAACTAAAGATACATATAAAGACACAAATAATAATGCGCAATTAGCATCGGATTTAGACCAAAACAATGTTGCAGATAATAATGTTCTAGAACAAAACAATATTACAGATAATAATGTTATATCCCAAAGTATATCACATTCAGAGCCTGATCTAGGCACATTTGAATGATTATGTAAATAAGTTGCCTTTATAGGATGCCTTTTTAATTTCTGAAGACCTTATATTCATACCTTTTTGCGCTAAAATGAATAGGTAATGCGATATACAGTATTAAAAAGTAACATTGAAATGGCTATGAGCCACTTTTCATTACTACACCCGGTATATCTACCATAGTAGGTAATTATATATTTAATTGTATTAGTATCATAGGAGGTATTGTGTTTTTTTTTTGTTGTTTAGTTGTCATGTCAGTCATGTATTGTCGCTTTATGTAAAATAAAGAAGTAGGCTACAGTTATTAATTATAATAATTATTCATTAAACATCCTTTAGAAGAGCTATGTACCAAGGAATCCCTAGATTATCCATACAAACTTACAATTGGTATTAAAATCACAAAAATATAATTATATAGAATACGTTACTGTCTACGCATTGTCGACACGAATATGTAGACAATTAAAGCCGACACGTAGGCACCCATGTCTAGGCATAATATGACAAAATACACAGGTTTTTAAGGATTATAAGCTTTAGGATGCACTAGCTATCAGTACACTAGCATACTAATTAAACAATTTGCTAGAATCTGTTATGTATTTGACTATAATAACACACTTAATGGGTTCTATATTTCTTTTTTTTTCACTTTTATTTCCATGCATTTGACAAAACCATTTGACAAACCTAACATACATTGACACCCGGAACCCGACACCATCGGTAAATCAGTCCCTTCCTCAGACACCTGTCGGACTAATTTCCGGCGTACTTATCATATTTACATTAACGTACGTTTACATTTACATTGCTTAATATAGTACATCTTTTCTTAACTAAGATAAATTCAATACTTACATAATTATCACAATGAAATTAATTTTTATGAGCAATAAATTAAACAATAAAATAATATTTTCAATAACTAAGTATATCTGACTGTTTAACATTTCTCCCTGGTCGATCTCGGGCAAGGCAGTATTCTGGGTTATTGGAAGTTGAATAGTGGATTGTATTAAAAATTGGCTCAAAGTTTATTTGATTATCTTCTGAATTTCGTTTTTCAGTTTCATTCGCTTCCTTTTCCCTCTCCGATTTCTGTATTTTGAAAATGACTGGTCTCAAAAAATCTGGGTGAACTAATTTGATTTTCCTTTCTGTTAATACTAAATAAGTTGTAAAACTTCTTCTTTCTCGAATAGTTTCTAATTTCTAATTAGATTTCATATTAAGTTGTTTAGTCCACACCAAAACTAGTTGGTTAAATTTAAACATTCTCATTTTTCCCCGTTTAAAGTTTTCATATTGTTTTATCTTCATCATTCGATCCTTTTTAATTCCAAATTTTGGCTTTAACATTTTTAATTTCGATCTGGGAGTTTCCTTTAACAATAATTCTGCTGGACTGAATCCGGTAGTAGATGGAGTATTCCAATAGCTAAATACAAAATTATCAGGCCTATTTTGCGCACTCAATTGCTTGGAATAGTACGAGTGTTATTATAACAAACTTTTCACCTTTCTTACACCCCTCTTAACAAATACATTGGATTTCGTATGATACGGTGGACTTCATATAAAAATAATTCCGTTAAGACTTGCAAAATTGCAAATCAAATAACGGATCATTATCAGAGACAATGTTTTCTGGTACACCAAAAATTTTAAATAAAGTTTTTAAGTGCCCTATCGTTTTTTTGTGCAGTTGTTGATTTTATAACTTTCACATCAATCCGTTTTGTAGTGAAATCCATAACGAAAAGGAATTCGTGATTTTCATTCTCTAATATATATATATATATATATATATATATATATATATATATATATAAATTTAGCCTTGACTGTCTTGTAATGTTCAAAACAGGCCTGTAGTGAGAAAATTGCGTTCATTTCGGTAAATTGTATAATTATCATTTAAAAATTCAGAATTAGCTATATCGTCGTGTAGCCAGGACTCTGACAAAGCAATAATGTCATAAGAAGACAAGAGCATAGATGTGTAACAAACATTTAATTTATTATTTAAGTTTCGAATGTTTTGGTAGTAAATGCTTAAATATTTAGTGGATAGGCTAGTATTAGGTAATGATTTAGTCAGTGTTTTGAGATCACTAGGACACTATTTATATACTTAATACGGATGTCGGTTTCACCATTAGTTTCTCTCTCTCTAAATTTAGCTGGAGAGCTCAATGTTTTTTGAGTATCTTGATTGGCTGCTTTGTTACAATTAGGACAGGTGAAGCTTGTTGGAGCCATGTGGTTACAAGAGAACACGACAATAGCCGAAGTGGGATGATCTTGACCGCTAATCACCAGACAAAGTCGTACTCACAAATTAATAAAATTGCAAATTTAAATCTTAATGACACGTGAGACCCACACAAATATCAATTTTCACATAAAGTAGATCTGATTAACTCTAAAGGCACCACTGAAATATGAACGGCCACTATTAAAAACCTCACTAACCACTTATTTAGACAAAGCTGACTATTTTTTTAGCTTAAAAATTGTAAAAATAGCGAAGTAATACAAAACCGTGCTTTACGTGTGTACTTCTACTATTTACTTTATGTTTGCGATTACGATAACATGGTGTTAATGCTTGCGTTTAGCCAGGTTAGCGCTAGCCTAGCAAAATTTAGCGCTAGATGTGTACTGAATGGTATTTATTTTGTTTAACCTATCGAGCCAACGCAGATTAAAGTAAAATATATCAGATGACTTGACTATTAACTGACAGTTCTATCTGTCTGGTACTGAAAGCTCCAAGACTTCATTTTAAAATAAATCTAATATCATTACTTGAACTGTTAGAAGTTAAAAGATGTACTTTTTTGTATTTTGACGCGTTGTTACTGTGTTCTACAGAACGAGTACTTAACTACGAAATTAAAACGTATCAAAATGCAACAAAATAATACCAAATGTGAAGTTTGCAAGTCCCTGTCAGTTCGCTAGATGTCTTAGCGATATATATCTCGGTAGATATTTCTTCTAGCGCTAGATCAGCGCTAGATTCCGTATATTAAGCAATTTAAATGTAAACGAAGGTCAAATGTAAATGTGGTAAGTACACCGGAAGTTGGTCTGATAGGTGACTGACAAAGGGATTGATTTACAGACTGTGTCGGGTTCCAGATATCAATGTAAGTTAGGGTTGTTAAATGGGTTTTTCATATGCAGGGGAATAAATGCGAAATAAATCCGTAAATATCATTAAGTATTATTTATTATAGTCAAATACATAATATAAGTGACAACGAGGCGGTTGTAATATTTACGCGGATTAGTCAAAAAGTGTATCAATTAATGGTTGATGGTAAAGAATTTCCAACAAGTGTAAAAGAAAGAAGAGCATAACTTTAATTGGATTAAACCAGGCATAGAAGACTGGCGATGATTTCAGCAGTTATCTAGAATGAATAGATCAATTATTTGTCTCCAATGATATAACGGAGGATAAAAACAAAGTGGCCGTGCTCATAACTTTTGTAGGGCCAGTGTTATACAAAATAATGAAGAATTTGCTATCACCTATATTGCCCAAGGATCAGACATATAAGGAACTAATTGATCCGTTAAAGCTGAATTTCGCACCTCTAAGGTTAGTGGTTGCAGAACGCTTTAAATTTTATAAATGATCACAAACAGAAAGTCAGACAGTTGCAGATTTCATTGTAGATATCAAACGTCAATCTACGAGACAGATTTACAGGATGAAAATATCCAGATGAAATTATTGACAGATAACCTTAAAACTTTCGCGGCAACTTGTAAAACAGCATTTAGTTTAGAGCTTGTACATAAGCAAGCAAAATTCCTGCATGAAGACAGCACAGTATATGAAGTGAAGTCAAGGAAAGAAGTTATAGTGCCAAAACAGTAGAAGTCATATAGTCAAAAGAAAAGTAAGTTAAAGTCAAGAGTGTGATCGAAACCATAGTAAAAAGAGTTGCCCAGCCAAGGCTTGGAGATGTTTCACGTGTCATAAGCTGGAACATACGTCCAAGGTATGTCGTCCACGTCAGGCTTATAAACACCGAAGGGGTACAGCTCATGTATTTGAGTCGAATGACAGTGAGGCGACCGATACGGGGATCAGCGAGGAGGACGTCCCTATCAAGAAGATAATCGACGACAATAGCCTAGAGGAATGTATTCAGTTAAGTTATGAGTCTAGTGTCCAAGAGTGTTCCGGTTCATCAGTAAAAAATGTGATAGCGGAAGGTGCTTTAGTGAAAAATGTGATAGTGGAATTCATAGCGATAAGAAATACGTGTTAGTGTCGAAAATCAAACTAGTTCTACTTTTAAGCAAACCAAAGAAATTTAAATAGAATAAAGAATACACTGATGTAAAATTAATTACTTACTCAAATAATTCATTAGTAAATTACAATCTAAATAAACCCATTGTAGTTCCATGCGATGCTTCACCATATAGAGTGGGAGGCGTACTGAGCCACGTGATAGAACACAAAGAAAATCCACTAATGTTTGCATCCCGAAACTCACAAAGTGCAAAAAAATATGCTCATATCCAGAAAAAAGCTTTAATTTAAATTTTTGCGGTACAAAATTGTCATAAATATTTGTATGGTCATAGGTTTACACTGGTGACAGATCATCAACACTTAAAAGCTATATTTGGAAAGAAAAATGGAATTCCAACTTTAGTAGCATCAAGATTACAACGTTGGGCTATCATTTTGTCCGAATAAAACTATCAGATAGAATATCGTCCAGGAAAACATACCGAGGAGATCAACAAAGAAAAAAGAATTATGGCATTCATATCTGTTGAAGCGTTATCCTTGTTTTCCAAGGAAGTAGCCAAATATACAATGCGAGATCCTGTTTTATGAAAAGTGTATGATTTAACGAGCCATGGATGGCCAGGATATAGTAATGAAGAAAACTTACTACCATATTTCAAAAGAAGATTAGAATTATGAATAGAATAAGGTTGTTAACCTAGGGACCTAGAGTGGTAATTCCGGAAAAACAATGGGAAGAAGTTCTTTATATAATACACGATCAACATCCAAGAAACAGACAGAAAATTCATATGAATTTTCTGTCTGTTTCATTTCTTTTTATTTCACGGTATGTATGGTACTTCTCGGGATTTTTCTTGTGTGGCAAGTTTCGCACATCGAAATTTTTCTTTCTACATCAGCATCTATTCCAAGCCACCACACTACAGAATGATATAACATTTTGGAACGAACAATTCTTGGATGTTGATCGTGTATTATATAAAGAACTTCTTCCCATAGTTTTTTCCGGAATTACCACTCTTGGTCCCTAGGTTAAACAACCTTATTCTATTCATAATTCTAATCTTCTTTTGAAATATGGTAGTAAGTTTTCTTCATTACTATTTCCTGGACATCCATGGCTCGTTAAATCATACACTTTTCATAAAACAGGATTCTGTTCTTCTGTTTTGGCACTATAACTTCATTCCTTGACTTGACTACATGTACTGTGCTGTCTTCATGCAGGAATTTTGCTTGCTTACGTACAAGCTCTAAACTAAATGCTGTTTTACAAGTTGCCGCGAAAGTTTTAAGGTTATCTGTCAATAATTTCATCTGGATATTTTCATCCTGTAAATCTGTCTCGTAGATTGACGTTTGATATCTACAATGAAATCTGCAACTGTCTGACTTTCTGTTTGTGATCATTTATAAAATTTAAAGCGTTCTGCAACCACTAACCTTAGAGATGCGAAATTCAGCTTTAACGGATCAATTAGTTCCTTATATGTCTGATCCTTGGGCAATATAGGTGATAGCAAATTCTTCATTATTTTGTATAACACTGGCCCTACAAAAGTTATGAGCACGGCCACTTTGTTTTTATCCTCCGTTATATCATTGGCGACAAATAATTGATCTATTCATTCTAGATAAATGCTGAAATCATCGCCAGTCTTCTATGCCTGGTTTAATCCAATTAAAGTTATGCTCTTCTTTCTTTTACACTGGTTGGAAATTCTTTACCATCAACCATTAATTGATACACTTTTTGACTAATCCGCGTAAATATTACAACCGCCTCGTTGTCACTTATATTATGTATTTGACTATAATAAATAATACTTGATGGGTTCTATATTTACGGATTTATTTCGCATTTATTCCCCTGCATATGAAAAACCCATTTAACAACCCTAACTTACATTGATATCTGGAACCCGACACAGTCGGTAAACCAATCCCTTTGTCAGTCACCGATCAGACCAACTTCCGGTGTACTTACCACATTTACATTTGACCTTCGTTTACATTTAATATACAGAATCTAGCGCTGATCTAGCGCTAGAAGAAATATCTACCGAGATATATATTGCTAAGACATCTAGCGAACTAACAGGGAGTTGCAAACTTCACATTTGGTTTTATTTTGTTGCATTTTGATACGTTTTAATTTCGTAGTTAAGTACTCGTTCTGTAGAACACAGTAACAACGTGTCAAAATACAAAAAAGTACATCTTTTAACTTCTAACAGTCCAAGTATTGATATTAGATTTATTTTAAAATGAAGTCTTGGAGTTTTCAGTACTAGACAGATAGAACTGTCAGTTAATAGTCAAGTCATCTGATATATTTTACTTTAATCTGCGTTGGCTCGATAGGTTAAACAAAATAAATACCATTCAGTACACATCTAGCGCTAATTTTTGCTAGGCTAGCGCTAACCTGGCTAAACGCGAGCATTAACACCATGTTATCGCAATCGCAAACATAAAGTAAATAGTAGAAGTACACACGTAAAGCACGGTTTTGTATTACTTCGCAATTTTTACAATTTTTAAGCTAAAAAAATAGTCAGCTTTGTCTAAATAAGTAGTTAGTGAGGTTTTTAATAGTGGCCGTTCATATTTCAGTGGTGCCTTAGAATTAATCAGATCTAGTTTATGTGAAAATTGATATTTGTGTGGGTCTCACGTGTCATTAAGATTTAAATTTGCAATTTTATTAATTTGTGAGTACGACTTTGTCTGGTGACTAGCGGTCACGATCATCCCACTTCGGCTATTGTCGTGTTCTCTTGTAACCACATGGCTCCAAGAAGCTTCACCTGTCCTAATTGTAACAGCCAATCAAGATACTCAAAAAACATTGAGCTCTCCAGCTAAATTTAAAGAGAGAAAAACTAATGGTGAAACCGACATCCGTATTAAGTATATAAATAGTGTCCTAGTGATCTCAAAACACTGACTAAATCATTACCTAATACTAGCCTATCCACTAAATATTTAAGCATTTACTACCAAAACATTCGAAACTTAAATAATAAATTAAATGTTTGTTACACATCTATGCTCTTGTCTTCTTATGACATTATTGCTTTGTCAGAGTCCTGGCTACACGACGATATAGCTAATTCTGAATTTTTAAATGATAATTATACAATTTACCGAAATGAATGAGTGAGAAGAGAAGAAGAGCATGTATGAATGCGATTATGAATGTGGCCGAGGCGAAGGAAGTGTATTTAGACAGGAAAGTGTGGCGAAGGATAATTGTTTCGTAACTATTACAGTGGTCAGGTTGCGGTATTCGCTACCGAAAATCGGTCACTTTAATATGTTAAGAGAGGAATATTTGTTGTATGGTGTCAGGTTAGTAATAATGTTGTTGAAAGAGAGAGTGATTATTTTAGTGGTTGATGTTATTATTATTATTATTATTATTATTATTATTATTATCATTATTATTATTATTATTATTATTATTATTATTATTATTATTATTATTATTATTATTATTATTATTATTATTATTATTATTATTATTATTTTTATTATTATTATTATTATTATTATTATTATTATTATTATTATTATTATTATTATTATTATATTATTATTATTATTATTATTATTATTATTATTATTATATTATTATTATTATTATTATTATTATTATTATTATTGTTATTATTATTATTATTATTATTATTTTAATTATTATTATTATTATTATTATTATTATTATTATTATTATTTTAATTATTATTATTATTATTATTATTATTATTATTATTATTGTTTCGGGTTTGTGCTAATCCACTAAGTGGGAAATGCGTGATTTTATGTATGTATGTAAGTATGTATGTATGTATGTATGTATGTATGTATGTATGTATGAATGTATGTTCTTAGAATTTGAACAATTCAACTATGTAGCGAGAAAACTCTCTTCTTCGGGTCTGTGGAATGTGGCTAGCAGCCTCAAGGCCACGATCAGGTAGCGGACGCGTTCAAGAGTAGAATGTCTTGGTGGCCGAGCGTGTGCGGGGGTGAACGATGCAGCCGAAGACAAGGGATGTTGGCGACAGTACTGCGATACCAGCCAGTCCATGCGCGTCAGCAAATTCCTTCGCTTTATTTAATTTTTCTTGCTTTCCATTGTTTGTGTTTTTATTGTTTATACTTGTTGTTTATTAACATTTCATTTATGTGTTATTAAAACCTATTTGCCGTTGTCGCGGGTTACATTTATTTGAATTCCAAGAAAAAAATCAATACATACTCACGCCACGCATTCCTATTTTCTCAAACTCAGAGTCGAACCCAATTTATCTTCTTTTACTAAACAAACGTTTATTACATGTGGCGCCCAACGTGGGAGCCGAGTTTGTGCGAAGGACTCAGAAGTGGTCGTGTTTGTGTTGTGAATTGTGGAATTAGTGAAGTGACGTTATCGCCGCCATTTTGGATCAACGCCTTGTCGTGATCGTAGCAGAGCAGTTTTCGCCATCTTGCCGCTGGTACATCAAAGTACCGGTATCAGCGCCATCACGTCGCACAAGTGGAACTTACGCTCTACCACGTACGCTGCTTGCAACGCAGCGCTACCGTCAACAATGGCCGCCTCGATCCAGAGGACGAACGAACAGCTCCAAGAGCTGCAACGTAGTCTCACATCAATGGTAACAGCCAATCAAGCTCAGACACCGCCACCACTTCCCGTTCAAGTAGGTAGTTATGCTAGATGTACAGCTTGATTTACCGGAAGTGAAAGCGCAAACGTGGAAACTTTCATTCACGCCATCTCAGTCTACGAAGATTGCGCCGACATTAACGATGCTAATGCGTTGAAAGGATAGCCGATACTAGACGGACTTAGCTGCAAAGTGGTGGTCGGGCATCAAATCATCCGTAACGTCATTCGACGACGCCTTGGCGAATATACGGATCGCGTTTGGAACAAAAAATCCGCCTACATGTTATATAGGGAAATTTTTGCAACAGAGCAAACTGCCACCACGAAGACAAACATCGTCGAGTGCAAAGCTCGCGCTCTGATTGCTCAATTGCCTCCGTCAAGTTTGCCCGTGTCCGCAGTTGGACATGATATATGTATAATGTGCATCCAGTCACATGGGGGGAATCAAGGAAATCAAGTGAGGTTTGGGGGATTGTTTTGGAAACTGGGGTGACGAAAAGTAAATAAATATTCATTGATATTTTGTCATTTTTTGGTAACGTTCACGTAAAATAAAAATTGTTATCTTTTATTATATTTTATAATTTATACAGTTTAAGTCAATTAATATTTTTACAATTGTAACGGCTCCAGCCGTCACAACTGGTGACCCCTTGTGGAATACGTTCCTTCGCTATGGACAAAGAAGATGAACTACTTGCCTCACCTGACCCTCCTATTTCAGTACTTCAGAACATTTCTGCTCTTTCCTCGTCTAAACTTCCAGAATTTTTCCCAGACGATCCTGAGCTCTGGTTTAAGCAAATTGAAATCATTTTCGCTTCTCATCATATAACTTCTGAGACTAGCAAGTATAATGTGTTAGTTACAGCTCTACGTCCAGAGCATGCTGCTGAAATACGGGACCTCATTCTCGAACGACCAGTTGACAAGCCTTACACCACCACCAAAGTAGCACTGCTCCAAAGGACAACACCTACAGATGTACAGAAATTCAACGCGCTTTTAAATATAAACGCCTTAAATTATGAAAAACCATCTCACCTTTTACGAAAAATGAAACAACTAACTGGATCGACACAAGAAGAAAACAAAATTTTAAATCATCTTTTTCTGCAAAAGCTACCACCCAACATGCAATTAATATTAGCCGCCTCCAAAACATCTAGCATTGAGGAAAAAGCCGAAATTGCAGATAAATTAGTAGAAGTTGCTCAGCCGAACACTACTTCACCACAACCTGTAAACACGTTTGAAATCAGAGAATTGCAAGCGGAACTTCAGAATGTCAAAAAGTTACTTACTAATTTCTCCAACCCGCCTCAGCGTAGACCTTCGATGTGCCCTACACCTCATTCTTCCAGACACGAAGATTCACCCTCCTTCTTCACTACCAGTGATGGCAGCAATATCTGCTGGTATCACTACCACTTCGGTAATAAAGCAAGAAGCTGTCAACCTGATTGCAGCAAATGGCAGAAGCGGAATTTGAGTTCTCCTCGTCAAACGGTCAATATTCATACTATAACTGATTATAAAAATACTAATTTACCTACTTGTTCCAGCGCTAATCTTTCCGTCTCCAGCCCCCTCTTCTTTGTAATTGACAAGTTGTCAGGCTGTCAATTTTTAGTTGACACTGGTGCAGAAGTGAGTATTATCCCACCTTCATTCACACAAGTACGCAATACTCAAAAACATTCACTCAACGCCATCAATCAAACAAAAATTCAAACATACGGTACTGTCAAATTCACACTAGACATTGGGCTTAATACTACTTTTCCTGGAAATTTATTATCGCAAATGTTAAACATGCCATTTTAGGAGCAGATTTCCTACAATACTTTCGTATAATCATTGATATGACTAACCGGGAACTTTATATCAACACTTCATCTTTCAAAAGACATTGTATTTCTTTGATCCAATCAGATAACAAGTTTCAAAATATTTTAAACGATTTTCCTTCTCTTACTGATCCTTTTGACGTTAACCGAGTCATCAAACATCATGTCACTCACCACATTGACACAGATGGATCTCCTGTTTTTACAAGGCCTCGTCGATTACCACCCGAAAAACTAATAGCAGCCAAAAATGAATTCAATAATTTACTCGAACTCGGTATTATTCGGCAATCATCAAGTAATTGGTCATCAGCTTTACATATGGCCAAAAAGAAACCAAACACATGGCGTCCCTGTGGGGATTATCGCGCATTAAATAGCATAACTGTTCCAGACCGATACCCAATTCCTCACATACAAGATTTCACTATGAATTTGGAAAATGCAACTATTTTTTCGAAAATCGATTTAGTTAAAGCCTACCATCAAATTCCTATGGAACCGTCTTCAATACCTAAAACCGCTATTTCAACACCTTTTGGACTATTCGAATATACACACATGCCTTTCGGACTCCGTAATGCTGCACAAACATTTCAACGATTTATCGACGAAGTAACACGCGGTCTAAATTACTGTTTTGCTTACATTGACGACATACTCATAGCAAGCAACACACCAGAAGAACATGAAGAACATGTAAAAACTCTCTTCAACAGACTCCAGCTCTACGGAGTCATCATTAATCCAGACAAATGTCAATTTGGCAGATCAGAAATTGAGTTTCTTGGGCACCACATAGACAAAAACGGAATCACTCCTTTAACAGAAAAAATTCAGACACTACAAACCTTTCCAATACCTAAAACACAAAAACAATTACGCGAGTTTCTTGGTCTTATAAATTTTTATCACAGATTCATTCCGCATTGCGCCACAATTCTTCAACCTCTAAACAAATTAATTGACAACAAACGCTCAAACACAAAAAAAACTGACACTTAATAGCCAAGAACTGACAGCTGTCAAAAACATAAAAAAAGCATTAATAAACGTCACCGCATTATCTAACCCAAAACGAAATTCTCCTACCAGTATAATAGTTGACGCATCTGACACGGGCGCGGGAGCGGTTTTACAACAATTAGAAAACAACGCTTGGAAACCACTAGCGTTCTTTTCAACTTGTTTCAATGAAACGGAAAAAAGATACAGTACGTTCGGGAGAGAATTATATGCAATTTATTTAGCTATCAAAAAATTTCGTTATTTTATTGAGGGACAAGAATTTTTTATCTTAACAGACCATAAACCACTCACTTACACTTTTAATAAAAATTCATCGAATTATTCCCCAAGAGAATTACGACACAGATTACATTGCTCAATTCACTACTGACATAAGACACATCCCTGGTAAAAGTAATAACGCAGCAGACGCACTCTCAAGAACAGAAATTAACTCCATCACAAACATACCTTATACTTCTTACGACGAACTGGCAAAATGCCAAGAATTTGATCCTGAATTACGTTCACTACTAAATAACACTAAAAGTCTCTTACGTTTTAAAAAAATAAAACTACCACACACATCACTTCGATTATATTGCGACACATCGACCAAAAATCTTCGACCGTATATTCCACCGAAATTTCGTCGATCCCTATTTAATCAGTTACACTCCTTATCACATCCCGGAATTAATGCTTCACGAAAACTTATTGCCTCAAAATTCATTTGGCCAAACATGCACACAGATGTAAAAAACTGGACACAAACTTACGAAAAATGTCAAACCTGTAAAATCACTAGACACACAAAAGCACCCTATAAAAAATTCCAAATCCCTACAGCGCGTTTTGATATTATACATATAGATCTAGTTGGTCCATTGCCCATTTCTAAGGGTTGTCGCTATATACTTACGTGCATTGACAGATTCACGAGATGGCCTGAAGCTATCGCTATTCCAGACAGTAAAATAGAAACCATCGCAAAAGCATTCGTATCAGGATGGATTTCCAGATTCGGAATTCCTTCAACAATCACAACAGATCGCGGCGCACAGTTCGAATAATCATTTTTCAACCAGTTACTATCACTAATTGACTCCACAAGACTACGTACAACATCTTACCATCCAGAAACTAACGGTATAATTGAACGGTTCCATAGACAACTTAAAACAGCATTAAAAGCTTGTGATCATCCGGATGAGTGGCATGATAATTTACCTTTCGTTCTACTAGGACTTAGAACTGCTTTTAAAGAACCATTGCAATGTAGCTGCGCAGAGCTTGTGTATGGGGCAAAATTGCGGTTACCCGAAGAAATTCCTAAATCGTTTTCCAGCAAATTCATTGACCACTTAGATTTACCTTTATATCTAAAAAAATTAAAAAAACATATGTCTCAGTTGACAGCCGTACCTCCTTCAGAATCCACATATAACAAACATCATTACACAAACCCAAATCTTTATCGCACCGACTTTGTTTTCATTCGCACAGACTCCATCAAGACTCCACTACAACTACCTTACACCGGCCCATACAAAGTCATCGCGAGATCAGATAAATACTTCACTATTTTAAAAGATAACACACATGAAAATATATCAATAAACAGACTAAAACCCGCATTCCTTCATCCGCTACCCCCATCACAAAACAAAACTACACAAACTCCACCTGCACCATTCGTCAATTAGGCAATGGAAACGGTAGATTAGAGGGCCAAGAAGTTTAATTAATTATCATAATTTTTATAATTGTTGTAGTAATTTCTTTGTAAAATATCTATTTTCTTTTCGTCTGGCGGGGGAGTATTATAATGTGCATCCTGTCACATGGGGGGAATCAAGGAAATCAAGTGAGGTTTGGGGGATTGTTTTGGAAACTGGGGTGACGAAAAGTAAATAAATATTCATTGATATTTTGTCATTTTTTGGTAACGTTCACGTAAAATAAAAATTGTTATCTTTTATTATATTTTATAATTTATACAGTTTAAGTCAATTAATATTTTTACAATTGTAACGGCTCCAGCCGTCACATATGGTCTGCTACACCATCGTATACGACAAAGAGTCCGTCGAGATGAATTATCTACGTACGATGAGGTGCTTAAACTAGCCAGGGCGACAGAAGAAGTCCTGGTAGGCGATTTCGCTCGAGTACCAGAGGTAGAGAGCCGCAAAGACGACGTAAAGACGGTCGTCGCCAAGAATAGGAAGAATCGCACGAATTAAATTACGAACTTTGTTCGAAATCTTTTAAAAAAATTTATCCAAACGTACAAAAGACTTATGGTAGCTCTTGTTATTAAGAAGGTACATCTACTACTAGTTGTTAATTACAATTACACATGTTTTTAACTGATAAGATTAGTCATTGCTGATGACAACAGGCGCGTGATTGATAAAGAATGCCGACTGGCAACTACAAGGCTAGACGTAATATGAAGCCGTACGGCTTGTGATATGAATATAACTCCTCCAACCTTCAAAAAGAAGCTTCATTTGGTAAATGAAGATTCGTCATTGGATTGTTATCAGCAAGGTTTTGTTTTTTACAATTTAAATATTTATAATATTTAACAATTAATAATATAATGATTAATAATATAACTATTACATATATAGCTATATAATGAGTACTGTTTTGATACTGTATTTGTGTTATAAATGGTATTTTTTTATGAGTAATATTCATAGTTTTAATATTTTGCATAAGCAGTGTGGAATTAGTAATAATATTCCTTTCAAAACTTTGAATTTTAAAATTTTCAAATAATAGTTCTTGACCAAAATTTTGTTTATTAAAATTTACATTATTTATTTTACAATTATTAACATTATTAAATTTGAATATCCCCTTAATATTTATATTTTGTGTATAATTTGGGCATTCAATGGATATATATTTTTCATAAGGACTTATTATAATAACATATGGTGAATTTTCAATTTGGTACATATGGAACTCCTTATCTAATTCGTGGAAGGAACATTGTTGTAGATTTATTTTATTTGAGAATATATTGACAATACATTCATTGGTTTCTTCTAATTTCGTTTTACAATAATATATTTTATTGAAAATGCATTTATTTATATTGTATATTCTTGAATTATCTTTATAAACTAATTGTTGAAGAACATTAATTGTTACAAATTTATCCTCGTGCATAGTTGGTATGGGTGTTAGTTGATATAATTCGAAATTGTTTTCGTAATACAAAGGAATCTCTAATAAATATTTTATTACATTCTTTGTAGTTTTACAATGGCTTTTTATTAATTTTGAAAAGTCCCAAAAATTTTCAAATTCTATTTTTGATTCTACAGATATTTGTTCTAATATCTCTTGTATATCATTAGGTTGTATAATACTATTATGTATTAAATTTAGATTGCAAAATGAAAGAGAAGTTTCAATTTCGTTAAGAATTTCTATTAAATTTATACTAAGATTAATTAGTTGATTAAATATATCTTTTGTTGAAAAGGTGTATTCCCATTTCATTTCTGTTTTAAAATGATTTCCTAATTGTATCAATTTAGATGATATTATATTTTCGTTAATTTTAATATTCTCTAATTGTTTATTAAATATCTCTGTAAGTTCTTTATTAAAACGAATATTTTCTAAATTTTGAGTTTGTAGGGATTTTTCATTTTCTTCAATTTTTTGAAATATTTTATCATATCGTTCACCGTCTGATGAATCTAGATTGCCAGAGATTTGTTTAATTATTGAACCGAGTGCATTAATTATTCCACGTTTAGGTTTTTTGTTAAAAATATCATTTATTTTATTATCGAGACGAATGAAATTAAAGTTTAAAATATTATTATGAGTTTCGAATTCTCGTTTATATAGTAATGTTCCATTTTCAAGAGCATTTTGAAGACGTGTTTTTTGTATTTTAAGGTTTAAGTACTCATTATAAATATTAGTCGTGTTATAATAATAATATATATATAATAAGAATTAGAATATATTTTAGTTTTACCTAATTTTATAATATTAAGTCCTATATTATTGTTTATATTTTCTATGTCTCGTCCGGTGCTCGCTTCTGTCCATCTGAAACATTACGTGGACGTTTTAATTTATCAATACGATGTTTCTTATCATGGTCGTCTTTTGTTACACCGAGATTTTTATCGTATTCTTTAACATGTAGTTTTTTATAAATCGGGTTTACAATTTTATTACATCGACGAGGGTGTTCTTTAAGAAATATGGTTTTAGGGATATGGTCGGGATTTTTACTAGGTTTAAATCTTTTATTCTTTTCTTGTTGAATTTTCTTATGTATTTCGTCGTGTAAAAATTTCATTTTTGCTTTGTGTTGTTCAAGTATATCTTGTGTTGTAATACCAGTGGGTTTTGTTATTTTTGAATAATCTGAGTATCCAAATATTATCTCTTGTGGTGTTTTCTTTGTACTTGTATGTATAGAGTTATTATATGCAACAAGTGCATAATTAATTTTTGTTAATAGTTTTTCTTCTTTGAATTCTGGTCTGTCATTAAAAATTCTAAGATGTTCTATGATTGTTGAATGAAATCTTTCAATAGGAGAATTTGATTTTGGGTTATTGACACATGTATTTTTAGTTTCTATTTTATGCAATTTTAATAATTCTTTTACAAGGTTACTTTGAAATTCTGTACCTTGATCAAATATAATTTGTTTTGGAATTACATAATTTCTAAAGAAAGTTAAAAGAGCATCTACAACGTCTGAAGCGTTACTATTAGGCATGGGATACATTTGCGCAAATTTTGAAAATTGATCGATTATAGTCAAAAATTTATGTTTTTCTAGTGAAAGAATGTCAATATTCATTATTTCAAAAGGTGATCTTGGCGTGGGCGTTAAATTATCATTAGTTTTTATAGGATCCCGTTCGTATTTATTTTTAAGACATATTTCACATTTATTTATATAATTTGCGATTGTTTGTGTCATGTTTGGCCAATAGAATAAGTTTTTTAGTTTCTTATAAGTTTCTACAATTCCTCTATGATTTGTTTTGCCTTCATGATAATTCATAATTTGTTCTATTTGTTCATTTTTGTCTTCTATGTCTTTTACGAATTGATTACATTTTATTAATGATATGGATTCATTTATAAAAGTTTCTTGAATTACAGTATTAAAGTCTTTCCAAATTTCGTTTTCGAAATAACAATAATATTTTTGATGGGGAATTATGTATTCTTTTATAAATTTAATAATTTCTTTATTTAGATTTTGTAAATTTAGTTTTAAAATTATTCTTTTTTTAGTATTATTAAACATATTTTTAATTTGTATTGTTGTTGCATTACGATGTCCTGTAATAATAATTTGATTTTTACCAACATTTACGTTTGTTTCTGTGTGTATTATACCATTTACTGGCGTTTTCGTCAGAGGAATGTGCTGTGTCATCATCTGATCCTGAATTTGCAATTATACTATCATTTTCAGAATTAAAAAATTCTCCTGTTTTTGGATTATGTGTGTAAATAGTAATTTCTATATGTGTATTTGCAAAGATTGTTTTAATTAATGATTCTATTTCATTAAAATCTTTTCTATCTAATCCTGAGCAAATTTTTGGAATATCTAATTTTCTAATATTGTTTTCTTCACAAAATTCTTTTAAATTAATTAAACATGATTCTATATCTTTCATTTTTGGTTCAGATTTATAAATTTGTTTAGTGATTAAATGAAATAAAATTCGATTATTATTGATATGTTGAATTCTAATTTTGCCTACGTCATTTTGTGATGTGTTTAGAAATTTTCTGCATTGAAATTTCGATTCTAGCTGAGCTGCTATGCCTTTTGTTAGTTTATTATCTGCGGAAATACAATGAGCAATATTATTTTTACTGTTTAAAACGTCATCGTTAATATATTTAATTTTTAAATTTGGTTTTGTTCTCGAAAGTGCATCTGCATTTGTATTTGCAGTTCCTTTTTTTATTGAATGTCATAATTAAATTCGTCAAGTTTTATTCTCCATCTCATTAATTTAGAATTTGGATCTTTTACAGAGAATAACCAAGTTAGAAGTTTGTGATCTGTACGAACTAGAAATTTTACTCCATATAAATAGTGTCTGAAATATTTTGTACTCCAAATAATTGCCAAAAGTTCTTTTTCTACAGTACTGTAATTAATTTCGTGATCGTTTAATGTTCTGGAGGCATAAGCGATTGGTAAATCTTTTCCGTTTATATTTTGTGAGAGTACAGCTCCAATTGCATAGTCACTTGCATCTGTAGTTAGAATGAATTGTTTTGAAAGATCAGGGTATTGTAATATGGGTGAATTTGTTAATAATTTTTTACATTGTTCAAAACATTCTATGTAATTTTTATCTTTTATGTTTATCTTATTATTTCTTTTTAAACAATTTGTTAGTGGTTTAGTAATTTTTGAAAAATTTGAAATAAATCTTCGGTAATATCCGAGAAGTCCTAAAAATGATTTTATTTCCGTGGTTGTTTTCGGAATAGGGAAATTTTTAATTGCTTCTATTTTATCTGGATTGGGTTTTACTCCGTCTTTTGTCACAATATGGCCTAAATATGCTACTTCTTTTCTGAAAAATTCTGATTTGTCAATTTGAATTTTGAGATTAGCTTCTCTTAATTTTCTAAATATTTTCCTAATATTTTCTGCATGTTCTTGCAATGATGTGCCAAATATAATAATATCGTCTAGATATACAAAACAAATTTTCCCAATGTATTCTCTTTAAACATGATTCATAAGTCGTTGAAAGGTAGCAGGGGCATTTTTTAATCCGAATGGCATTCTTAAAAATTCATAATGTCCAAAGTCAGTACTAAATGCTGTTTTGGGGATGTCTTTTTCGTTAACTTGAATTTGGTGAAAACCACTAGCTAAGTCCAGTGTTGTGAAGTAAACACTTTTTCCTAATTTGTCTAAAATTTCTGTAATGTTGGGTATAGGGAATTTATCTTCAACAGTTTTTGAATTTAGTTTTCTGTAATCAATTACCATTCTATATTTCTGTTTGCCAGAAGCATCTAATTTTTTAGGTACCACCCAAATTGGGGAAGACCATGGAGAATAGCTTTCTCTTATAATTTCAACTTTTAATAAATTATCGATTTGTGATTTTACTTCATTTTTATAAATTTCAGGGTATCGATAAGATTTTGCATAAATGGGATTGTCATCGGTGGTTTTTATGTGATGTTTTATTTCACTAGTATGAGTTAATTTTTCGTCTGTATTTGGGAATAAATCACGATAAGATTTAATGATTTTGTAAAGTTCTCTTTTCTCTTCTTCGTTTAAATGGTCGGATCGAATTTCAGGGAAGGTATTATTATGGTTTTCAGTAAAATTTATTTCATTTGTTATATTAAAGTATTTCAATTTAAATGTTTTACTTGCCAATGTTACTGTTTCATTAGTCATGTTTATTTGTGCTTCTAGTTGTTTAAGAGCTCCGATGCCGAAAAGTACATTGAATTTCTTATGAAAATTAAATAAATAACATTTTATTGGAATATTTTCGATTTGTAAAATAATATATTCGTTGCCTTGCGATTTATCATTTGCGGTGTTTATTTGAAATTTTTCTTCATAAATTTTAAAACGATTTTTATTTTCGTAAACGAATTTTTTGTTTATTAAGTTCATTGTTGAACCAGTATCCAAAAGTATTATATAATCGCGAGTGTTTAGGTACGGTAAACTTGTTGTACAGTTAATATTTAATAGTTCTCCTTTATTCCGAGGCTGGTATCGTCTAAAAAATTATTTTCTGAAATTTGTTGTTCTACTTCGAAATTTTCGATAATTTCCTCATTGTTTATTTCGTCGGGATTTTCGAAATCTTGATTGTATAATTCTTCTACAAAGTAATTTCCAAAATTGTTAGGATTTTGATTTTGTGCGACGTAATTATTAGCTTGAGGATTAGTTCTTGTAAATCTAGTGCTAACACTCATTGGTGTGGGTCCCATAAATTGGGCGTTTTTCACTTGTTGCCGTGGTGCAAATGTTTTATGTGGTTGTGTAGTAGGCTTTAATTGAATGGGTTGTGAAGGGAAATTAAATTTTGGTTGTGGATTATATTTTGGTTGGGGATTATTGGTTGGTTTGTTGTATGTCATTGCAGGGATTTGTTGCATGGGCATACCCGTATTTTGTTTAACAGGTTTTACATATTCGACATTAAATTCGTTAGTTAAAAGATGGTATGCATCATTTAATGTTGCTGGATTACGTGATCTTATTAATGGGCCAACGGGTTCTTTTAAACCTAATGTGAACACTCGTAAGGCTAGTTTATTCGCGTTTGTTTTTAATGCTTCTTCAGTGATTGGATTTTGGTAATGCATTTCAATATATGAAGTATACAAACCGAGAAGGTGTGAAAGATTATTATAAAATTCAAGATAGGATTTATTTCCTTGTTTTATATTCGCGATTTCGATTAGTAATGTTAATTCATCCCGTTTATCCGCGTAAGCGTTTATTAAAGCATTTTTTATATCAAGCCATCTTCTTATAGTTATGCCGGCTAATTGTTCGGCTGCATGTCCGGTTATTTTATTTTTTATACTTAATAAAAGTAATTTATTTTGAAAACATTCAACTCGCGCATTATTATAAAAAGTATTTATTAGCTCTTCGCTAACAGAAACAAAGTTGGATAAAAGTTTTGGATTCCCATTAAATTCTGGGATTAATTTTAAATGAATTTCTCTTAATTCAGGAACTGCCATTATTTTTATATATAATAATGTAATAAAATATTTTTACAATATATAATTTACTTACAAAATGGACAATAGGGTGAGAAGTATTATCTTCATTCGGTTTAGTCTGGGCACTCGATGTACGGGCACTATAGACGTAAAAGTAGGTGTGGATTTCCGGGCACTCGATGTACGGGCACTGTGGATGATTCCGGGTTTAGTCTCGGCACTCGATATACGGGCACTATAGACACTTAAAATGTGGATCTCCGGGCACTCGATGTACGGGCACTGTGGATGACTCCAGGGGTTGTCTCGGCTCTTGCTTTGCGGGCTCTGTAGACGTGGGTGAGTAGCAGAAGATCTCCGGGCTCTCGACTTGCGGGCTCTATGGATGATGGACTTGTCCTCCTTATCGTTTGAGTTCTTTCAGGTTCCACAATTGAACAGTTGAAACTGACCGTGAAGTATTTTAACGAATTGAATTGCACTTGCAAATTTCGATACAACACGTTATGTAGTTATCCTACTATCGACTGCGCCAATTAAATTACGAACTTTGTTCGAAATCTTTTAAAAAAATTTATTTAACTCCAAACGTACAAAAGACTTATGGTAGCTCTTGTTATTAAGAAGGTACATCTACTACTAGTTGTTAATTACAATAACACATGTTTTTAACTGATAAGATTAGTCATTGCTGATGACAACAGGCGCGTGATTGATAAAGAATGCCGACTGGCAACTACAAGGCTAGACGTAATATGAAGCCGTACGGCTTGTGATATGAATATAACTCACGCGTTAAACCTGCTACCGTGCTTTTGGTTACAACCAGGCGGATTGCAGGTCATATGCCGTACAAGTGCGGATCAGCAAATCAAGACCGGAAGTAACGGTAAGCTTTACAATGAACCGTCAGCCCGGAAACGGAACGAGATAAGTTGTTATGGGTGCCAGGTGTCATTCAGAGCTAGTACACGTCTTGTCGTAAACTGACGCCAACTGCGAATACTTCTGCAGGAGCAGGTTTTAGCTCGCTTCACGCAGAAGCAACCCCATTGATACCGCGCGCGAGATAGTGCAGGCGCCAAGAAACATTCCGTTTGAAAAAACCGGTGTATTCATTCTGATTGATGATTTAGGTTCAAAAAGATCTAAAGAATGAAATTCTGAATGTTGTCGGAGAAAGTCAGTTGTCAATTTTTTTATATAGAGAGTATAAGAATTATTGATGAAATTGCTGTAACGTTCAAGAAAACGTTTATTACTACTAAAAAGTTGTTTCTGTAGGGTATGAAATTACAAACATCACGAATATTATAAAATGCAAATATAGTAGGGTAAAATAGCCGCGTGTCTGAGTGTTTGGCCGCGAATCTGAGGAACTGGGTTAGATTCCGACCGATCCCAAAAACTTAAATTACAGTCAGATGCCTTTCCTACGACCAACCTTCACCATTTACTCGGGTTTGGAACCGGCGCCAAGTTGAGCTGGCTTACTCCCTCAGTGGTTGTTTATTGTACAGAACAATAATATTTACATATTTTCTTATTGGTAAAAAGCGATTGAGATAAATGAAATCAAAGAGAGTTCTTTTTGTATGTGTTTTCTATATGAAGCAATCGTACATGTCATATTTTTCACTGTAGTTTCAAAACAGTGCTTTCTATTTTATTGAAAAACATCTCAGTTTATAGAAATTTATTAATGACAAATATTAAAATAAAAATAACTTTTTTGACCGTATTGTTGAAGAGATATAGCTCAATAAAGTGAAAAAAAAATTACTAATACAGGAATGGAAGAGGTCGAAGGGCTATGATCTAGTAACACAGGCTTGTTTATATGTAATATACTTGGCCTCTAACTATGAACATTTTATCATCAATCTGCTTTTTCTGGGACAACTATTAGAATTTGCACTTAAATTTGGTAACTCAGAAATAAAAATAAGCTATCACACTATCTCGTTTGACGTTATGTGAAAACTCTTTTATAACTAAAACGTCTAATCCGTGTCGGGTACAATATGGCCTACTGTAATACTTCGGAGCAGATATAAACTCCTGTGGAGAGGGAAACAAAGAAAACGACCATCGGTCGTATCCGGCAGCCGTGCAGGCGTTTATCAGGCGTTAATTCACGGGCACTCATTGATGTGTGTAGAGTGCACCACAAGGGTAACTTTAGTGCTATTTAAATTTGACATATTTCTTTTTGGCATCGGTCGGGATCGAACCCGTTTCCTCAGATTCGCGACCAAACACTCAGGCACGTGGCTATTTTACCCTATTAAATTTGTATTTTATAATATTCGTAATGTTTTTAATTTCATACCCTACAGAAACAAGTTTTTAGTAGTAATCAACAACGTTTTCTTGACCGTTACAGCGATTTCATCAATAGTTATTATACCCCCTATAAAAGAAAATTTACCACTGACTTTGTCCGGCAACATTCAGAATTTCATTCCTTAGGTCTTTCTGAACTTAAATCATCAATCATAATGAATCCACCGGTTCTTTCAAACGGAATGTTTTTTGGCGTCCGGTCTAAAACCCATTTTCAGCGTAACTATCTGCGGAGTTACAGGGACGGGTTATGTGGACACAAGTGCGCAACATTGCGTCGCCAGTTGTTCGCTGTACGATGTCCTGCTCGCAAAGCAGCAAAAGTTCAAAAAACGATTATGAAAATCACACTGGCTATCGGCGTACCACAACAACAGGAAGTCCTTACGACTCAAGTGGATGTGACACAAAACTAACGGCGTATCCCCACCACGTTCATTGTACTTCCAGAGTCAACGAGCAACTCCACGCTATTCAGCGCTGATTTTTTTCGGCGACGCAGGTGTTGTGCTGAACATTGCCCAGCAGATATAGACCTACGCAGACCAACCACATACGGTGTTCGAGTTCGATCGTAAAGACACTGGTGACCTAGACACGCCCGGTTACATTTCCAGCCTCAGAGCCGACGAGGGCTCTGCTTTGCAGGCCAACTAGCGTCGCGAACTCGGAGAGCTCATTGAGAACAACGGAGCCGTGTTCAGTCAAGGAAGAGAGCCAACACCATACGCGGAGCACCACATCATCACGAACGACTGCCCATCCATCTCCATGCCACCGTACAAGATGACGGCGCAAAAGAAGGACATCCTGCACGCGGATATCACAAGGATGCTGGTGGATGGCATCGTTGAAAAGTGTAAGTCACCATGGGGCGCTCCGGTAGTGTTAGTGCCCAAGAAGGACAGTAACATGCGACTGCTCTCCAGCGCGAAGAGAAATTACCATACAACAGAGCCTAAATCTCTGGCCATGGTACACGCCGTGAAGACGTTCCGCGGCTATATAGAGAGTTCGGAGTTGGTGGTGGAGACCGACCACTAAGCACTCAAGTGGTTAATGTCTCTACGTATTCCCGCTGGCCGTCTTGCCCGGTGGGCGATCCTACTCCAAGAGTACAGCTTGGAGATCCGCTACACGCCTTGTCGCCGCAATGTGGTTGCCGACACGCTGTCGCGGCCGCCTTGCTGCGAAACCGGCAATGCGAACATTTGTAATTGCAGTAGATTTGCCAATTACAGGCGCCGGAAAGCTTAGGACGGAACAGCCAGAGGACCCCAAAGTCGGCAAAATAATCCGGTGTTTTGAGCAACGAGACAACTCAGACCTCGAGTCGGTTAACTTGGCCCGCCCTTATCAGAATATCAGAACTTTGTATACTATATTTAAATGCACTCATTTTGCGCTAAAATGCACCGCTAATTTAAAGTTTTGCACTATTAATATTGCAATTTTTTGCAATATGCCGTTGTGGGGGGGCTAACTTAACGTAGCTTCCCCTGTATTATATTTTTATAAAAATGTTTAGACCACCCAAATGCACTCATTTTGCAAACATACATTATTTAATGAATATTACAATAAGGGCGAATCTACAATTTATTACTAGGGGATAAAGATAAGGTGTACAGTGAAATATACGCTGTAGAATATTCTGACCTGCATAACTTGCTTATTTTAAATCAAACCCTGATTTTTTTTCCTCTAAAGTGAAATATTACATAATCTTACAGGAAATTTTCCGCCAAATTTGATGGTACCATAACTAGACTAAAGTGTTTTGTTTTGTGTTAGGTATAGAAATATTTGCAATGCGGGCTGCGGGCGCGTAGTCAGTATATTGCCCTGCGTACGAAATATGCAACGAAAAAATATGAACTTTAACTTTAAATATTATGAAATACAAAAACTTCTGATTAAATTTGTAAATATTGCGCTATGTATGTTCTATGTTGATGTAAATCTATTCAAAAAAAACTGTTTAAAAAATGTACTGCCAATCGAAAAAATCGCTTTCATTTTTCGTATATTATTTATTCAAAATATTCCTATTCATCATATAATATGTAGTATTTATTTAAATTAATAGTTGTAAGATACGTAGAATAATTATTCTGTGCAAAACAGGTGTAAACAATTTATGAAGAAGATATAAGAACATAAGATGTAGAAAAAAATATAAAATTGAAATTATGCTGTTTTCTTCGCAATGAGATATAACATTGCGAATAATACCATAAAATTTGTCAGAAAATATCCTACAAGATTATGTAACTTTTAACTTTGGTGGAAAAATTACGGGGTAGGTATAGCGCCTTGATACAGGACCTGCTCTTTGACTAACAGGCAGAAACAGTAGCGCCCTCTCGTAGCATTGATTAAATATTATATACAATATATAATGCTCGTAGTTTATGTTAAGACAGTTTTCATTGTAATATATAAACTGCAACAAAATAATATTATGTATATCGAAGGACAAAAGAACTATCAGGCATTTTGATTTGATTAGTGTATTGTTTAATAAACTTTATAAAATACTTGGTACACTGATTATAATTTAGTCCAATATAATGTGAATTAAAATAACAATAATAAAATACGAGAAACTTGGAATAAATGCACGAATACGAAACCAATGGACAGTTTCTAAGCACGCTTCCCTTCTCACAATCTCAAACACAATGACCAACCCTTCATCTTTCGCTCTCGAGATTGTAGATTCTTCCCCGCCTAGACTCCATCCCAAGCGTGTCGAAAAGAATAAACAATAATATTTGGGTGTTTATTTGTTCGCCACGCTCGTGTCTCGTTCGATGCGTAACTCTTAAGATCTCCGACATGTATTTTATTTATGCTTGCGCGTATAGTATTCTCGAGACTTCAAACACACGACTTTACAAACACTAATATTACAGTTTTGCGTATCTTACATGTGAAGTATATTGCGACTGGTGTTGTGTTGTCCATATTTAGTTCTATCCGATTTGACTTATATTTTAAGTAATATAAAACTCATAAATAATGCGACCAAAAAGAAGTGAAGAACAAATCGAAAATTTAAAAAATAATTTGTGTAAACATAAACACAAAATTCTTATAAATAATAAAATTGTTGGAAAATGTGATCGTATATGGACTGAAATTTCAACAGAAATGAATAACAAAATGTCAGCGAATGCTATTTATACCGCAGTTATGAAAAACTATTATAATATATAGGCCAATATTTTTCCAGACACAAATGATGTAAGTGATATTAATGACCGAAGAGTGCAACACATCTGTTGAAAACAACAGCTCAATTGGAAATAGTTCTCAGGTTATGAATTTTACGGTACAGTTAAGTCAGTTAGAATATCGGAAAATGAAACCAAAACCTATTTATTATAAATGTCAAGATAAATCTGAGAGAAAGTATAAACGTAGCCGAAATATTCGCCAATATTATAGACTTAAGGGTGCTTAGACACATATTATTTATGAACACTTTCGAATAGAAACTAAGTTACATTTTTAAAAGAGACCATGTTTATAAAACTGGTTCAATCTTTTGCAAAATATACGGATTTTGTAAGGTCTGTAAATCTCATTTAAAAGGGTACATTAATTTTGAGCCTTCACCTGAACACGAAGTAATCAAATTGAATTTTACATACACTGGTAATTTTACTATAGCTCACAATGAGTCTGCTAAACGACCATTATCTGGGATTGTCCGCCAAGAGGCTGTTAGCAAAATGATCAATGAAGAAATTCACTGCTAGCTGTTATCGACGATTGCAAGTTAATGAAAAACAATTTTTTGAAAGTGAACCGAGAAATTTACCAAATTTATCTGCATTGAGGGTAGCGAAACACAATGCACTGAAACAATCCCGTTTAGACAACGATCCAATTCAGGCTATTTTAAAGGCATGCAGACATCAAAAATATAATGGAATTATAAAAAATATAGGATTGTAACCATTTTTTGTTTATTATTGGAGCAATAATCAAATTGTTGTGTACAGGAATTATTGTAATAATAATTACTCTAGAATTTGTATAGATGCTACTGGCAGCGTAGTCAAGAAAGTAAAAAGACCATGGGGTGAAAATTCCGGGCATATTTTTTATATGATGTTACGGTTCGTGACAGCAACAAAAAAACAATATTCCGTATGCAGCCAGTTATCCGAATGCCACACCGCAGTATCCATTTATATATAGTTAGCAACATGGTTGCAGAGTGGAGCACCGGTTCCTAATGAAGTATGCACTGATATGTCGCTAGCGTTATTATATGCCTGTGTGCATGCTTTTAGTAATTTTAATACATTATCAGATTATACAAAAAATGCTTGGGAGGTGGTGTTTGATAAAAAACAAAACACTGACAAGTGTTTCATTCGGTGTGATGTTGCCCATGTTATGAAATGTGTATCCATCTGGCCTTGTTTCAAAGCGCGCACAAACGTACACGACAATTTTTTCTTAAGGCATTAGGCCATGTCATCCAATGTTCTGACATAAGTGATTTAGAAAATCTACTCCGAGCCATATTTATTGTGGCTTTAAGTGATACAGAAGGGCAAAATAAAAATGGAATTGACACTACTTGCGAAAATATGAAAAGATGGCTGCAAACACGTATTGCCACAGGAAATGTTGAAAATTTTGAAAGTTTTAATGAAATGGTAAGTAGCTCCATAGCTGCATTTTACTAATAGTGAACTATTGCTGTCTGACAGAATTTGTTAAATAATAGAATTATATTTTTTAAATTATTTTAGGACCCAACATTTCAGGATGAAAATAACTTAAAAGCATTATACATGAATGCCGTACTTTTATTTCATCTTCCAGCGAAATTGAACTCCGTGAAAATCAACAGGTTTTACCTGATTTGTTATCAAATATTTTAAAACTCTCAAAAATGTTACCTCTGTGGACTGCCATTATGACTTCACACTTTCCAAATTCAACCATTATAGCATCTAGTGCTGCTGTGGAAAGCAATTTTAATGATATTAATAACAGAATATTTTTACATAAACAATTACCAATCAGAATGGACGAATTCTTATTCTTTCATATCGACGTTGTTGAAGGAGCTATGAAAATGGCTTCAAGAGCTGCTCTAGTCATGAGCGAAGTTAAATTTTGTATGGACACAGAAAGCAATAAAAACGATAAATTGGTATCTGAAGAAAATATTCCCATTAAAATAGATAATACAGAACATCAAACAATGGAAGGTAAATGTAATTATATATTATTCTTATTATATACATTTTTTTAAATATATAATGGAATACTAAATATTGAATACCTAAGTCAAATTGTGTAGTGAGGTCGTACTAAGAATCGCATAATGAGACATGTTTTAAAGCCCTTAGAATCAGGTTCTAACATTTTCGCAGCGATATCTGTGGTACGTGTGCGTGTGTATACTATCGGATCTTCTTTATTTAGCTCAAATACTATTATCTCAAAAATTTAAAATTTAGTATTTATATTAAATTTGATTGAAATATGCCCACCAGAAATTTATTTGACAGTTTTTTTATATAAAATAGATTAAAACTAGCGAAAACTCGGCTACGCCGAGCTTCCCCTAGGGCTCCGCCGATAGTGTTTTATAATAGTTTTTACGTACATCCAGTCTGTCTGCACATACTTTAAACCCAAATTGCAAACGGTAACAGTCTTATCAAAGGTTTAACTCCTCTCCTGCTCACTCAATCTGCCCACGAACTTGCTCACCCAAACTGCCCCAACCAAATTGCCCTTAAAGGGGGACCTCCCATTTAATACCACAAACGACATATTTCCGACAGCTTTTCGCAAAAAAAAAACAAAAGACGATCGGGTTGTCAAATATCTGTATTGCAGCCCTTAAGAAAACTTTTCATTTGATACCATACACCGACATATGTCGGGCAATATTTTGCAAAAAACAAAAGACGATCGAGTTGTCAAATTTTTGACTTTTTTCCATAGCAGCTCGTGAGAAAACTTTTCATTTGTTACCAAACACGACATTTATCTTACAACTTTTTGCAAAAAACAAAAGACGATCGCGTTGCCAAAGTTTACCATTCCTGCAGGGCAGTTCTTTAAAAAACAAATCATTTGATAACAAACACGACATACATCTGACTACGTTTTGTAAAAACAAAAGACAATCAAGTAATCATATTTTTCTCATTTCTGCTTATCAGTTCGTGAGAAAACATTTTATGTGATACCAAACACGACATATTTCATACTAGTTATTGCAAAAGAACAAATGAATATCGAGTTGTCAAATATCTGACATTTCTACATAGCAGCTCTTAAGAAAACATTTCATTTGATTCCAAATTCGACAAATTTCTGACTACTTTTTGCAAAAGATAAAAGACAATCAAGTAATCATATTTTTCTCATTTCTGCATATCAGCTCTTGGGAAAACATATTATTTGATACCAAATACGGCTTATTTCTGACAACTTTTTGCGAAAAAAAAACGATCGAGTTGTCACAATTTTGACAATTTTGCATGGCAGCTCTTGAGAAAACATTTCGTTTGATACCAAACACGATATATTTCTGACAACTTTATGAAAAAAACAAAAGACGATCGTGTTGTCATATTTTTAACATTTCTGCATAGCAACACCCGAAAATAAATTTCATTTCATACCACACACGACATATTTCTGACAACTTAAAGACAAAACAAAACACGATTGTGTTGTCATATTTTTAACATTTCTGCATCACAGCTCTTGAGAAAACATTTCATTTGATACCAAACACTACATATTTCTGAGAAGATTTTGCAATAAACAAAAGATGAACGAGTTGTCATATTTTTGACATTTCTGCATGACAGCTGTTGAGCAAACATTTTATTTCATACCAAACATTACATATTTCTGACAATTTTCTGCAAAAAACAAAAGACGATCGAGTTGTCATATTTTTGACATTTTTGTATGACAGCTTTAGAAAAAACATTTCATTTGATACACATGTTTCTGATAACTTCATAAAAAAACAAAAGACGGTCGAGTTGTTAAATTTTTGTCATTTTTGCATGACACCTCTTGAGAATACATTTCATTTGATACCGAGCACAACACATTTCTGACAACTTTTTGCAATAAACAAAATCTGATCGAGTTGTCAAATTTTTAACATTTGTGCATAGCAGCTCATGTGACAACATTTTAATAGATACCAAACACGACATATTCCTGACAACTTTGTGCACATAACAAAAGATAATCGAGTTGTCAAATTTTTGACATTTCTGTATAGCAGCTCTTGAGAAAATATTTCACTTGATACCTAACACGACTGACTTTTCTCAAAAAACGAAAGACCGCGTTGTCAAATTTATGACAAAACACTCTATTTGCAACAGAAATCGTGAGATTGAAGCATTTTTAATCTCACATTTTTAGCCGAAACTAATCAAGAGTACATGCATTTTTTATTGGCAGTATGAAAATTAATGAACTAACATCACATTGACGTAGTTAGGAATGCTTGTTTTTTAATTAGTTACTTATGGTATCTTTGCCAACACTTGTGAATGTACTTCACATTAATCTAGTTAGGAATATTTGTTTTTTACTTAGTTATTTATGGCATATTTGGCAACACTTTGCAAGTTCATATGAACCGTCAAAATTTATAGTTTTCAATTATAATGGTATAGGCCTTTTTACTTGTGAGAAATAATTTCCTATGCTCATCATTTATGGTTAGGAATATTATTTTTAAATTTGTTATATTTAAATTTACTGTATTTTTTAAGGGCAGTACGGAATTAATGGGTTAACTTCACATTAATGCAGTAAGGAATACTTGTTTTTTACTTAGTTACTTATGGCAAATTTGTCAACAATTTCTCCTGTAGTTTTATTTAAAATTTAAATTTTTTTATTGACAGTAAAAAAACTAATTGACTAATGTCACATTTATGCAAATAGAAATATTTGTTATTTACTTAGTTACTTCTGGAAAAATTTGTCAATAATTTGTCCTCTAGTTTCATTTAAAATTTACTACTTTGTAATTAGCAGTATGAAATTTAATGAACAAACATCACATTGATGTAGTTAGGAATATTTGTTTTTTAATTAGTTACTTATGGTATCTTTAGAAACAATTGTGAACGGACTTCACATTAGTCTAGTTAGGAATATTTGTTTTTTATCTAGTTACTTATGGCATATGTGGCAAAACTTTGCAAGTTCATATGTACCGTCAAAATTTATAGTTTATAATTGAAGACACTGGTGCAAAAAGGGGATAAGTTATATTTTTAAAGTTTTGTTTAAGATACAAAAAAAGAAAAAAAAATAATTCAATTATCTTTGATATTTTTATTGCAAATTTGATGTATTCGTACTAATATGCTGTTGTTTTTTTTATTATAAACTTATTTTTTAGCTATATTTCGCGATTTTAATATTTCTGCGCATGAAGGGGACTTGTGCAGTAAAATTTTGTCTGTGAAAAAAAATTTCTTTAATAGCAAATAGCATGAAGAATAAAAAGGAATTATAAGAAAAAATCATTTTCTGACATTTTATATAGACTTGCACTCAAAGAACTACAACACTACAAACTGAATACTTGTTACTACTGGTCTGTTATGTTGCTTGTCTGATTGTACGATTATTTCCGAATAAATCCGAAAAAATTTAAGTGCAAGAACGGGATATGTTAAAAAATTTATCCCGTTCTTGCACCTAAATTACAAACGGGATATGTTTCCTAACGTTGTAAGTTCTCGTATGCGACACAATACATATACCGTTCTTGCAGTATAGACGCAGACATTGCTTTATATCATATTTCTACATAAATCTCTATTTTTCAAAAAATGTAACTTATCCCCTTTTTGCACCAGTGTCTTCAATTATGTTATAGACCCTTTTTACTTGTGAGAAATAATTTCCTATTCTCATCATTTATGATTAGGAATATTTGTTTTTTAATTAGTTATATTTAAAATTTACTGTATTTTTAAGGACAGTACGAAATTAATGGGCTAACTTCACATTAATGCAGTAAGAAATACTTTTTTTTACTTAGTTACTTATGGCAAATTTAGAAACAATTTCTACTGTAGTTTTATTAAATTTACAATTTTTTATTGACAGTAAAAAAATTAATTGACATATCACTTTGATTCAATTAGGTCCTGAGTTACGAATGCTTTACCCACTTTGTTATTTATTGTTGAGGAGTCTGTATATATAAATTGGTTGTCGTTATGGTCTTTTTGGATTGTTTTAAAGTGATTTTTGATTGTGAAATGATTTGTTTTTTCTTGAGCGGTATTTTGGAAACATTACTTTTGTGAATATTGGGTATGTTGTGGTTAATAGACTTGAGCATTTAAAGGATATGGTTTTGGTAAACTGAATGGTGTTGTATAGATGTTGTTGGGGACAGAGGATCAAAGATATGGTTAAAATATGGCTGATTTGGTTGGCTTGCTATTTTGGGAATATATATCCGATTTCGAACGTCGCTCGCTAAGTTCACTGTTTTCTTGTTTTGTTATTAATTGAAATCTGATAGATTTCAATCTACAGTAGATTTCAAAGTTACAAAATCAGACCCCAGATGATTTTTATACCAAAACATAGTACTTTTTGAACAAACGGCTAAGCGGTAAAAAATAATATAAAATTTTTTCATAAATATTTATTCCGTTTACAAATTTGCATCCTTTATCCAATCCATCAAAAATTTGTCTCAATTATACGTCAATCATTCCCCTGTGTATTCGTTTAAACAGATTTGGAATATATTTCCCCGTTTTTGGTTTATGAATATTTTTAACCACACCTTTGAAAGTAACAGTTGATATTTTTGTTGGTCAATACAGATATTTGATTTTCAATGATAGCCCTGTTTTTGAAAATTCATAATTTCAAAATGGGAAAAGTAATAGTAAAAAATAAAGGTCCAGCTACCAAATTTTGAATATATATATATATATATATATATATATATATATATATATATATATATATATATATATATATATATATAATTCAACCCATATTTTTAAACCTGGGCGTGAGGTGTTTATAATCCGATATTTAACGACTTTTATACCGGAAATATATAAATCAATCCTCTAAAATTCATTTTTGTAAGAATAAACACTCTATTTGCAACAGAAATCGTGAGATTGAATAATTTTTAATCTCACACTTTTAGCCCAAACTAATCAAGAGTACGTGCATTTTTAGGGGCTCATAACTCCTGAACTGATTGAAATATCCTCAAATTAACACAAAAATGCTGATGTATAAGGTTGAAATATGAATGAGCTACTATATTATTGCTGTAATCAACATATGTTTTGTATAAATGCTGAGTTGTGATTATATTGTTATAAAGCATTGTTGTAATCAAGATATTTTACATGATAAATATGTGAAGTACATTGTTTTTGAACCACAACATTTTAAAGGATACATTTTAATTGTTGTTAACCCCATGAATTATTTAAATATTGTATTGCTATTCAATAAGTTATTCAGTGATCACTTATCTTTGTTATAAATAAGTATATACATTGTAAATAAGTCTAATACATTGTCCCGCGTTTTTCGTGTCCAGACTTAAGTTACCTGACACCTGGCTGATTAAAAATAGTATAATGAAATCACTCATGGTTAAATTTACAGATATTTTAACTTAAAACTAAATTCTACATATATTGTTTACTCTATTTTATTATTTACAGCAGATAATATAATAACAAAGAAATAGTCATAAAACTTGTGTTTTATTGTAAATTACCTCGGGCACGGTTAAAATATATCATTTACGACTTTAAAAATGTATTCCAGGTACAGTATTTATGTTCTATACTAATTTTTTATTAACAACTATAGTTTGTTGCACGAAATATTAAAACATTACATTCACCGCAAATTTAAAATATTTTTGTCGGCCACCGCCTTATCATCTTCGGTCATTTTTTTCACATTTTGCGGCGTGGAAAATACACATTTGTGTACGGACTTCACATTAGTCTAGTTAGAAATATTTGTTTTTTACCTAGTTAATTATGACATATTTGGTAACACTGTCCAAGTACATGTGAACCGTCAAAATTTATAATTTTTAATTTAAATGTTTTAGGCCTTTTTACCTGTGCGGATATAGTTGCCCATTCTCAAAATTTATGATTATGAATTAAACTTCTTTCAAATTGTCCTCATTTCATAAATATTTCCTTTTAAAGGTTCAAATTGACATGTCAAATGTGTCATTACATAGCGTTCTTCGTCTTAAATTTTTCAAGGATGACTAAGGTCTTGTTTCAAATTATTGTTTTAATTCCAATTTTCAAAAGTTTAAATTTTTTTATACAAAAACTATGCACATAAAATATATGAAACCTATCTAGGAAATTAAGATGAATAAGTCTCTACAAGTTGAAAATTTTTTCATTAAAATCGATCAGTCCGTTTAGGCTGTAGAGGTGATTAAAATTTGGCGATCGTCTTGATGAATTCAAATATATGTATATATATATATATATATATATATATATATATATATATATATATATATATATATATATATATATAGAAAGATCCTCTAACTGTTTAGTATATAGAACTAGCGAAAAAATAAGAGACCTATCTAGGAAATTAAGTTGAATAAGTCTTTACAAGTTGAAGAAAATTTCATTAAAATCGACCAAGCCGTTTAGGCTGTAGCGGCGATTAAAATTTGGCGATCGTCTTGATGAAAGAAAATATATATATATATATATATATATATATATATATATATATATATATATATAGAAATATTCTCTAACTGTTTAGTATATAGGACTAGCGAAAACTCGACTACGCCGAGCTTCCCCTAGGGCTCCGCCGATAGTGTTTTAGAAAAGTCTATACGTAGACCTAACCCGTCTAGGCACACTTTAAACCAAAAGTACTAACGCTAACTGTCATTCAAATTGTTTGAATTCTGTCCTGACCACCAAAACTGCCCACTCAAACAGTCTATGCAACATGCCCACCCAAATTGCTCATGCAACATGCCCACTCAAACTGCCCACTTAAACTGTCTACGCAACCGGCCCACTTAAACTGCCCATGCAGCATGCCCACCCAAACTGCCAACGCAAAATTCCCACCCAAACTGCTCACGCAACATGCCCACCCAAACTGCCCACTCATATTGTCCATGCAACATGTCCACCCAAACTGCCCAAGCAACATGCCCTCCTGCTTACTTAATACAGTTTACCATATATAAATTTTAGGCAGGTACCAGCGATTTTCTCTTCATATTCTTCTATTGAAAACATTAATTTTTGAGTGGTCTCTTTTTTGCAAGCTTTTTTTGATTCTTATAACTATTGTTTAATTTAATTACATTTTCCTTAAATTCAATATCCTGAAATTTTCTTTTTCTACTTTCCTTTTCTTGTTCTTTTTATCCGTCATTTATTCGCAAATTCTTTTTATATTCTTTTTTACGTATATTCTTTTGCGTTGTTGACTTGTTTATTTTCATAATGATGTAAAATGTTTTTGACAGTGGCATACAAATATTTTTGGCAGTGACATTTATGTGTCAATTACAAACATTTGAATTTCTTGCCTTGAATTAGTTTGATCTGAGATTTATTACATCAAATTATTTTATATGCATTTTTTATCTCTAAATCTGTACAAGATATAATAATGAATTTATATTTATCGAATAAAGAATTTAACGTTCTTTAATATAAGTGTATTTACATAAATTTTCGATAAATAATATTTAGATGATTTTTTTCTTGTAACTACTACTTTCGGTTGTCCAATTGTTACCAAAACTAAATCAACTCTTCCCATTATTGTTAGTTTGAGGAATATGTAGTTAAAAATATCTTAAGTCTTATAGTATTTGAGAAATCGTGGATCCAACATCTACACACACACACACGCACACGTGCACGCACACACACACACACACAAACACAAACACACACACACACACAGACACACACACACACACACACACACACACACACACACACACACACACACACACACACACACACACACACACACGTAAAAATCTTTTAATCGGATTCTAGGAACCTTAAAACGGACTTATTCACTAAAATCTGGATGTGTGATTTTTAGCATGAATTCAATACCTCTCTTAGCAAGACGTAAAAACTAATAATGCTGGGTTATCCATTATAATCTGTGAAAATAAAACGTTTGTACGTGTATAAATAAATATTAAAATACATATATTTTATCTGTTAGAAAATAACAGTAGAGTGCGGTCAAGGAATCGGTTTTCAATCAGTTTAGTATAGTTTTTATGTACATCACAAATTCAAACTCACTCAAACGCCTAATTTACATTTGTTAGATTTAAATTTATACGTCATTAGATCAAAACACAGTATTTTAGCGATCCCCACATTTATGACGTCATGTACGAAATAGTTTTGAAAACGTTCAGAAACAGGTTCAACGCCAAAAACCGCCTAAGATGTTGTTGGGGACAGAGGATCAAAGATATGGTTGAAACATAGGTGATTTGGTTGGCTTGCTATTTTGGTAACATTTGTCAGATTTCGAAGGTCGCTCGCTAAGTTCCCTGTTTTCTTGTTTGTTTATTAATTGAAAACTGATAGATTTCAATCTGCAGTAGATTTCAAAGTTACAAAATCAGAGTCCAGATGATTTTTATACCAAAATAAAGTACTTTTTGAACAAACGGCTAAGCGGTAAACAAATTATATATAATTTTTAATTCATTCATATTTATGTCGTTAACAAATATGCACCCTTTATCCAATCCATAAAAAATTTGTCTCAAATATAATTCAATCATTCTCCTGTGTATTCGTCTAAACAGATTTGGAATATCTTTTCCCGTTTTTAATTATGAATTTTTAACCACCCCTGTCAAAGCATTGTTGTAATGAAGACTTTTTATATGATAAATATGTAAAGTACATTGTTTTCGAACCACAACATTTTAAAGAAAACATTTTAATTGTTGTTAACCCCATGAATTATTTAAATATTGTATTGCTATGTGATCACTTATCTTTGTTATATTATATACTTTGTAAATAAGTCTAATACATTGTCCCGCGTTTTTCGTGTCCAGACTTAAGTTACCTGACACGTGGCTGATTAAAAATAGTATAATGAAATCACTCATGGTTAAATTTACAGATATTTTAATTCAAAAACTAAATTCTACACATATTGTTCACTCTATTTTATTATTTAAAGCAGATAATATAATAATAAAGAAATAGTCATAAAATTTGTATTTTATTGTAAATTACCTAGGACACGGTTAAAATATATCATTTCGACTTTAAAAATGTATTCCAGGTACAGTATTTATGTTCTATACTAATTTTTATTAACAACTATAGTTTGTTGCACGAAATATTAAAACATTACATTCACCGCAAATTTAAAATATTTTTGTCGACCACCGCCATATCATCTTCGGTCATTTTTTTCACATTTTGCGGCGGACGGCGTGGAAAATACACACTTGTGTACGGACTTCACATTAGTCTCGTTAGGAATATTTGTTTTTTACCTAGTTACTTATGACATATTTGGTAAAACTGTTCAAGTACATATGAACCGTCAAAATTTATAATTTTTAATTTAAATGTTTTAGGCCTTTTTACCTGTGCGGATATAGTTGCCCATTCTCATAATTTATGATTATGAATTAAACTTCTTTCAAATTGTCCTCATTTCATGAATATATCCATTTAAAGGTTCAAATTGACATGTCAAATGTGTCATTACATAGCATTCTTCGTCTTAAATTTTTCAAGGATGACTAAGATTTTGTTTCAAATTATTGTTTTAATTCCAATTTTCAAAAGTTTAAATTTTTTATACAAAAACTATGCACTTTAAAAATATGAAACCTATCTAGGAAATTAAGTTGGATAAGTCTCTACAAGTTGAAGAAATTTTCATTAAAATCGATCAGCCGTTTAGGCTGTAGCGGTGATTAAAATTTGGCGATCGTCTTGATGAAAGAAAATATATATATATATATATATATATATATATATATATATATATATATATATATATATAGAAAGATCCTCTAACTGTTTAGTATATAGGACTAGCGAAAACTCGACTACGCCGAGCTTCCCCTAGGGCTCCGCCGATAGTGTTTTAGAATAGTCTATACGTAGACCTAACCCGTGGAGGCACACTTTAAACCCAATGTACTAACGCTAACTGTCTTTCAAATTGTTTGAATTCTGTCCTGACCACCAAAACTGCCCACTTAAACAGTCTATGCAACATGCCCACCCAAATTGCTCATGCAACATGCCCACCCAAACTGCCAACGCAAAATTCCCACCCAAACTGCTCACGCAACATGCCCACCTAAACTGCCCACTCATATTGTCCATGCAACATGTCCACCCAAACTGCCCACACAACATGCCCACCCGCTTACTTAATACAGTTTACCATATATAAATTTTAGGCAGGTACCAGCGATTTTCTCTTTATATTCTTCTATTGAAAACATTAATTTTTGAGTGGTCTCCTTTTTGCAAGCTTTTTTTGCTTCTTAGAACTTTTGTTTAATTTATTTACATTTTCTTTAAATTCAATATCCTGAAATTTTCTTTTCCTACTTTCCTTTTCTTTTTCTTTTTATTCCTCATTTTTTCGCAAATTCCTTTTATATTCTTTTTTACGTTGTTGACTTTTTTTATTTTCATAATGATGTACAAATATTTTTGACAGTGGCATATAAATATTTTTGGCAGTGACATTTATGTGTCAATTACAAACATTTGTATTTCTTGCCTTGAATTAGTTTGATCTGAGATATATTACATCAAATTATTTTATATGCATTTTTTATCTCTAAATCTGTACAAGATATAATAATGAATTTATATTTATCGAATAAAGAATTTAACGTTCTTTAATATAAGTGTATTTACATAAATTTTGGATAAATATTATTTAGATAATTTTTTTCTTGTAACTACTACTTCCGGTTGTCCAATTGTTACCAAAACTTAATAAACTCTTCCCATTATTGTTAGTTTGAGGAATTCGTAGTTAAAAATATCTTAAGTCTTATTGTATTTGAGAAATCGTGGATCCAACATCTACACACACACACACATACACACGCTCACGTGCACGCATGCACACACACACAAACACACACACACACACACATACACACACACGCACGCACGCACGCACGCACACACACACACACACACACGCGCACACGTACACGCACACGTGCACGCACGCACCTACACACACACACACACACACACACACGTAAAAATCTTGTAATCGGATTCTAGGGACCTTAAAACGGACTTATTCACTAAAATCTGGATGTGTGATTTTTAGCATGAATTCAATACCTCTCTTAGCAAGACGTAAAAACTAATAATGCTGGGTTATCCATTATTAGCTGTGAAGATAAAACGTTTGTACGTGTATAAATAAATATTAAAATACATATATTTTTTATCTGTTAGAAAATAACAGTAGAGTGCGGTCAAGGAATCGGTTTTCAATCAGTTTTGAATAGTTTTTATGTACATCACAAACTCAAACTCACTCAAACGTCTAATTTACATTTGTTAGATTTAAATTTATACGTCATTAATTAAAAACACAATATTTTAGCGATCCCCACATTTATGACGTCATGTACGAAATAGTTTTGAAAACGTTCCGAAACTGGTTCAATGCCAAAAACCGCCTAAGATGTTGTTGGGGACAGAGGATCAAAGATATGCTTGAAATATGGGTGATTTGGTTGGCTTGCTATTTTGGTAACATTTGTCAGATTTCGAAGGTCGCTCGCTAAGTTCACTGTTTTCTTGTTTGTTTATTAATTGAAAACTGATAGATTTCAATCTGCAGTAGATTTCAAAGTTACAAAATCAGAGTCCAGATGATTTTTATACCAAAATAAAGTACTTTTTGAACAAACGGCTTCGGCTAAGCGGTAAACAAATTATATATAATTTTTATTTCATTAATATTTATGCCGTTAACAAATTTGCACCCTTTATCCAATCCATTAAAAATTTGTCTCAAATATAATTCAATCAATCTCCTGTGTATTCGTCTAAACAGATTTGGAATATCTTTTCCCGTTTTTGAATTATGCATTTTTAACCACCCCTGTCAAAGTAACAGTTGATATATTTGTTAGTCAATGCAGATATTTGATTTTCAATGTTAGCCCTGTTTTTAAAAATTCATAATTTCGAAATGGGAAAGTAAAACTAAAAAATAAAATGAAGCTACCAAATTTTGAATATATACATAATTCAACCCATATTTTTAAACCCCGGCGTGAGGTGTTTTAACCACTTTTATACCGGAAATATACAAATCAACCCTAAAATTCATTTTTTTTAAAATAAACACTCTATTTGCTACAGAAATCGTGAGATTGAATCATTTTTAATCTCATATTTTTAGCCGAAACTAATCAATAGTACGTGCATTTTGGGGGCCCATAACTCCTGAACTGTTTGAAATATCTTCAAATTAACAAAAAAATGGTGATTTACGGGGTTGAAATATGAATGAGCTCTATATTATTGTTTAAATCAACACATGGTTTGTATAAATGCTGTGTTGTGATTATAATTTTATAAAGCATTGTTGTAATGAAGACTTTTTACATGATGAATATGTAAAGTACATTGTTTTTGAACCACAACATTTTAAAGGAAACATTGTAATTGTTAACCCTATGAATTATTTAAATATTGTATTGCTATTCAATAAGTTATTCAGTGATCACTTATCTTTGTTATATATACTTTGTAAATAAGTCTAATACATTGTCCCGCGTTTTTCGTGTCCAAACTTGTTACCTGACACCTGGCTGATTAAAAATAGTATAATGAAATTACTCATGGTTAAATTTACAGATATTTTAACTTAAAAACTAAATTCTGCACATATTGTTTACTCTATTTTATTATTTACAGCAGATAATATAATAATAAAGAAATAGTCATAAAATTTGTGTTTTATTTTAAATTAGTTCGGACACGGTTAAAATATATCATTTACGACTTTAAAAATGTATTCCAGGTACAGTATTTATGTTCTATACTAAATTTTATTAACAACTATAGTTTGTTGCAAGAAATATTAAAACATTACATTCACCGCAAATTTAAAATATTTTTGTCGGCCACCGCCTTATCATCTTCGGTCATTTTTTTCACGGCGTGCGGCGTGGAAAATACACATTTGTGTACGGACTTCACATTAGTCTAGTTAGGAATATTTGTTTTTTACCTAGTTACTTATAACATATTTGGTAACACTGTTCAAGTACATATGAAGCGTCAAAATTTATAATTTTTAATGTAAATGTTTTAGGCCTTTTTTACCTGTGCGGATATAGTTGCCCATTCTCAAAATTTATGATTATGAATTAAAATTCTTTCAAATTGTCCTCATTTCAAAAATATTTCCTTTGAAAGGTTCAAATTGACATGTCAAATGTGTCATTACATAGCGTTCTTCGTTTTAAATTTTTCAAGGATGACTAAGGTCTTGTTTCAAATTATTGTTTTAATTCCAATTTTCAAAAGTTTAAATTTTTTATACAAAAACTATGCACATAAAAAATAAGAGACCTATCTAGGAAATTAAGTTGAATAAGTCTTTACAAGTTGAAGAAAATTTCATTAAAATCGACCAAGCCGTTTAGGCTGTAGCGGCGATTAAAATTTGGCGATCGTCTTGATGAAAGAAAATATATATATATATATATATATATATATATATATATATATATATATATATATATATATATGTCGCGGGGTAGTATCACTGGCAAACTCTATGTCGACCAACACTATTTCAGAACCACAGCGATAATATAAACGTGATGATCTCAGCGAGGCGGACCTGCACTCACTCCCTGAGCACCGCTACACACTGATTCCATCCAAGCATTATAGCCTAGAATGCTTGACGTTTCGATTACGACAATACAATTAAAAGATTATAAGTGATTCATGTAATACTTGATTCATTAAATGATCGTTACGACATGCTTTGATATTACAATCTCCGACACGGCCATTCTGACGTTTCACACGTCCTCGTGTGAACTATCTGAAAACAAAGAATTTATCCACAGTATTTTCGCTCGGCTATCTCTGACCAATAAGTGCTCAAATAGTTACAACTTTGTTCACAATTATATCAAGCTCAAAATTTAGCTATAGTACACTAAATTATTTAATGGACGCCTTTTCTACAAGACGTCAAACAAAACACAATTCTGTGACAATACATTTCACCAGTAAATACATGACTAGCAATATCAGTATTCAAGCATTGTTATAGCTTGTCCAACAGCGACAGACCATCATTGCTTAACCAGCAATCGATCACTATTCCATCTTCGCTTAACCAGCGCAAGAAAACCATACCGTCATTGCTTACCCAGCAATGGAACACCCTTCCGTCATCGCTTAACCAGCTCGGGAAAACCACACCGTCATTGCTTACCCAGCAATGGAACACTATACCGTCATCGCTTATCCAGCTCAGGAAAACCACACCGTCATTGCTTACCTAGCAATGGAACACCCTCATTGTACTATAGACAATTCTAGTTTTAATTATTTTGTGTAGAACCTGGCTCTTCGTCAGTTCCTAGGGAAGAAATATCATTATTATCTGACATTTTTCTAATTTGGTCATGTGCGTATTTATAAGTGCGATTAGAGTCATGGGCCTTTAGAACATACAAAACAAATTATTACTAGTTTGCTAACATTCAGGTCCTAAATCAGAAATCCTATGGCAAATCGAAAACTTAGCTCGTCGTCTTAGGCCACGCTTCCCAATTCATTTACTGGAAAACACACACGACAGGGGCACCTAGTTAGCATGTTACCTTCGGCAGAGGTATCAGAGTAGCATACCGAAACACCATGACAGAGGCATCCAGTAGCATGTCATCTTCCATCACGGTTAATAATTCTAAAGAATTTAACGAAAATAACCAATCTCCAGACCAACGCCTCAATTACTCCTTAGCCACTTTTGTTATAAAAGTTTGTCGGCTCTTCAAAGTTTTAGTCACCCCTGTGGATTTTCAACGATCCACTCGATTAGCACAACTAAATTGTGGTCTCAACCTCCAGAAGGTTCATTATTGTACGCATGAACCGCTCTACTTAAAAATTAGAACATGGATTCATGTGTTATGTAAATAATACTTAGAGCTATCAAAATGTTCTAAATTTGTTAAATAATTCAAACAGATAGTTCTTCTTTTCGTTTTCCTTACTGTATTTTGGCTTAGTGTTTTTTAGTTTAATTTTTTGACAAGTTGGTTTTTGCCCTTATTGGAGGTTAGTAAGTTTTAGTCAGTTGATCTTACACTGTCACAGGTGATGCTGTCCATTATAATGTTTCTCGTTTGGCCTACATATCTCACAGGTATTTTTTTTATTTTTATTTAAACTTGTTGTTTATTATTGTTTGATTATACTCTGGAAAACGATTGTTGTTGATTTGTGTCAAATATTTTTATTGTAGCACTTGATGAAGGTAAAATAATATACCGAAACGTTTGCAAGAGGAGATGTAGAAACAATTTTTTTATCTTCCTTTATATCCATCATCCGATGAACTTTCTTCAATTAAATTTATCCTTGGATACGATCAAAATATTTTAAAGCAATTTGTTCCAGCGTCCATCACGCTGCACTTAGGCGTCACAAACATTAAGACAAACATTTGAAAAGCAAGTCCCGTCTTGTCAGACTTCTCTGCTTCCAAAGGCTGACAGATTTCTGTTGCTCAATTGTTTTTCAGGTAAAACAGTCTGCTTCGCAACCGTGGCAGGCTCCAGTCCGGGCACCAGCTATCCTGTGCAACTCCTCTGCGGCTGATCTAGCTTGCCACAATTTAAACATTCAACAAATTCACAATTTGACAAAACTGGAATGGTCACCCCGAAAACGGTCACGAGGAGCCTGATCGGCCACAGCCCCATCAAAACCAAAACGCCAAGTTTTATAGCTACGACCATGCTCACCGGAAATTCAATAAAGTCATATAGTATATTCTGGGAATACACTCAGGGACTATTTCAAACCACTACCATATTTGTACCTAAATTTCAATATTCATGAAAGTTCCATCCGTAACGACTCAGGGTTTTGGAACATGGACGTGCAGGAACTTGAATAACTTCATACAAATTATACCATGAACAATTGATAAAAGTTCACTCAGATTTGAACTGTCTGCACAGCGCTATATTATTCACGCTAACACGGTACATCCAATACATTCTCTCACTATCAGTGCTATACATCGCCTCATTCGTAGATATTGGGCAGGATGCTCGCCCATTCTGGCTTATTATTTCGAGACACACTGGTACAGACTTCGTCCATAATTACAGCTCTCCCGCCACTGTCAACAATATTTTTCCCAAATAGCATCATCGTATGGTAACTGATCGAATGCATCGATCTCTCACTTCAATCACATTACCCTTAATGTCAACGCAGATACCTGAAACCTGAATACTCAAAAGTCCACATGCAATTTATACATTAACAAAATCATCAAAACAAATCCCGTAGCAGCCTCGGACACAAGCCGCTGTCCTTCTAGCAAAAACTAGAGATTGCAGGCAGAAACGAACCACTGGCCATACATCACCGTATTTGGACGAATGATCACTCATATTAGTATGGCGGCAAAAATGTAACAAAACACAGCACAAGCGTCTTTGCGGAAGCGCAACGATAGTTTTTCTTTGTATCACATACCACAGGCGCTATGAATACCTGTCCAAGTGCAGTAATGGAATTTATTCTGGGGCCAACGTCTTTGCACTGTGCAAGAAAAAACACTTCAAGCTTGGAGATCTCGTAGGCCACTCATAATTTCTGAAACAAAAGTTCCACAAGAGAGTTTTTGGTAATCGCCTTCGGTGGACAGTAGTAAGGCCACTCTTCCAAATAGATTCTCTGTCCTGGTTTACGGATATTTCTAAACTAGAGTCAGCAGAAACTGGATCGATTTTATTTGGTCCGTGCTGCCAAATAAAGGAATCCATACACAACGGTTTCATTATATCTCAAGCAATAAATCTGTGTGCTCAATAAACTTAAACAAGCTCTCAAAGGAGAAGCAATCTACATAACGTCAGATAACCAGGCTGCTTTCACTTGTGAATCAAAGCTAAAATGGGTACCGCAGTATAAGTGAGTCTTGGGCATTTCCTGTGGATACTTGAAAAGCCATAATTCATAGCCTGGAGATATTCATTTCACCCTTGACGATGAACGTTAAAGAGTTATCAGCTCTTAACAAAAGGGACTTTGAATTATGACAAGTATCTTTACTAGTCATTGTTCTATAATATACCAAATTTCAGTTCATCAAAATTTTGAAGTGGCTTCCAGACATTCAGTCAAAACATGCTACAGCAGATCTTACTGGTCGTAGTGACAAAAGTCACCAGCGCTTAAAGCCCTCAACCTTATAATGAATAACAATTTGTAGCTCAGTAAACTTTATCTGCATTTAATAAAATATTAATCTCTAGCATAGTTTTCCAACATATTTCCACCATTAACTATCTTCACTGAAGATCCCCAGTGAAATTTTAATGTTATAATTTATATTTCGGTACACCATGGTTCTGCACCCGCATCGGTCATATCTGGATAAAAAGTAAGTAACGATATATCAAGTGCCTCAAGGTTGCAGTGTACCTACTCAACGTGTCTGTTAGTTTGCGAAACTTGTACAATGAAAACATTTTACAATCTTTCTTGACATACCGAAACACTTTAAGGAATTTGTATTAGTTCGTTTGTTATTTCACAAATAACTAACTAAATCGCAAACTGGTTGATACTCCCGATCTGTGACTACTTGACCTACATTCAGTTTAATAATATTGTCACGTCGCAGACGATGTAAAGGAGTAGAATCAAGCTACCAAAAATGAAATACTTATTACGTCATACAAGCTCAATGACAAAACATCAATCAAAATATAACAACTGCCATGAACACCTACTGTAATAAATAATATCTTAAATAACATATATGGAGATCGGTAATCCGGATCATCGGCCATCACAATATCATAAACAACAAACTCGACTTCGTCTCTCGTTTCTCAACAAGCAACTGACCGAATTGCTTTTATTACGACAGCAACCCAATTATAATAAAATCTCTTACCAGTATTGGAAGACCGCTTAAAATAAATTCAGTACTCATTACTCACGGTTCTACTTAACCAGCTCTTGTAATTACGTCACCACTCTCCGGGTGGGACACAGACGGAATCCTTGTTACTGGTCAATGCCCTAGGATGAAAACCTGCAAAAATTGTTAGACGGCCTTTCCATCTTAACCTGCTTGGCCCTACACTTCACTTTATAATTCACCAACAGAACAAAAACCCACATACAATATTGTGGATCGCAGGCGAATCCCATTTCTGATGTCGCGGGGTAGTATCACTGGCAAACTCTATGTCGACCAACACTATTTCAGAACCACAGCGATAATATAAACGTGATGATCTCAGCGAGGCGGACCTGCACTCACTCCCTGAGCACCGCTACACACTGATTCCATCCAAGCATTATAGCCTAGAATGCTTGACGTTTCGATTACGACAATACAATTAAAAGATTATAAGTGATTCATGTAATACTTGATTCATTAAATGATCGTTACGACATGCTTTGATATTACAATCTCCGACATATATATATATATATATATATATATATATATATATATATATATATATATATATATATAGAAAGATTCTCTAACTGTTTAGTATATAGGACTAGCGAAAACTCGACTACGCCGAGCTTCCCCTAGGGCTCCGCCGATAGTGTTTTATAATAGTCTATTCGTAGATCTAACCCGTCTAAACACACTTTAAACCCAAAGTGTTACCGCTTACAGTCTTTCAAAGTGTTTGAATTCTGTTCTGACCACCAAAGCTGCCCACGCAGCATAACACTCAAACTGCTCACGCAATATGCCCACCCAAATTGCTCACGCAACATTCCCGTCCAAACTGCCCACGCAACATATCCACCGAAACTGCCCACGCAATATGCCCACCCAAATTGCCCACGCAACTTGCCCACCCAAACTGCCCACGCAGCATCCCACCCAAATTGCCAACGCAATATACCTACCCAAACTGCCCACGCAATATGCCCACTTAAACTGCCCATGCAACATGCCCACGCAACATGCCCACGCAATATGCCAACCCAAACTGCCCACCCAAATTGCCCACGCAACCGGCTTACCCAAACTGCCCAGGCAACATGCCCACGTAACATACCCACCTAAATTGCTAACGCAAGATGCCCACTGAAACTGTCCACATAACCGGCCCACGCAACATGCTCAACCAAACTTCTTGAAAAAATGCTGTTACATATCATTTTTCACATTTAATGTTATTGTAAGCATTATAGATAATTCTATTCTCTATATAATTTGATTGCATTTTTCGCACCATATTCATTGAATACAGAGTTAAAAAATTATAAAGGAATTAAATTTCATAAAGCAGCCAAATATGCTATAACTATGTATACAGCTAGGTACTATATTAGAAAATTCTGATTCACAGATGTCTGTATCAAAGACTATGGAATTTGTACAAAATTCATAGAACTAACAGAAGGTAATGTAGTGAAAATAAAGAATCATTTGCAAGAAACTTTCTGTATGCAATTTGTACAAAATATTCAGAACTGACGGAAGGCAATGTGCTGGCCACATCAGATTTTTTAAAATTCATTTTATTATTTGTAAAATATACAATGTTTCATCACACTTATACTCAGTTGCACCGCTGACCCTTAAATTTAAGCCAGTCTTTTTGAATTGTTCTAAAGTGATTGTTGATTGTTAAATGATTTGTTTCTTCTTTTTTTCTATTGACTGAGATCTAAATTTATGTTAGGTATTTCAATGGACTATGGGCGGTATTTTGGAAAGATTTTTGTGAATATTAGGTATGCTGTGGTTAATAGAGTTGAGAATTTTAGGGATATGGTTTTGGTAAACTGAATGGTTTTGTATAGATGTTGTTGAGTACAGAGGATCAAATATATGCTTGGAACATAGATGACTCGGTCGGTTTGCTATTTTCGTAATATATGTCAAATTTCAAAAGTTGCTCGCTAAGTTCACTGTGTTGTCTTGTTCGTTTTTAATAGAAATCTGATAGATTTTAATCTACAGTAGATTTCAAAGGTACAAAATCAGATAAATATAAGATAGTACTTTTTGAACAAACGGTGCAAATTTGGCTAAGCGGTAAAAAAATTGTAAGTATATAATTTTTATTTCATTAATATTTATTCCGTTTACAAATTTGTACTCTTTATCCAATCCATTAAAAATTTGTCTCAATTATACTTCAATCATTCCCCTGTGTATTCGTCTGAACAAGATTCGGGATATTTTTCCCCGTTTTTGAATCAAAGATATGGTTGAAACATGGGTGATTTGGTTGGCTTGCTATTTTGGTAATATATTTCAGATTTCGAATGTCGCTCGCTAAGTTCACTGTGTTTTTTTATTTGTTTATTAATTGAAATCTAATGGATTTCAAAATTACATAATCAGACCCCAGATAATTTTTATACCAAAACATAGTACTTTTTGAATAAACAGTGTAAATTTGACTAAGCGGTAAAAAAATATTTACAATTTTTATTTTATTAACATTTTTTTGAATTATAAATTTTTTAGCCACCCCTGTCAAAGTAACAGTTTTGATATTTTTGTTAGTCAATACAGATATTTCATTTTAAATGATAGCCCTCTTCTTAAAAATTCATAATTTCAAAATGGGGAAAGTAAAAGTAAAAAATAATGTTGCAGCTACCAAATTTTAAATATATACATAATTCAACCCATTTTTTTAACCCGGGCATAAGGTGTTTCTAATCCGATATTTAAACACTTTTATACCGGAAATATACAAATCAACCCTCTGAAATTCATTTTTACAAAAATAAACACTATTTGCAACAGAAATCATGAGATTGAATCTATTTTATTCTCACATTTTTAGCCGTAACTAATCAAGAGTACATAAATTTTTGGGGGCTCATAACTCCTGAACTGTTTGAAATATCTTCAAATTAACATAGAAATGGTGATGTATGGGGTTTAAGTATGAATGAGCTTCTATATTATTGTTGTATCAACACATGTTTTGTATGCCGAGTTGTGATTATGTTGTTATTAAGTATTGTTGTAATCAAGACATTTTACATGATAAATACGTAAACTACATTGTTTTTAAACCACAACAATTTAAAGGAAAGATTTTAATTGTTATTTACCTAATGAATTATTTAAATTTTATATTGCTATTCAGTGATCACTTACCTTTGTTATGGATTCTTTGCAAGTACCTAAGTCTAATACATTGTCCCGCGTTTTTCGTGTCCAGACTTAGGTTACCTGACAACTGGCTGATTTAAAATAGTTTATTGAACTCACTAATAGTTAAATTTACAGCTGTTTAACTTAAAAACTAAATTCTATGGAAATAAATAAATATATCATCACGGCATATTACCCATTGCTGGGTTTGCCAATCTGCTTTGTACGCATATTACGGTAATTCTACGGACATTTATTATATTTTGCTACCTTTTATTATTTACAGCATATAGTATAATGCTTGTGTTTTACTGTAAATTATGTCATATACGGATATAAATGTCTTATTTTCGACTTTAAAAATGAATTCACGTCACTATAATTACCGTTATACTAAATTTATTAATAAATATGTGGTGCACGAAATACTTAAACATTACTTTCACCGCAAATTTGAAATCTTTTTGTCGGCCCCCGGCTCGTCATCTTCGGTTATTTTGTTTCATATTTTGCGAGGTGAAAATTATGCTAAATATCTCTAAAATATGTGGATATCTAATAATTATAGGTACATATTTAGTTGTACAGATTATGATAGGTATTCATATATACTATAATATATTTATGAATAACCTCCAAAATAAATGTAAAATTTCAAAAATATTTCGTTTTATATACATTATTATTATTTTTGAATACTTGTTTAATTTATTGTCTCATGATTGCAGTTCATTTAAATGATAATAAATCGTTTATAATTCTTAATAATCCAAAAATGTTTCCATTTGAAGGTTCAAATTGACATGTCAAATGTGTCATTACATAACGTTCTTCGTCTTAAATTTTTCGAGGATCCTAATTTTCAATTGACGGGAGGTACTATTGCTCTATATTTATCGGGTTATTTTTTCACGTTTTGCGGAGTAGAAAATACACTTGTGTACGGACTTCACATTAGTCTAGTTAGGAATATTTGTTTTTTACCTAGTTACTTATGCAATGTTTGGCAACACTTTCAAAGTGCATATAAACCGTCAAAATTTATAATTACAATGTTTTAGGCCTTTTTTACCTGTGCGGATATAGTTGCCCATTCTCAGAAGTTATGATTATGAATTAAACTTGTTTCAAATTATCCTCATTTCATAAATATTTCCATTTAAGGGTTCAAATTGACATGTCAAATGTGTCATTACATAGCGTTTTTCGTCTTATATTTCAAGGATGACTAAGATCTTTTGTTGCAATTTATTGTTTTAAGTCAAATTTTCAAAAGTTTAAATTTTTTACACAAAAACTATGCACATAAAGTCTGAAACCTATCTAGGAAATTGAGTTGAATAAGTCTTTACAATTTAAAACAATTTTCATTAAAATCGATCAAGCCGTTTAGGCTGTAGAGGTGATTAAAATTTGGCGATTGTCTTGATGAAAGAAAATATATATAGAAAGATCCTCTAACCGTTTAGTATATAGGATGTTTGTTATGCTGGCACCATCAAAAGCACGACTGGTTTCTCATGCACACGACCACATATTATGTACAAAAGTATTAAATAATTAAAAACGTTGATTTTTAGATTTTAACAAACCACTTTGCTCTTCATGCCAATTATACATGTTGCCAGGACCTAATACGTCATGCTAAGTATGTGGAATCTACATACACAAAAATAATAACTGCTGTGTTCAATTGGACAAAAAGTATTTATGTATTCCTTGCTCAGTAGAATCCCAACAAATGAAATCTGCTCGCCTAGAAGCAAGAGCTTCAGAAAATTGGATGGGTCTCGTAGAAACATCAAAGAAAAGAAAAAGAAACTCATATTTAGAACCTAGTACCGTGTTACTCTGTGTCGATTGGAATGACACTAGACATTTTGTCTAGTGATGCACAACGAGGCGAGAGTACTCTCGCATCTTGTCTCGTCTCGTTACATTATGCGAAACGAGAAGGAGAGCGAGATTGCAATTTAAAATTCGAGGCGAGATCGATATAACAACTGCGAGAAGCGAGAAATCTCGCGAGAGTCTCGCAATAAAAAATATAACTTTATAGCTTTGATTTATAAATTAAATGTAAAATGCACCGTATAGGAAGTGAAGTCAACGGTAATTCGTGCATAGAATACGTGAATGTGAAAATTATATGAATTGACTATATTTTTTTGAGTCTATCTAGAGTCGAATGATATCGGTCGCAGAGCGAGTAAATGCAAAATAAAGATTAAATCGGTTTTGAATCTAATAGAACTAGTTTTTCTCCAACATTTCAGCTCCTAATTCATTCCAGTTCAAACTATGGTTAATAAAATTCTTGTAGTCCCTGAAAAGTTAAGGATCTTATATTAAGCGTCGATAGGAGCCAACACGGATTGAAGCGGAGTGATTGGTTGTCAGCGGGTTCCCAGTGTAGCGCTTTGTTATGAGTAAATCTTACTTAAATAGAGGCATATAGTTAATGATAAAGTGTAGAAACTTTTAGTTACATAAAAGAATTTTTTAATGTTTACTTAGTTTTACTGATGACAGAATGTATTAACAGATGTTCGTATTGAAATAATTTGGTGACTAGAATTTAGTGTTTCGTCTCTTTATTATAGTTATACGACTGTAAATACACGGAAGACGGAACGATTGGTACGAACTTGTCTTTTGTAGTACAACTGATACGTAAATAGCGAGGTAAATACGTAGTGCGCAAGCGCTTATTTTTACAGCGAGACTCTCGCGAGACTATCGCGCGAGAACGAGACGAGATCCAAAAAAATGTGCGAGAACGAGATCGAGATTGTAGATCCGAAAACGAGACGAAATCGATATTTTATATATCTCGTCTCGTCTCGCCTCACGTGCATCACTAATGTTGTCCCTATTGGAGTTTTAAAAAATGAAAACAGGATGGAATTAAAACCAGTTATAATAAAAAATAAAAAGATTTCCCTAACAAATACTTGTGGTTTTGATTCCATCGTTCACATTCTATGTAGTGCATATTTTGACAGTAATGTGTTTCAAGAGTTTGTTCTTAATCACGTAGAGAAATCTGTAATTTCTGAAATAGTACATAACCAGAGGAGTAAACCTCAAAATATATCGACTGAGGGCTGATATTTTATCTCGATTATTAAAAAATAAATTATATCCTGAAAATGTTATTATTGTTGATGCAGTCTGTACAGTGAATAGTATGCTCACAAAAATTTGCGACATATATCACAGTGTCGAGGAAACCATTAAATGCACAAAGGAAAACTGCCACTTTGTTTCCATAAAAAACATGCCTTCAATATCTGTTGAACTACTTAATTCAAATAAACAGAAGCTAAGTGAATTTATCATACAAAAGTTATTACCTCACACAGAAAAGAAAAAATGTACTGATAGAAATAATGGCAGACTCTGTGGAGGGCAACTAATCAGAAGTAGAAGATTATTTGCAACATATTTATTTATTGGGCCAATTAATGTAAAAGATCGAAATTTGGAATTACATTGCGCTCTTGGTGAAATACCAAATTATATTGATGTAGGACATATAAGATATATTTTACGAGGTGTTATAGGGTTTGTAGGGAACGATGATGGTACAGGATTAGGACATTTTATTACCTATGCTAAAAGGCACAACAATTTATGGGAAGAATACAACGATCTACATGATAAAAAAATAATTTTCAATCGGAAAAAGATATAAGGATTCAGCTACTATTTTATACTGCATAGGCATCAAGTTATTTTAATTTGCAAACAAATTCGTTGTAATAAAGAATACATTCATAATGAAATTACTCGTATCTTTGACTTTTTTCTTATTCTTTATAAAAATTTGCTAATAAAATTCATAATTTATAGAGGTGTTCATTTTATTATTGCTATCTTGAGAATTATAAGAGCTACTAGTTGACTTAAATTACGAAACAATTTCTCTTTTATAAGACTATTTTAATGACGCTAAAATTATTTTTGCAAACAGTGGTTCTGCAAATATGGAGCCCAATCTTTTTTTATATTAAATGGTACCTACCATATATTTTTTTCTTTGTTTACTTGTTTGAGAATTATATTCTGAATTTAACAGAATGATATGTACATACGCTAAATATATTATTCTATTTTCTTCGCCATGACACATTGAATTCATATAAAAGTGAAAAATCCATAGGGCACTTATTTAAATAGATTTAATATGAAATTTAAAATATTTGTCATTAAAAAAAACAAAAGATTTTTAACATTATAAAAATATTTTATCATTGAATTCAGAAATAAATTCTCTATCAAATAAGCTAATATAAAAATATGTTTCCCAATTCAAATAAAAAAATAAGTTCTAAATTTTTAAACCCATTCGCTGAACAAAAATAATAATAGGAATTGTTAATGACATGAAATTTTGTTGTAACTAATTTTTTGTGAATGTCAACGCAAAATGTATATAATAAAAATATATTGTAACAAAGGTTGTAGCACAGGTGTTAAAAATAATTCTTAATTTTGTCTCTCCCTTCATACACATGTTGAACGGGGAGTATAAAAATTAAACTGAACCCCAACAGCTCTAAAATTGCAACATAAGTAGTGCAAAACTTTAAATTTACGGTGTATTATAGCGCAAATTGAGGGCATTTGGATGGTCTAAACATTTTTATAAAAATATGATACGGGGAGGGGGGTGGCTACGTTATGTTAGCCCCCCCACAACGGCATATTGCAAAAAATTGCAATATTAATAGTGCAAAACTTTAAATTAACGGTGCATTTTAGTGCAAAATGAGTGCATTTGAATAGAGTATACAAAGTTCCGAAATTTTGATAAGGGAGAGCCAAGTTAACCGACCCCCAGACCACCCCAATTGACGTGCTAGAGGCTATGTCATAAATAAATAAATAAATAAATACATAAATAAATAAATAAATAAATAAATTAATGAATAAATAAAAAATAAATAAATAAATAAATAAATAGATAAATAAATAAATAAATAAATAAATAAATAAATAGAAAAATAAATAAATAAATAAACAAATAAATAAATAAATAAATAGATAGATAAATAAATAAATTAATAAATATTTTTATCTGACCAAACGCCTCGAAAAACAAATCTGGTCCTCTATAAACAGCTCAATAAACAGACCTGGTCCAACAGATTTTTTGTAGAGCTAATATAGGAAAAACAGACTTGTTTTTACCTGTTTATTGAACTGTTTTCCCCTGTTTGTTGAGCTGTTTTCATTGCGCTGATGTAGGAAAAACAGACATGTTTTACCTGTTTAATTCATAGAACTACACACCCAACACTCAACCTTCTCCGCCGACGCTTCTTTCACTACAAAGGAATCGGTGTTATGAACCCGTAAGTATATGTTATCTAAATAAACCAGTTGAAACATATTTGTCCGTATTGCATATTTATTAATTTGTGTATGAATCAAACTCGTAAATCGGATGCATATATTGAAATCATATAACTCTGTAGTTATTTAGTTATAATATTGTTAAAAGGAAACTGTATTTTAAAATATTTAATAAAATTTATTGAATTGGACATAAGCCGTACATATAAGACGTAGTGGTAGTTTACTTCAAGCTTTGAACAGTATTTTTATGAATACCGTTATTAACATGTAATTTAAATACTTTTGTTATTGCAAAGTAATGAAAAATTTCAATTTTTAATTTTTTTAATTTATTATATTTTAATAATTACGTATTATGGGTTAGAAAATGACAGCTGCTAATTTTTTTATTAATTAATGAATTATATTTACTACATTTTTTTTGTTTACCCTCTTACCTACGCAGAGTATATGCATTATATTTTTATTTTCCAATACTAAAGTGAGCATGTAATTGTATCTAGTCTGTGTGTGTGTGTGTGTGTGTGTGTGTGTGTGTGTGTGTGTGCGTGTGTGTGTGTGTGTGTGTGTGTGTGTGTGTGTGTGCGTGCATGTGCGTGTGCGCGTGTGCGTGTGTTTGTGTGTTACTGTGTCAGTGTCTGTGTCTACAATCGGAGTGGGTTGAGATCGGAGGTGTATCGAGATCGGGTGTGGGTCGGGATCTGGGTTGAGTCGGGTTTAAGGGTTTTGGTGCGAGGTAGAGCCCAGGGTCTGTGTCGAGGATGTGTTGCGGGGTTGTGGTGTGTCAGGGGTGTATTAAAGATAAATAGTGTGCGAGAGAAATGGAATGGCCAGAACTTTCACTGTTACACATGGCTGGAAGACGGCAACATCAAAAAACCCCGCAGGGTTGACTAAAATTTTCCAGGCTCAAACGCGTCATCTATCTTTATATTTTAAAAATCTCTTATCTATAATGTTAACAGTGTGTGATGTCATGAATCCTTATCTATTATCTATAACGTCATCAGTCCTTACCTTCAAAATCTCTAATCTATGACGTCATCAACCCTTATCTTTTAAAATCTTTTAGCTATGACGTCAATCTTAAATCATTAGTGCACGCTTGTAATTAACAACTGGCCGGTAGTCGGCAACATCAAAGTAACCGCAAATTCCTACGCCGGGCAAAATTTTCCCAAGCCCGAGGAGTATTGGTGGGGGATGGTCTGGCTCAATACAACTCCACACTGTTATCTTTATAGACCTTTTATTGAAAGATAAACAAACAAAACAAATAAAGTTATCAACAAACAAGATAAAAGAATTAAACAAAGTCAATGTGGCTTAAAACGGAGCCACCTACGGCCTGGGAGCGCCGGGAAACGAGCCGTGGGCAGGGCCCACCATGTAACGGTCGCTGGACTGGAGTCGAGGTCGCGGACTCGGGGTGGACGGCGGTAGCTTTGCGGCGTCGTTAACGGAATCCGACTCGGTTGGCCTTCTTGGTCAACAGACAACGCCGGCGCACGAGGACGGGGACCCGTCATGGTGGTACGCGTTAAGCTATCGCGTAGCCTGACTCGCTGCGGCGAGTAGTGGGGCCAGTGTAGCGGTGCTCAGGTACACTGACTGGACTGCTTGGCTAGCAGTAGTGAAGAGGAGCTAAGCTCATGAACACTTGCTTTCGTCTGCACGGAGCCTTCCTTTAAAGCCAGTCGCTAGCTGGTGGTAGAAGCGCGTGACCTGCATGGATAGGGATTTGACTAGTCGAATTGGTTTAATGTGACGCGCGGTGCGCGCAAGGATATCACCGGACTTGGTGGTATCAACTCCCCTCTGCATTGGAGATAGCGACCGGGCTTTCTTCGGAGCTGGGTTGGAGCAGCATTTCGTTGGATGTAGTTGGGCGGACTAGTTGGGCCTTGGGCGATGTGGTAGACTGTTGGTGATGAGGCGTTTTTGGACAAAATAATCGTCAGGTCTCCAGGTCCCTGGAGATCAGCACCGAGGTGGGGGTGCTTAGAAGAACTTCCAGTGCAGCGTTGTGGCGGCGTCTAAAGGTGGAGTCCGAGAGTAGCCGGACTACCTGGCTGAGGTTGTTGCCGGCGCCGATGGTCGGTTCGGTAGGCAGGGCAGTCCTCGTAAGGGCATCGCGCTCAGCTGGGCAATGCTTGTAGACTCTGGCTGCAGCGCTTCGTGCAGCAGAGTATAATACATGTTGTGGCCAAGTTCTTTCTCATTTGCACGTTGGGTTTTTGGACGCCACCATTTAATGTTACTAACCTTTTTGCATTTGTCATATTTAGCAAAATTCTTGTAATCTTGCATTTTATTTATATAAATAGAATGTTAAGTTACAATTAGGTCGGTCAATAGTTAGGCAATTACATTTCGATTACAATTATTAGTCCAGCAGTTTAGAGTCTAGTATACTGTTAAACTATTAAATTGAAAATTTTAATTCGACATTTAATTTTAACTTAGAATAATTTTCCTTTTTAATTATTTTTATTGGTTTACTTGTAAATAATAAAAATATAATTGTTTTCTAAATTGTTCGCAATAAATATTGTGCTACTTATTTCAAGTGCAGAGATCAGCTTGCCTGCCGACGCAACGGACAGCAGGTAAGTATAATTTCTTTCTTAAATCGAAACACATTGCTTCTGTTGCACCCCAGTCGCGATTGTTACAATTACCTATGGTGAAGTTCTCAAGACTAACGGATTTACACGATAATCATCCACTTCCTAATATGCGCACATTTGTAAATATTGTACAACATACAATATATTCGAGATTATCACAGTGCGAGGTGTCACATATGACAATTTGTAATATTTTAAAAGAGCAACAGTTACATCCACACTATTTACAAAATTTTAATGTTTCCAGCAATTAAATTTTGCGAATGAGTTGTATTTTTTACTGATAAAGATAGAGAAGTTGTCTTTAATAATGCACAATACAGTTATCCGGACACAAAAATTTTCATTCTGTAAGAAGGAAACACAATTTTCAACAAAAAATTTCATTAATTGTTTGGGTAGGAATAATAAATCAATAAATAAGTCATTGGTCCTCATATAATCCCACCTCGTTCAAATGGACGAGAGTATGTACTTACATTGTTTCAATAACTTATTTAAACTATTTGATTTGTCATGTTCATACACAATAACTTATCACATAACCTCATAAGTATGCTCTTCCTCTATTCGCACATGTTTAGAAGCCTGTTTTAATACACAATTTTATAATTTAGTTATCCAAAATTAAAATTTCTTTATTTTAAAAATTGTACTACTCATATTACGAATTTATTAATAATAAATATATTTTCCGTTGATCGTTTATTAATTACTGTGTCTGCAAGAATGCAACCACCAGCCGACATTTTTTGTGCTATACGTATTGAACTTGCAGAGGGCAGCAGAAATGTTTTCCATATGCGGGTAACTAAATTTGAAACAAATCTTTAATGAAATTTAACTCAAAAGCTAGAAGATTCAGAAAATAGCTATTTGTGTATTAAGAGCGCAAAATGGGACATTGTCGATTGAGAGGTTGTTGCCGCGCGACGCAGGAGCGAGGCATTCTCTCGAAATCGACAATGTCCATTTGCGCTCGAAACACACACAAGATTTTTTCTACAATCGCCACAATGGGGTCCTCCACTATAACAAAAATTTATTTTTTATTTATTTTTACTTATCGGTATTTTCCATTTTTCTTGAGCTATTGCTTCAATCTAATCTAAGCATTTTATACTTTTGTTTTTGTGAATGAATGCCCTATTTTATTTTCACAGCAGTGCGGCATTTTGTTTGGTTATGTAAGTGGGTAATGTGTAACTACAGTGTCATCAATTCCTGACTAAACGTTTCCATTACGAATGTAACTAAGTAAGATTTCTCAACATTCTATAGTTAGAAATTTGAGGAGCGAGCGTTTTTTCTACTTTGTCGCTCTAGAGCGGCAAAGTGACATTTTGCGTTGACAAAAGAGAACGCAAATGGCTACTTTGTATATAGACTGTAGAAAAAAAATATTGTTGCTCTCGGCGAGTTACATTACTGGTTAATTTTAATGTACTTACTTCATTTACACCCTGTATATTATTTTATTTTTTAGTAGTCATTTTATTATAAAAACGTAGACGACGGAAATAATGATTAAATTATATTAACATGAACATATTTACTTCATACAATTTTTTTGGTTTAAAGACAGATATACATATTCAATTTCTTGATTTAAATAAATTACATAAATTAAATAATAACTTGTCCGGAAGCGCAGAACACTTTTAAGTACAGTAAGCGAGCCAACATTGGTAACTTTCTTACTTGAAGACATTGAAATACGGTTAACTAGACAAGCTTGGGCAATATTATACGACAAATTTAACGATGAAAAATACAAAACAATTGAAAAACAAATACGCGACTTATTCAACAAAGTAACATCTTTTTAAATGGAATTCCATATTTAAAATGATACTATTTAAAAGACTTTTTATCTGAATATAAATGCTTATTATCACTATGCCTCTAAAATTAAAAACAACAGATTTCTTTCAAGTTGAAATTTAAATATTATGTTTATTTTAACACAAATATAACATTTCTGCTATGGAAAAAACAAAAACTATCATTGTGTTCAAAAAAATTTCTAACCGGGAGTAGACTTTGAACAAAGAAACGTATGTCAATTTAAAAATATTTAATTAAATGAATAAAAGTAAAATTTACAGTGCAAAACATAAAACATTAAAATCTCTAAGTAATACTGTAGTGCGAGTAGACCTCCGCAACGTACAAATCATAAACCCATCAGGAAGAAAAACGAAATTGGCAGGATTTGGAAAACAATAGAGTAGCAGAAAAGAGAGGTTATAATTTCAAAACTCTTCAAATACGCACCTAATCAAGCTAAGTAAAACTAAAAATAAACATTCCTTGTCCTTTTCAAATACTAAATCTATACACAATTAATTTTAGATATATCAAAAACCAAATACCAAATGTGCTTTGATCTTTCATCCCCCAATATCAGTCACGCCCAATTAAGGTAATTTCACACACCTGAAAGCACGCAACCAACATAACATCAAAATCTAGCGCCGTAACATACAACATGGCGTCCAAGATGGGAAACAAGACGGAGAGTGAGATGGAAGACAAGACTGATGACAAGTTTGAGGAAAAGACTGAGGGAAAATTAGATCAAATTCTCAGACAACTAGAACAACTAGCCCCCTTAAACACAGCAGTATCCAATATCGACGACAGGACTAAACAAATGGATACTAAACTTTCGACAGTCACAGGCGAAATAGAAGGTTTACGAACAGAAATAGAACACTGCTGACATCCAACAAAAACATATATCAGAGCTCAAAAATAAAATCGAAAACCTGGAAAGGAAAAATAACATTATCATTTTTAGACTGATTTTAAAACGAAAAACCAAATAACAGAAAACGATATCATCCAAACTATTGTAGATACGCGCGAACTAAATATACCACGACAGGAGATAAATTTCGTAAGAAAACTGGGCACGAATACAAATAGGCCCCTCCTAATATCACTAATCTCGTGGATGAAAAAGAAGGAATTCCTTAAAAACAAAAAACAACTAAAAGAACACGGTATCACAATAAAAGAAAACCTTTCAAAAGAAACCAGAGAAATCAGAGCCAAACTGAGTCAATACTGGAAAAATTAAAACGAAGAAGGCTTTGAAGCTACTATAATAAACGATAAATCGATTGAAAAACTGAACTCTCTGGAAGATCTAGAAAAAGAAAGTATAAATATGGAGAATGAGAAAATAAAAAAACGCCAAAGGAGTGATGGGGACACAGACAAACAAATAACACAAAAAGAAAAAGACACTAAAAGCAATAAAAAATAACTCAAGACCGAAAAAGATCCTCAAGTCATAGCAAAAGAACCAAAATTGCTAATACAAACAGTACTCTCAATAATTTTTTCACCCAACTATCGAATCCCCAAAGCAACAATCAACACTCAAACGGATCAAATAAATAGCAACTACAGGAAAAGTCCTCACCTCACCTGGTCAGTGCGAAGACTATAGACCATAACCTTTTAGCAACAAAACAACTCAACCTCACCACATCAATGCAAACAAGGTCACACAAGCGACCAAGAAATAAAGAAAAGTATCTACTACTAGGAACCTGGAAAGTAAGATCATTGTTAGGCAAAGACAAACTCGTGGAGCTGGAATATTTCCTCAAAAACTTAAAGTTGGATATAATAGGCCTCTCAGAAGTCAGAAAATATGACACAGCTATAGAAGATAGGGATAACTATATCCTCTGCTACAAAGGGGGTATTAATGGGTAATTCGGTATAGGATTCCTCATTCAAAAATAATAGTATAATAAATTTGAAAGGATTCTCTGAACGTATTGCGCAACTAACTTTAAAAATAAATGAAGACATCACAATTCAGATAATCCAAATATACGCTCCGACAGCGAACTACCCACCAGAAGATGTAAAAGATTTTTTCGAGAACCTATCCAATATAATTAACTCACTAAACAAATCCTTCACTACAATAATATTAGGAGAGTGCAATGGGAAAGTAGGGACTAGAGACGAAAAATGGAGTCAGGCCCTCGGACCATATGGCAGCCCTAGATCTAATAAAAACGGAAGAGAATTATTATCGTTTTGTGAATCAAAAAATCTTAAAATCTTAAACACTTTTTTCCAGAAATCTCCCAACAAAAGGTGGACCTGGATATCTCCAGACGGGAAAACAAAAAACGAAATAGATTATTTCATTTCAAACGACCGGAGACGCGCCCATTATGTCCACACAATAAATAATGCAGGATTCAATTCTGACCACCGCATGCTAAGATGCAAATATGTTGGGAAAATAAAGAAATCAAGATTCTTATACAAGAACGACCAATAAAATACAGGAAGCATATTAAAATGTCATGCAGAGGAATATTTACATGATCTACAAATAGAAATCAGCAACATAAAAATAGATAAAGACTACAAATTTACGACTCAGTGGAAAAGGCAATAAAAGAGAGCACAAAATTGACATGCGAAAACAATAAAACAAAAAACAATAAATCCAAACTCTCGGAAAAAAGTAAAAAATTACGAAAAGAAAGAAACAATTTAAGCAAAATAAAAGAAAAAACATTCCAAGAAATAATAGGATATGCTGAAATTAAAAAACTCACCAAAAAATCAATAAAACTGGATCTTTACGAACATAAGCAAAAAATAATCGAAGTGGTAGTACAAGTTAAAGGCGCTGTCAGGAAAATGAACAAAAAACTAAAAACCCACACTAAATGGATACCAAACTTAATACAAAACAATAAAACAATTCACAACAGACAGCAACTCATAGAAACTGCAAAAGATTTCTATAAGGACTTATACACGAGCAAAACTTGCAACCACGAAAACCAAAAACATAACGTAACACCAGAAATCAACTGTGCCACCAATTCTAAAATCTGAAATATCAAGAGAATTAAAGTCAATGAAGAAAGACAAATGCCCAGAGCCAGATAATATTCTCACAGAAGCCCTACAATTAGGAGAAGAGGTTCTAATTGAACATTTATGTTTAATCTTCAATACAATCCTAAAAGAGAAAGTAATGCCAAAAAAAAAGAATTTTGGAAAGAAGTAACACCGACTTGTTGAATGATAAAATGTATTGTAATGGATTTCTCGGTGGCTGTAGGGCGGAGGTTTTATACAAAGGACAAAACTCTCATTGATGTTAATTTTATTTAAATTCCAATATTTCGTGGTTATTTTACCACTTCATCAGGGAAACAAAATTTGTTTAATCAAAAGAAGAGGTTAAATTATATTCACAATTTAAAAAAGTACTTACAAATAGTTTTAACTTGATTAAAAATTTACTAACATCGAGAAACATCTCATATTTCCGCTAAATGCACGTTAATTTTATAAAAATACACATATTATTTTTTTAAAAACTAAATTTTAAACAAATATAAAGTTATTCATGTTCCATGTGCACATGGAGACAAATATTCTTGGTTAAGATTTAGTTACATTTGCTTCCGGGCAACAGGTGAGGAAGAGAAAATGACCAATAGTGGCGCCAAAATATGAATTGTTAAAACGACCGAAGAAGGTAAGTGTAAATCGCACTTAAATTTTGTGTGTCGGTTTTATAATTGATATTAACATAAATCATATTAACACTATCAATTATAAAACCGACACACAAAATTTAAGTGCGATGTAGACTTACCTTCTTCGCTCGTTTTAACAATTCATATTTTGGCGCCACTATTGGTCATTTTCTCTTCTTCACCTGTTGCCCGGAAGCAAATGTAACTAAATCTTAACCAAGAATATTTGTCTCCATGTGCACATGGAACATGAATAACTTTATATTTGTTTAAAATTTAGTTTTTTAAAAAATAATATGTGTATTTTTATAAAATTAACATGCATTTAGCGGAAATATGTGATGTTTCTCGATGTTAGTAAATTTTTAATCAAGTTAAAACTATTTGTAAGTACTTTTCTAAATTTTGAATATAATTTAACTTCTTCTTTCGATTAAACAAATCTTGTACGTTGTAGTTTCCCTGATGCAGTGGTAAAATAACCACGAAATATTGGAATTTAAATAAAATTAACATCAATGAGAGTTTTGTCCTCTGTATAAAACTTCCGCCCTACAACCACCGAGAAATCCATTACAATACATTTTATCAATGGAAAGAATGCCACATAATATTTCTACATAAAAAAGGTCCCAAAAATAATATTAACAACTACAGACTAATTAGCTTATTGAGCTGCATGTATAAACTATTCGCTAAAATAATCTTAAGAAGAATTACAAACGATTTAGATAGCGAGCAACCACCAGAGCAGGCGGGTTTTAAAAAAGGCTACTCGACCACTGATCAACTCCATTCCATAGCTCAAATTATAGAAAAGTCAAAGGAATACCAAAAAAGCTTATACCTAATTTTCATCGACTTCTTCAAAGCCTTTGACTGCATAGAGCACAACTCTATCTGACTAGCTCTGAGCTCCCAAGGAGTGGCAACAAAATATGTAAGCTTGATAAAGATTAAATACAAAAATAACACCGCACGAATCAAACTAGAAAGACTGAGCTTACCCTTTTCCGTGGATAGAGGAGTCAAACAAGGAGACCCCTTGTCTCCTAAATTATTTAACGCAGTTTCAGAACACGTCTTCCGTAATATAAATACCTAGGACTACGGAATAAATATAAACGGTGAAAAGCTATGTAATCTACGATTCGCCGACGACATTGTTCTCCTGTTTAACCCAGATGAAATCCAAGCATTACTAAACAAATTAGCAGAGGAAAGTAAAAAAGTAGGCCTACTAATCAACACTACGAAAACAAAAATCATGGCAAACCAGTCAAGAGTAACAACAAAATTGGGACAAGAAACGATAGAGCAGGTGGAAGAATTTACTTACTTGGGTCAAATGATATCCTTTAAAAAAAGCAACAAAAAGAAATCCAAATACATATCACTAAAGCCTGGAACCGTTTCTGGTCCATGAAACATATCCTAACAGATTCCTCCTATCCCCCCCACTTGAAAACTTCATTGCTAAACAAATGCATACTACCAATCATGACATATGGTGCTCAGACATGGGCCCTATCAAAAATCCAGTACCTCCAAATCGGATCATGCCAAAGAAAAATGGAACGCTATCTGCTGAAATTAAAACTAACCGACAAAGTAAACAGTAAAACTATAAGAAGCAAAACTAAGGCTACTAATGTGGTATCAGCTAGCAAAAAGCTAAAATGGAGATGGGCTGGCCACATAGCCCGTATAACCGACAACAGATGGACAGCCAAAACAACTCACTGGATCCCAAGAGACAACAAAAGAAGAAGAGGAAGGCAACAATCCAGGTGGCGGGATGACATCACAAAAACGGCAGGCGCACTATGGACCCACACAGCTCAAGATCGACTGAAGTGGAAAGAAACAGGAGAGCAGTTTGTGATTCAAGAACTTAGTAGTGAAGTGAAGTGTAAATAGTGCATTACAGAAATCAAACGCGAGTGAGTGTCAAAACATTGTCGGGAAGTACCTGAAAAATTAGAATTACGTTCAATTGGTAATAGAATTAAGTTCAGTTCCCACTTCCTTCCTTATTCTCGTAATAGTTTCAGCAGTTAATCTGTTATTGCAGAATATGGAACGGCGTTGGTCTAAAATATTCTGTAATGTTTTGTTGCGTAATTCAGGATACCTTTGCGTAACTAGTCGATGAAGTTCTTTACCGAATCCTTTTTGAGTCTCTAATTTTGTTAATCTGTAGTAACATCGGACTATAAATTTATTTGTTTCTCTATTCCAGATAGTCCTGTTTCTGGCGGGAAGAAGAGGTGGGCTATGCTTCTGACACAGCAACATCACTCATATCTTCGATAGGCGATTGGGGTGGTCGCCTAACTCTTTGTCCATGGATGTTGCGTTGTGGGTCGTTTGCAGGTACGGCATCCCGGCGGTTCCGACCCAGGTCCTGCTGCCCTGGCCCGCCGTGGCTCGCGCTTCTTGTAACAGGAGCTTTTTCCGGAAAAACACGCCTTTTGGGTTGCTGGCCCTCAGACGGTCGGTACTTTTGGCTTCCCCCTTCCGCTGGCTTGCGGACTAGGGAACTAAGCCCCCCCCCCACCACGTCAAGGTAAGTACCGCAGGGGGGTTATTATTATTATTATTGTTTTTATTATTATTATTATTATTATTATTATTACTATTACTATTACTATTATTATTATTATTATTATTATTATTATTATTATTATTATTATTATTATTATTATTATTACTACTATTATTATTATTATTATTATTATTATTATTATTATTAAATGTCAATTTGAGACGAGATATTGTCAAAAATGTTATCTAAAGAAATAAGGCTTTTTTTCTTCAATCTTATATTAGAATTGGCAACAAATTAGTAAACGGCAAATGCCACTATATTGTATCCCTTTTTATTGTCTTTTCTCCTTAAAATCACATTTTAAGATAAATTTTGACTACTTGACTTTTGAATTAAATAATGATCAGAAATAGATTTCACTCTTCATAGCCTACTCCGAGTTAGGAATTTTTTTGAACACACTCAAATCAATCAAACTTTTTATATATTAACACTAAAAAATATAATCAAATAGTAATAGGTAAAAAATTAAATAAGTTGAAATTAGAAGCTACCAATAATAGCATTTGTAATCTTCTTCTTAATAGCTATAAATCTTGGTTAACAAATTTAAGTGATGTTACCATAAGTGAAAATATCTTGGCAGTTCTTACCTTTGGACCCAAGTTTAATTACAAATCTTTAGAGCCTAAACTGATAGCAATCGTTAATTTATGCTTAGCCATAGAGAAAAGTAATGTTACACACAAAGATGATCTCAAAATGAAAATTTACAAATTAATAAATATCAGATATAATATTTTAAAAACAATTAAACTAATTTATCAAGAGAAAACACTTTTAGAATGCATCAACAATGCCAGAAAATTCATACGCCGGAATAAATATAAAATCATAATCACTAAATCTGAGGTTCTAAAACGTCATTCTAAATCAAACTGACAATGAATTTAAAGCACATAATGTTTTATCAACAGAAGAAACATATAAAAAACTTGGTAAAAATCTTGTCAATTCATTAGATATGAATTGTATATTTAAAAAAAAATTGATAAACCCTCTTTTATCTTTCAAAATCATTTACTATACATGCAACCAAAAATTCATTAGCCAATATACCAGTACGACAGACCACTTCGACTATTGATACCCCAACTTATTTTCTTTCTATATTTCTTATTGATATTATTAGTAAAGTTACTTCTGATTCAGAATATATGGTTAAAAAAATTTTTGGTCTTGTAAATGAGGTTAAAATTATTGCAGTTGCTAATAACTACACCATGTTCTGTCTTGATGTGACTGCACTCTATCCCACTATACCACAGATCTTAGTTATACAATATACAACTGGTAAATGAGACTCTATTAACCAATTTACAGATTTAAATTTGGCACATTTTATTGACGCTATTAACCTATGCTTTGAAACTTCAGTTTTCACTTTTAATAACACTGTTCATTTTCAATATGATGGTTCACCAATGGGTTCCACTATCAGTAGCACCTTAGCTGAATTAGAACAATATTTATTACAAGCGATACGTAAATGATTGTTTAGTAATTGCACACACTAGTTGCGTTCATTATATTCTGAATGTATTGAATAATTATAATTCTTGAATTAATTTCCTATTTAATTAGATAGTAGCAACAAAATAACCTTCCTTCATACCACATTAATACACCATAATAATTGTATAAGTACTAATAGGTACAGAAAACCAACGTCATCAGGAAGATATTTACATTTCAACTTATACACCAATTTAACATATAAAAGAGTGTTATCTATGCGTTGGTCGGCATGGCAATCTTATTGTTTCATTCAGAATATCATCAATGCAATTTACAATATATTTTTAATACTCTTTAATGTAATGGTTATCCTCTTAATTTTCTTAACATATATATCGCTTCACGTCTTTCTAAATAAGCTGCCATGTAAAATGTCCTCCCTGACGGAGATGCTTGAGTGACGTCGCAAGAGAAAACAGTAAATGCCACTATACCTTATGATCGTTCCTTAAATAAAATTATTTAAAATACCCTAAAAGAAACGAATATAAAAATTGCTAATATTAGAAATACTTGCACTAAATCTATTTACTCACCCTTAAAAGATCCCATAGAATGTATTTCTAAATAAGACGTAGTTTACCAGATTAATTGTAACGTGTGTGATAAATGTTATATTGGCGAAACTTCTCAATCATCACGCAAACGTATTTACCAACACCGGTATCACAACATTACAATTACCTCTGACAACTGCGCCTTAACCAAGTATGTACACCAAACTGGTCCAGATTTCGAAAATTTTAAAATATTAGAAAATTTAAATACAAATAACTTTTGCATGTTTTTTTTTGTAAACAAAGCAAATTCAATTCAAAAACGGATGATCGAAATATAATTTATATAAGTTAAACGTTATACCTGACTGTCTGATTGTACAATAATAGCACACATTATAAAGTTGCTAGCTGAATTATTTCGACGTAATATGTTTTATTATTATACAAAACCTCTAAAATAGACATTTTCAAGCGCAGAATTGTTCGGGTAGTGTTTTACTCTAAGTAGAGTACAAAGTTCCCTTTTACGAGCAAAATTAAATAAATTTTACTCTTTTAATTGCACACATAAAATATCTACATTTTAAGGGACAGAATACATACCCATTTAATAGTAATTACATAATTTGAACAAAATTACAAACATAATATTACTAAGAAAGAGTAAATATTACTTTTAAAATAATAAAAATTGTGCAATGCTCAAAATATCTACATTTTAAGGGACAGAATACTTACCCATTTAATAGTAATTATATCATTTGAACAAAATTACAAGCATAATATTACTAAGAAAGAGTAAATATTACTTTTAAATTAATAAAAATTGTGCAATGCTCTTTTCAACGCAATTTTTGCCCAAGAAATTTGTTTACGGCCAGAAGAGCATCAACAATTGCTTTTAAAAAATTAAATAATACAAACAAAATTCTATGTGCTTTTCTAGATAAGAACTACAGTACCCTGTTTACAACTGTGTGGAATAGCAAAGTAACATATGAATAGGAAATTATGATATAATGCAATTTAATTCACGAAAAGAGTGGGAGAGAAGGTATGCGCATGACTCATTGATAAAGGTGAGCAGAGACTGGGCGGCGCCGACGCGGGTCGTCGTCGCGGGAGCTCCGTCCTCGACGCCTGGCGCAGATCTCTTACGCGCGCTCGGCGGGTTGCACGCGGCATCATGTGAAAAATGTATACTGCAATGTGCCTATCAAAACGTTGATTTCTCGGAATTTCGGGCGCAAAACGGACAATATGTGCGTGTTCAGTTTATGTATGTTGCAGTGTTATTTTGTTACCTTGAAAAATAATGAAACATAGTAAAAGAAGCAACATTTTATTTTATATTTTTATAACAAACTTATGTGAATTTCGGTTACTTATGTGCGTGTGATTAAATATAAAAGGAACATTGACATTATTACTAAAGAATTCTTACCAGGACTATGTAAATATTTAACGAAAAATGTATTTGAAAACATAAAAATGGATATGCTTATGATTTATCAAAATCATAATGCATTTATCATCGTCATTTAGTTGAAATTAAAGCACAGTGGTCAGTGTATATCTCTCATCAGCTGCAGCCATCCAACAAGATGGCTTCTGCATTCGGCGGGAACGGAAATGAGAGTACTAACTCAGGTCTTTCAGTTACGAACAATATGTATTTTTGGTTCGATGAACCAAATACTAACGTTTCACCAGCGACGACTAGTGATAATGCCAGTGCTAAGGAAAATCTGTTGTTATTGTTTGAAGACATCGATCAGTATTTCAGCCACCTTAATATTTCCTCCAACGAATCTACTGAAGATCAGCATATGTATGATTTGCAGGTTCCCAACTGTAGCTTTGTTAATGAAACAACTAATACTTCATGCTACAATAACACATTGGTTGTTCATAGTGTTGTGTACAATTATTGGGCTCTTATACTGGTACTATTTCCAATTTTTACTCTGTTCGGAAATGTGTTAGTGATTCTTAGTGTGTATCGCGAACGGACTCTGCAGACTGTAACTAATTATTTTATAGTTAGTCTTGCACTTGCAGACTTACTTGTTGCAGTCGTCGTTATGCCATTTGCAGTGTATGTTTTGGTAAGTATATTTTTTTTTAAATACTATATAGGTATTGGTTTGTTTATAACAACGCTGTTTTATTTTATATCAGAATTTAATTGTATTTTAAAATCGCGTGAAACTATTAACCTTAACTTTTATATATATATATATATATATATATATATATATATATATATATATATATATATATATATATATATATATATATATATAGATATATAGGCAATACTACTGTCGATTTAGCTCGAAATATTGTTATTTTACTTCATTAAGATACACTGATGTCCCATGATTATAATATATATTAACTAATATATATTTTATAAAATTTTGAGAAATAAATTAGAAATTTACAAATTATTACAAATATGAAGCTGTCCTCGATTTGCCACAAATCTTAATTAATCTTAGCTCACTTTAGTTTTACAGTCTTTTTTGTCATTCGATTTGACCGTGCATTACTGTCTCAAAGTGAGGTAGCTCATTTCCCCCCTTGCCTTCTTTAGATATTTGACTCACTTAATAGTGGGGGTATTTAGTTTTGACATGACATATGTGTTTTCCCGCGCTTCAGAAAATCTTTACTCACTTTTTTGTTTTTTTTGTTAAATCGAACACAAATAAAATCACAAATTGAGTTAATGTCAATATACTATTCAAGCTACTTATAGATGGAACTAGTAGTACTGAAATTTGTAGCTCGCATGACAAAAAATTATTTTTAAATAATTTTAAAGAAACCTCCAGTTCAAATACAGGATGTTCATTTTAAATGGGCCAGCATTGCTATCTCGAGAACTATAAGAACTACAAAAACGGTTAAATGAGCAAACAATTTCTATTTCACAAGACAAATTTAAAGAAAAAAATATATTTTTCACACCAGTGTTTCTCAAAATACGGGACCTTACTTTTTCATTTTAAATAAGAACATATATTTTTTTTTGCTCATTCGTTAGAGAATTGAATTCTGAATTTAGTGATATATTATTTTTATTTCCTTATATAACGATTTTATTTAAAAAAATGCATGTAAAATTTTATATTAATTTTATTAAAATATGGCTATAATAAATATGTCATATTTTGTTAGCGTTAAATGATCAATTACAAGATCAAAACATTCATTTCTTTTGATCAGGGCACTCTATTTCTATGTCATAAAATTAATATGTATTCATTTTTTCCATTCGTGGCGCACTTACTATAGCCATATTTTACTCAAAGTAGTATAAAACTTTACATGCATTTTTTTTTCAAAAAAATCCTTATGTAAGGGTATAAAAATATGTCGCACAAATAAAAAATTTATGTTCTCATTTAAAATTAAAAAGTTACGTCACGTATTTTGAGTGCCACTGATCAAAAAAAAATTTTTTTTATTTATATTTGTCTTCTAAAATGCCCATTTAACCGTCTTTCTAGCTCTTATAGTTCTCGAGATAGCAATGGTGGTACATTTGAAATAAACAGCCTGTATAATAATAAAAATAAACATAAAACTTTAATGTGTACTGGGTCTGAACGGGTTAAATTTTCAAACGTCAAACTTGAGTATTTCAATATAATCCTCGATATAACTTCTAAATTTATTTTACAATCTAAAATTGAGAAACTATGATAGAACCTGATCATATCATATTTTTACCTCTCGCTAAGAGAGGTATTGAATTCATGTTAAAAATCGCATGTTCAGATTTTAGTAAATAAGCACGTTTTAAGGTCCCTAGAATCCGATTATAACATTTTTACGATGATGTCCGTGTGTGGATTCCTCAATCTAACAATAATGGGAAGAGTTGATTAAGTTTTAGTAACAATTAGACAACCGAAAGTAGTAGTTACAAGGAAAAAATCGTCTAAATATTATTTATCGAAAATTTATGTAAATATTTATATTAAAGAACGTTAAATTATTTATTCGATAAATAAAAATTCATTATTATATCTTTTATAGATTTAGAGATAAAGAAATGCATATAAAATAATTTGATGTAAAAAATCTCAGATCAAACTACTTCAAGGCAAGAAATTCAAATGTTTGAAATTGACACATAAATGTCACTGTCCAAAATGTTTGTATGCCACTGTCAAAAATATTTATACATCATTATGAAAATAAAAAAGTCAACAACGCAAAGGAATATACGTAAAAATAATATAAAAGGAATTTGCGAAAAAATGGCAAATATAAAGAAAAAGAAAAGGAAAGTAGAAAAAATGTATATCTTGTACATAATTTATATTAAAATATCGCACAGATTATGCAAATATATGTGAGAATTATTTTGTAGTGAGACATGAATATGTGTATTTATATTTAAAAATATTTTATGTTTTATGCGTATAACCAGGTATAACTAGCGAGAAGTTATGTGCTGGCCACATCATATTTCTATCGATGTGTTCTGCTAAAAATTATACATAAAAATTAAACTTACTTTTATTGCTAAGTATTTAAAATCATTATCATTATTTTAGGAAGTAGATTATTTACTGTCCTCTGAGCTGTAATATAGTTAGCTAGTTCAGGCGGAGTGCAATAATTGATTTCAACTTACATGCAGTATGTATTCTCTTAATTTATGTTCATAAATTAATTGACATGAACATTTAAATAATTAAATAAATGTTAATCCAATGTCGAATTACATTACACATACAAATTTTCCTAAATAAATTCGGTTTATCGTAGCAGTTTTTTAATAGTTATTTATGTATTAAGGGCATAATTAAAAGATTGTAACACGGGGGAATGTTTAAAGCTCGACACGCAGCGGAGAGCTTTAATTTTCCAGAGTGCTATAATCTCGATTATGCCCGTGGCACATACAACGTTTTATTTTATTTTAGTTCTCGAAATTGAATAATTAAATAGATATATTTTTGTATTCGTTATCGTTGTGCTGGCGTTGTGAATTTTAAGTATGTTGTAGTTTCTACGTAATCTGTTGGTGTAACTATGTTGATTAACCTTTAAGTACTCGTGTGGCGTCATATGACGCCAACGGCAAGTATTGTAATTTATATATATATATATATATATATATATATATATATATATATATATATATATATATATATATATATATATTTTCCTCTGAGGCTCTTTCCCTAAATTATTTTATTATAGTTTTGCGATATAAAAATGCCCGTTATTATCTTTTTTCTGTGATACAATTTGAAGCTGTACTCATTTTAGTAGTATAGCGCGCATGAAACGGTCGCCAACCTACCTGCGGTGTCTGGGCCAAGAACCCAAACAAGGTGTCACATCTACCCCAGATCAAAAAAACAAATCAAGTACAGTAACTTACATAACCTGCCACAAACATGCCTGGCAGGAACATCAAAGAACCCAAAGTTCCGAATCCAAACGCGTAAATCATGTGTTCAATTGTAAATTATATGTTTTTACCTTCCGTCACCTTTAGGTAAGGAAGGTATTGTCTTTGGTCAAAAAATTCGATGATGAGTTTTTAATCAATAAGCACGTTTTAGGGTCCCTAGAATACGAATTTACTATTTTTACGATGATGTCTGTATGTGTGTGTGTGTATGTGTGGATGTGTGTGTGTGTGTGGATGTGTGTGTGTGTGTGTGTGTAACAAAATTTTCGCCTGCGATAACTCTAATACTACAGTTACAAAAATTATAATTTTTCGTGTACTTCTTCGTTACATCCATATGAAGAGCTGATTAGATTTTGGTTACAATTGGTCAACCGGAAGTACCATCATTTGAAGATTTTAACAGTTTTTATTGAAAAAACTATGTTAAATACAATTTTTTCACATTTGATGTTATTATAAATATTAAAGAATATTTTATTCTGTATACGATTTGACTGCATTTTATACTTAATATTAAATGGATATAGAGTTAAAAAATTATAAAGAAATTAAATTTCATAAAGTAGCTATAGCTATGAAAACAGTTACTATATTAAGAAAATTCTGATTGAAAGATGTCAGTGTCAAGTGAAATTGTCATAGTGTGTTTGTCATAATTTTTACTGGAAATATAGGATCTTTTCCTTTCTGTATGGAATTTGTATAAAATACATACAACTGCTTTAAGGTAATGTACAAGAAATAGAATATTTAATTTAATAATAATAATAATAAATCTTTTATTTTTGCAGATACATTATACTGTATATAGAAAACGTCACAAAATAATAATTTTCTGTATGAAATTTGCATAAAATACATGCAACTGCCGGAAGGTAATGTACAAGAAATAGAATATTTAATTTAGCAAGGAACTTTCCCTATGATATTTGTACAAAATACATAGAACTGACGGAAGGTAATGTGCTGGCCACATCAGATTTTTTTCCATGTTTTTAAAATAATGGACATGTAATTATGTTGAAATAATAATAACGTTTAAAAATGACAACACAAATTTTCTAATTTTTTCTGCCAAATTGACCCGAAAAAAGCTATCATCCGACTTGGCATCATATGACGCCACGCAAACACCAACATCACACAGAGTACGCGAGGTTAATATAAACAATTTAAATTTAACCGTGAGGTGACGTAAACGCCCGCACGGTACAAATATGTCATCATCATTACCGAAATCTGCGTACAAAGCAGATTGGCACACCCAGCAATGGGTAATATGCCATGATGATATATTTATTTATTTATTTAAATTTAGTATCAAATGAAAATGACAGATATCGGTTGTTGCAAAGAAATATCGAATGAATTTGAAGATGCACACGGCAAGTTGGTTCCACAGAATTCAAAAGACGTATACGAGAAAGAAAAAAATGTTTGAATAACTGTTGACTAGCAACTTTATAGGCCCTCGGGCAATAAAAGCCAAATTGTGCCTACTTTTGAGAGTGAATAAACAATTTTGATTCCAAAATAAAATATTTTAGTACATATAAAAAACCGCAAAATATAAAAAAAAATATTATAAAGAACTCATTTTATAATACTTTTTTTACACTTGTGAATTTCACGCGTTCGAAAAAACATGTCTTATAAAACTTGTTCTTTAATAATATTTTGATATTGACACATTTTCAAAATAGTCTCCTATTGATAAATGTTGTCAATTATAAATCTCGTTAGGGCTAGTTTTGTAAGTTTCGAAGCGTGCGAAAAAACATGTCTTTTAAAGCTTCTTCTTAATATACTATTTTGATATTGATACATGTTTAAAATAGCCTCCTATTGGTAAATGTTTGTGTAATATCTGTATCTTACAGTGTAAATATGAGAATCCGTGACGAAAATTTGGTCAAATTAATGAAGATATTCACAATATCAAATCTGATATGAGAGATATTAAAATGAACGAAGAAATAGACGAAAAACATAAATGTTTTACGGTGTAACTGTTGAAGATATATCGAATAAAGAAGTCCGAGGTATTATAATAGAAATTTTGCAAAAATATTTCGATTTACCACTCAGGGCCGGCCCAAGCTACATACAAGCCAGGCGACCGCCTAGGGCGAAATTAGTTTTAGGGCAACATTTTTTGAGACTATTTTTTTTAAAAATAAATTAAAAATCAAATTAAAAGTTTATTGACTCGTCCAGTATGTAGCTTTTATCATAATGCTGACAATTCCAATTGCAGCAAACTTATATTAATTAAATCCTATTTATATTTTTTACGTTATACTAAGAAAGAAGAAAGGGTAAATTTGTTGGCGATTATATCAATTAAAAACATAGTCATATCAAATACTGAAGAAGTAATTGTTGTACAGAAAAATATACTGATTCAATATCCCCTCGCCAACTAGGAAAAAGGCGACATATTTTGGTTTTTGAAATTTCTCTTGAAAAGGGTGATTCGTATTGAAATTTTATACACAACAATATTCTTATATTTTTTACCTAGGATGAACCGTTAAAGAGTTAGATTAGATATTCCGTATTGCAAAATAACTAAAAGTATTTATACCGAGACTTTTTATACCTACACTGAGAAATATTTTTTCTTTCCCTATATACAGGTTAGTCACGAAAGAGTTATTTTGAAAATTCGCTTGTTTGCAACCCGAAATACTAATGACAACAGACCATATTTAATTATTTAATGTCAAAATGACAGAACTATCACTAGACAGGCAAAGCAATTGTGAATTAAATATTCTATTTTTTTTAGAGAGGAAGCTAGACGCTGTTGTAAATTGTATTTCGGGTTGCACACAAACGCACTTTGAAAGTAACTATCCTGTGACTAATCCTGTATATGGTATTAGACTAAAATAAATATAATAATAAATAAAATAAATCTCTGTATTTTAAATATCCAAAATATTTTTAAAAAAATTTCATTCAGATTAAGATTCTGTGATTGTTCGCGAGTTATTAACACAAATCTCTTCTTTTCTAATTTTTGTACCTATATAATCTAAACAAAATTGTAATAAATAAGGGGCGCAATTTACAATTTTTGCCTGGGGCGCTCAAAAGTCTCAGGCCGGCACTGTTACCACTAAAAGAAGAACATATAGATTATATGAGATTTTTGGGCAAAAAAGAAAATGACAAACGTCGAATTTTGGAAACGTTTCCGTCGATTTGAATAAGAAACCAACTATTTTACAACCTTAAAAAGCTAAAAGGTTCTAATATCTTCATAAATGAAGATTTAACTCATGCACAACTGGAAGAAAGAAATTACTACAGACTAGAAAAATTTATCAAGAAAGTGGAATGTTTTCAGAAATCATTTGTAATAAATTAGTAATAAATATAAAGGATGAGAAGTTAAAAAATCAGATGATTATCCGAATACTCCTCGACAACTAACAAAACAATTACGGCCCGAAGACTCCGTCTATCTGGCAATAGTAATCCTGATAACAACGACTCAACATTCATATCGGCGGGGACCGAGATGATCGTAGTGAATTCAACGTGTTCGAATTCTAACTTGTACTCCTTTCATACCCCTCTACGTCAAAATCGCAGTAAAAATAAAAGCTAAGAAACATACAACATTATATTTTCATCACCATCTAAGTTAAGAAACTGTAATGAAATAAATAAGGCATTCTGTTCAAATATATGCTTTTGGAACATTTCAGGTTTTAATAACATGTACAATTTAAGTAACGATACAATACAAAGACTTCTTGGGGCAGAGATTATCTGTTTTTTGTAAAACCCGGTGCCTATGGCAAGTAGCTGTATTTTCTGACTTTCTAAAAAATATTACTGAAAAGGTTTATTATAGTTTTGCTATCAAACACAAATAAAAATGACGTTTCAGTGGAGGCATTATAATTGTTTAAAAATAAGGTATGCCATGATATTCAAATTTGAGACATTACAAATCTTTGGATTATTGAAAAGTTAAGCATAAATTTCAGTCCATTTATAATAAGTTGTTTTTATATTAAACCGAAACCAAAACAATTTATTCAACTGTAATGTCATACAGTGATATTAAAATAATTTTAATTGGTGATTTCAACGCTAAAGTGGGTCAATTAAATCAAATTAAAACTAATAATATTATCATTTACGGTAATATATATGAAAAAAGAAATTCTCTATGTAATATAATGGATTAAAGAGGCAGAAAATTAGTTAATTCAATGGAAAGAGCAAGATTTCATGTTCTTAACGGGAGAACCTGGGGCGATACACCGGGTTAACCAACATTTCTTAATCATATGGGACCAAAGTACTTTTAACCTTGCTTGCTGTAATTTTATATGTGCTGAAAATGTGCCCAGTTTGGATATTTGCCCCACCTTAGATAACACTGGCCATATTACAGTTTTACCACAACAAAATTTCAAATAATAACGTTTCTCATAGTATCGTTACAAATAAGGCAACTGAAAATAAATATTTGATTAAATACAATTTTAATCATCATAATTTTGACATAAGGCAGTAATGGCTGATCAAAAAATCATTTACCCAGGTATATTTATTTTATGTGCAAATATTTTGTGTGTCTCAGTACCTTCCTATGGCATGTCACTCTATTAACGAAGCTGTAATGTACATATATAACTTTGTTAATTCTTTGTTATAAATAAATAAATAAATACATAAGTAAATAAATAAGTAAATTAATAAATAATTAAATAAATAAAAAATATATGTAAAGCAAATGAGTACAGTCTGTTTAAAATGTCTAGACCCACAAGAAAGCAGCGAGGAATACTAATAATACATTGTGTAATTATTCGTACAATATTACAGTTTAAATAATAATTTTAGTACCAAATAACATTAATGTTTATTTTGTAACTCTTAGTAAATAAATATTTTTCATTATAAACTATTTGTTACATCTTAAAATTATTTTTTTACTGGGGTGTTTTAAACACCCCAACCGCCTATTAGCGCTAAGAAATTTCACCTGCCTGCTTAAGGGTTAATAACTTATGTGAAGTATACACACAGATTATATATAATAGATTGAGCTTATGGTTAGAAAATTATAATTTGTTAACCGAGAACCAATCCGGGTTTAGATTAGGTAGAGGAACAATACATAATGTCTTGCTTTGTTTCACTGGCTCACTTAAAACTAAGACTCAAACAGGGAAAAATGTGCGGCGCGTTTATTGACTTTACAAGAGCATTTGATACAATTAATAGCACCAAATTGTAAGATAAAATGTATTATATTGGCATTAGTTCTAAGTTTATAAGAATTCTTCAAAATTTATGTACTAACACAAATATTCACATAAAATGTGAAGATAGCCAAAATGAAAATACCTCTATTCGCCTAAAAGAAGAGGTATACAAGGAGAAATTTTGAGTCCCATTTTATTTGATATTTACACCAACGACCTTCGTGGCAGAAAACCAACATTACCGACATTCCAATATTGGGCTTCCAAATTATCAAGAGATGGCGCTGGCAACAAATGTCAAACTCATGACCTAAGGCACACTCTTCGCTGGCTTCCGTAAGAGTAGCATTGCTGTCAAATAATTTACTTGGTTTCTTGAGTTATTTGTGTTTTAGTTTAGTGTTCTTTTATTAATTTCGGTAGAGTTTAGTTCAAAGTTTCCCGTAGTTGTAGTTTTAGTGATAGTTTTATTTATATTTTTATTTAATAAGAATAATTAGTAAGTAGTTGTAGGTTAACAGTATCTTAGTTTAGTTCATATTAGTTTTTACCTCCCGCTACCCTAGGTAACGGAGATATAGGGATCGTGCCAAAAATCGCATATCGAGATTTTGGTAAATAACCACGTTTGAAGGTCCCTAGAATCCAATATTAACATTTTCACGATGATGTGTATGTGTGTATGTATGTGCGTGAGTATGTGTGTGTGGATTCTTTAGTCTCAAATACTATCATTTAGAAAAATTTTAAACCTTGTATTTCTACCTTATTCTAATATGGGAAGAGACCATTAGATTTTGGTGTAAATGAGATAACGAAAAATGGCACTTCACTTGAAGCTCAAAATAGATAAAAATACCTACAAATATTATATTTTCAAGATTTATGTCATTATAAAAATTAAAGATTATTAAATTTTCTAGAGATTTTCATAAATACTTTTTCTATATATTTATAAAATTATCTATAATTTCAATTCCGGAGCCTACGCTTTAAACATGCAATCAGAGTGAACTTAGCAGCAGATTCGCAGCAGCGGATTCGAAAGAAAAATAGTGTCGGACAACCCTGATGTTCGCTGCCGCTCGTTGACGATCGCTGTCGTTCGTTTAGGTTTATTTCAATAAAATCGAAGAAAAAATAATAAATACCTTTTTTTATCTAATTCAGTAAACAAAATAAGTCATTTGGTATATCAATTCAGGGGCACAGGGTACATAATAACAATAACAGTTTGAAAATATACACTTTAACAAATATTACTAGCTCATAGTTATCCAGACAAGGATACAGGCAGAATGAATCTCTGTAACCTAGAAACGAAATAGAGTACATATATTTATGCAATATTACAAAGTACTGTGAAAATAAAATACAAAATGAGGTATGCAAGTGATACTGTTATTATATAATATTAACAGTCATTTCACCACATAATATTACTTCTGATATTTTCCTAATTTCAGGGGAAGAAAACACTACCCTAGCAATTATAATAAATTAATAATACCTTAAAATTTCAGAGGATGCGATATTATAAAACAATAAAATACAAAATGTGGTATGCAAGTGCTATGGTTTTATATAATATTGACAGTCATTTCACCCCCTAGTATTACTTCTGATACTTTCATAATTTCAGGGGAGGTACACACAACTCTAAGAGTTAAAATAAAATTAAAACATATGAAAATTTCAGGGGACGCGGCACCATAAAACAAAATTTAAAATGTGGTATGCAAGTGCTACCGGTTTTATATAATATTAACAGTCATTTCACCTCCTAATATTACTTCTGATATTTTCACAATTTCAGAGGAAGTAAACACTACCCCCGATACTGTAAAACAATAAATTTTAAAATATGGCATGCAAGTGCTTCTGGTTTTATATAATATTGACAGAGATTTCACCCCCTAATAATACTTCTGATATTTTCATAATTTCAGGGGGGGAAGTAACCTCATCCCTAGCAATTATAATAAATTAATAATAGTTGAAAATTTCAGGGGATGCGATACTGTAAAACAATAAAATTTAAAATGTCATGCAAGTGCTACTGGTTTTATATAATATTAACAGATACTTCACCCCCTAATATTACTTCTGATATTTTCATAATTTTAGGGGAAGTAAACACATCCCTAGCAATTATAATAAATTAATAATAGTTGGAAATTTCAAGGGATGCGATACTGTAAAACAGTAAAATTTAAAATATGACATGCAAGTGCTTCTTGTTTATATAATATTGACAGAGATTTCACCCCCTAATATTACTTCTGATATTTTCATAATTTTAGGGAAAGTAAACACAACCATAGCAATTGTAATAAATTAATAATGTTTGAAAATTTCAGCGGATGCGATTATGTAAAACAATAAAATTTAAAATATGGCATGCAAGTGCTTCTGGTTTTATATAATATTGACAGAGATTTCACCCCCTCATATTTCTTCTGATACTTTCATGATTTCAGGGGCGGTAAAAACAACTCTAAGAATTAAAATAAAATTAAAATACATGATAATTTCAGAGGATGCGGCACTGTTAAACAAAATTTAAAATGTGATATGCAAGTGCTACTGATTTTTTATAATCACTTCGTTCCATTGTTTTAATGTAAGAATTTTGACCAGTTAATAACTTTTTACACAAAAACTATGCACAGTAAAAATAAGAGACATATAAAAGGTATTAATTTGTTTTATTCTCTACTATTTAAAACAAATTCCATTCAAATCGCTGAAACCGTTTCAGTTGTGGCTTTGTTGAAAAATGTGTGGAACAGTTTAAATTTTATTTAAACAAAAGTGTATAATATAATTTAAAACTATGTAATATGATAAATAGAGATAAGAAATAATAATAAATTAATTTTATAGTAGACAAAAAATTGTAATTTTGTTATAAAATACGTAATTAATACGAAATGAATGAAGTCAGATATAGGTAAATATTTATTAATATAATAATAATAAAAGAACATAAAAAATTATTACTGCTGATATTAATAATAATAACAATAATAATAATAATAATAATAATAATAATAATAATAATAATAATAATAATAATACGCAGAGCGATACAAAAGTAAATAATTTTTATTTAAAGTAATCAAATACAATAAATTTTAAGCATTTAAAATAGATTCAAGATGACACATAACTTTCTTAGACTGTCTTTTTAAAAATTTTCACGCCTACTCAATTCAAATAATTACCCTGTATTCTCTAATTTTGTACACTTGACATCAGTACAGATCACTTCGATCCATTGTTTTAATGTAAGAATTTTGACCAGTTAATAACTTTTTACCCAAAAACTATGCACAGTAAAAATAAGAGACATATAAAAGGCATTAAGTTGTTTCAATCTCTACTATTTAAAACAAATTCCATTCAAATCGCTGAAACCGTTTCAGTTGTGGCTTTGTTAAAAAATTTCCCGATCGTCGTGATGAATTTTGGGGGCTTTGCCTTTTAGTATTTATGATGAAAAACGGCTTTTTAAGTCGCAAACGCGTGATTTAAAAAGTATGATAATCGTTTCAAGTCATAAACAGGTTAAAAGCAGTCCGTTTTGATGTATAGTAAGTCATACTGGCGATATATACCAAAATGTGTGGAACAGTTTAAATTTTATTCATACAAAATTGTATAATATGATTTAAAACTATGTAATATGATAAATAGAGATAAGAAATAAAAATAAATTAATTTTATAGTAAAAAAAATGTAATTTTGTTATAAAATACGTAATTAATATGAAATGAATGAAGTCAGATATAGGTAAATATTTATTAAAATAATAATAATAAAAGAACATAAAAAATTATATCTGATGATAATAATAATAATAACAATAATAATAATAACAATAATAATAATAATAATAATAATAATAATAATAATAATAATAATAATAATAATAATAAGCAGAGCGGTACAAAAGTAAATAATTTTTATTAAAAATAATCAAATAAAATAAATTTTATGCAATTAAAATGGATTCAACATGACACATAACTTTCTTAGACTATCTTCTTAAAAATTTTCACGCCTACTCAATTCCAATAATTAGCCTGTATTCTCTGATTTTGTACACTTAGCATCAGTACAGATCACTTCGAGCCATTGTTTTAATGTAAGAATTTTGACCAGTTAATATTTTTTTACACAAAAACTATGCACAGTAAAAATAAGAGACATATAAAAGGCATTAAGTTGTTTTATTCTCTACTATTTAAAAAAAATTCCATTAAAATCGCTGAAACCGTTTCAGTTGTGGCTTTGTTGAAAAATTTACCGATCGTCGTGATGAATTTTGGGGGCTTGGCCTTTTAGTATATACGACTAGCGTAACCTCGGCATCGCCGAGTTTTCCCTAGAGCTCCGCCGATAGTGGTTTATGATGCCCACGCAACATGCCCACCCAAACTGCCCACGCAACATGCCCACCCAAACTGCCCACGCAACAAGCCCACCCAAACTGCCCACGCAACATGCCCACTTAAACTGCCCACACAACATGCCCACTCAAACTGCCCACTCAATATGCCCACGCAACATGCCCACCCAAACTGCCTACGCAACATGCCCACTCAAACTGCCCACGCAACATGTCCACCCAAACAGACCACGCAACATGCCCACCCAAACTGCCCACGCAACATGCCCACCCAAACTGCCCACGCAACATGCCCTTCAAACTGCCCACGCAACTTTCCCACTCAAACTGCCCATACAACATGCCCACGCAACATGCCCACCCAAACTGCCCACGCAACATGCCCACCCAAACTGCCCACGCAACATGCCCATCCAAACTGCCCACGCAACATGCTAACCCAAACTGTCCACCCAAACTGCCCACGCAACATGCCCACCCAAACTGCCCACACAACTTGCCCGCCCAAACTGCCTACGCAACATGCCCACCCAAACTGCCCACGCAACATGCCCACTCAAACTGCCCACGCAAATGCCCACCCAAACTGCCCACTCACACTCTCCTTGACTTTTCTGGCTCATGCTGTATGATTATGTAATTTAAAAGATTTTTATTAGTACGATACAATAATTGGCACCCCTAACAATGGCCTTGAGGATATATTTATTTATTTATAAATGAATATATAAATTAATAATTAATTAATTAATTAATAAATAAATAAATATATTAATGAATAAATAAATACACTTATAATACACAAATTAATAAATTACTAAATTACTAAATTACTAAATTACTAAATTACTAATAAATTAATAAATTAAAAAATTAATAAATTAATAAATTAATAAATTAATAAATTAATAAATTAATAAATTAATAAATTAATAAATTAATAAATTAATAAATTAATAAATTAATAAATTAATAAATTAATAAATTAATAAATTAATAAATTAATAAATTAATAAATTAATAAATTAATAAATTAATAAATTAATAAATTAATAAATTAATAAATTAATAAATTAATAAATTAATAAATTAATAAATTAATAAATTAATAAATTAATAAATTAATAAATTAATAAATTAATAAATTAATAAATTAATAAATTAATAAATTAATAAATTAATAAATTAATAAATTAATAAATTAATAAATTAATAAATTAATAAATTAATAAATTAATAAATTAATAAATTAATAAATTAATAAATTAATAAATTAATAAATTAATAAATTAATAAATTAATAAATTAATAAATTAATAAATTAATAAATTAATAAATTAATAAATTAATAAATTAATAAATTAATAAATTAATAAATTAATAAATTAATAAATTAATAAATTAATAAATTAATAAATTAATAAATTAATAAATTAATAAATTAATAAATTAATAAATTAATAAATTAATAAATTAATAAATTAATAAATTAATAAATTAATAAATTAATAAATTAATAAATTAATAAATTAATAAATTAATAAATTAATAAATTAATAAATTAATAAATTAATAAATTAATAAATTAATAAATTAATAAATTAATAAATTAATAAATTAATAAATTAATAAATTAATAAATTAATAAATTAATAAATTAATAAATTAATAAATTAATAAATTAATAAATTAATAAATTAATAAATTAATAAATTAATAAATTAATAAATTAATAAATTAATAAATTAATAAATTAATAAATTAATAAATTAATAAATTAATAAATTAATAAATTAATAAATTAATAAATTAATAAATTAATAAATTAATAAATTAATAAATTAATAAATTAATAAATTAATAAATTAATAAATTAATAAATTAATAAATTAATAAATTAATAAATTAATAAATTAATAAATTAATAAATTAATAAATTAATAAATTAATAAATTAATAAATTAATAAATTAATAAATTAATAAATTAATAAATTAATAAATTAATAAATTAATAAATTAATAAATTAATAAATTAATAAATTAATAAATTAATAAATTAATAAATTATTAATAAATAAATTATTAATACATAAAATAAATAAATAAATATATAAATAAATAAGCATATAAATAAATAAATCTCAGAAACTGTAGAAGATCAGACCCATGTTGATTAAACTTTTTACTCATTTCGGTCAGTTACTATATGCCCTTAAATTTTTTTATATTATTTTTGAAATACCCTGTATATCAATAAAGTTTGGATTGTTATTTAGGGGGAAGGATGCAAAAATCATAGGTATACAAGATGATTTTTCTGGCTTATGCTGTATGATTATGTAATTTAAAAGATTTTTTTATTAGTACGTTACAATACTTGGCAATCAAATAATTTTAAACGAAATATAAGAAAATTAAATGCAGATTGAATTCTGTACCATTTTAAGATAGATATCGAATTATGTATAATCTGAAATAGTTTTAAACGTAATATAAGAAAATTAATTGCACGAAAAGAACAGACTAAAACATACCATCATAAATTATTGAAATGTCCTGTTCCAGACTTGAAGACATTATTTTCTTGTAGGATTTAATTTTAATGCTTTCCTCTAAATACATATTAAATAGTGTACATATACTCTTTGTAGATTGTGATGTTCATTATGTCTTTCTCAGCCTGACATTATTAAATCTATTTACAAAATAAAATATATGAATTAACAATAAACATGTTTTAAAATCATTACATGTACCTATGTATACAGTCGATTTATTACGTTCTACGATGTCTTCCGATGTCAGTTCTCCACTGCTCTCTATCTTGCCATAGATCTTCATTTAATCGTCTCTCATTCCTTCTTGGACTCCTGCTACCCAATTTCTTCTAGGTCTCCCTCCTTTCTTTCTGCCCTGTGTACACAATTTCTTTATGGTGCACTCATTCGTTATTTTCAATCCCAATTATTTATATTCTATGGTGCTCAATCTTTTTTACAGTGTTTAAAACCAAATCTTGTTGGTTTAATTTTATACCCATATATTCTGTTATATGCATGTTTACTTCTAGACTATCGCAATAGTCTTGTGCAATATGTATTTGATCATCTGCAAAGCATAAGGTGTAAATTGTTTGATCTTCCAAAGATATACCAATATTTTTGCACTTTACTTCCACGATTTCAATGCTTTTTTACATATACCTGCCTCGTTTAATTCATACGTCCTTTTCTACAATTTTACATAATATTTAAAAAAATTTAGCATTGAAAAGGACAACCGATACGACATGCATGATTTGTCATTAACATGTCAAATGTGACACTGTCTGCCTTTTTGATCCTTTTCGACGTGTTTCCTTATACATTTTCCAAAATTCTAGTTACATAATAAAATATATAACATAATAAACATGGCTTAAAATCATTACATATACCTATCTCGTTAAATTCATCAACTTTTCTTTAATGTTGCATATTATTGAAACATTTTTTTTGCATTTAAAAGGATGAAAACCAATAATTTGTCATCATTGCCATGCCAAATGACATGATAGCGTTTATCGTCTTTATCGGAAACTGAGATCGTTACTGTGAAAATAATTTTTTCTGTCCCAATTTTCAATCTTTAATAATTTTTTACTCGAAAACTATGCATCCTACAAAAATTTGTGTTATTACGAGGGTACTCGAGACAATAATTTCCTACAACTTGATGAAAATTTCACGAAAATCGCTCACACCATTCAGGCTGTAGAGGTGTTCAAAGGATGGCGATTGTCGTGACGAATTCAAATATATATATATATATATATATATATATATATATATATATATATATATATATATATATATATATGTAACTATAGATAGTGATTCTAACCTTTTAGTATTAGGACTAGCCTAACCTCGGCTTCGCCGAGTTTACCCTAGGGCTCCGCCGATAGTGTTTTATAATAGTTTATACGTACATCCAATCTGTCTACGCACAATTTAAAACCAAAGTGCTAACGCCAACAGTCTTGTCAGATACCCAAGTTCCCCCTTCTATCAAACGAATTATCTTTATGCATAAAACAAATGCCAATGAACGTGTCAGAAATTTTTACACATGTATCTAACAGTCCTTAATTAGACCTCTGATTTGATACCAAACACGGCGTATTTCTAACATCTTTATGCACAAAAGAAAAGCCGACTGAGATGTCTAATTGTTAACACTTCCATATCAGCAGACAAAATTTCAGTTGATCCCAATCACGACAGGGTTCAGACAAGTCTATGCGAAAAACAAAACCCAATGGAGTTGATGTCTAAATTTTGGAAGTTCTATAATTTAGCCAGACAGAAAACTTTTCATTTAATACCGACCAAAATATATTTCTGACAAACTACAAGAAATGTTTTGTCAAGGGCTATCATGGAGAAATGTCAAAAATACGACAGCTCAGTCGGCTACCGTTTTCTTGCAAAAAGTTGTCAATAATATTTCAGAAGTATAATCAAAAAATGCAGTTAAATATAATTTTTCGACATACCTACATACCAGGTGGCACTCCAAATCCGTTACATGGGCATTTAACATGGGAAAACTGTTTTTCCTTGCGCGTTGCTTTCCAAATTATTTAAAAAAAAATACTTCAAATAAAAGTTGTAGATCATGAAATTCTGCATTTGAATCAAGAAAAAAATTAATTGTGCATGCTTTGTAACGGCAGAATTTGCAAACGAAAATATCGAAAATCACCTCAAAAATAGTGATAGCCATAAAATTAAAACAAACAGCATAACAAATGTAATTTTTTTACGTTATTGAAAAAGTCTCAATATTTGACAGTTAAATCATCAATCATTTGTTTGTCTCTTTGTTTTAATAGAACATTTCAGAAATTTATAGCGCATGTCCCAAGTGTTAGACTGCGACAAAAAGTTAGTGCCGATTGACGTATACCCGTCCTTGTTTATATGACAGTTCTGTCAATTTTACAGTTTTGTTCTTGTTTTGTTGGTTTCGTTTTTCAAATAATTATGACGGGTACTAAACTTCTGGGCCACAAAATATTGTCATTTAAAATATTTTGTCTGGTTTAGAAAATAAAAAGTTAGGTTAGGTATAATAATGCAATTTTTATAATTGATTGATGAATGGACTTCATTTTTTCACATAGTAAAATAACTTTTTATTTGTAAAATAAGAATTGGAATCATATCTTATACTCAAATTCATATTAACAACTTCTGTGTAGTTCTAAAATTTAAAACAGAATACCGGGGTCGCGTATATATTTGAAATACCACCATTTAAGAGGCATATTTACCCCTGTGCTGAAATATGAAGCGAAAACTCAAATAAATTGTTCCTCTACTAGAACTATTAACATTTTAAAAAATTCAACACAACACAAACTTACTTGCAATATTAACCTGTATTTTAAAAAAATAATTATTGAAATTTATTAGTATTTGACTTTGATTTTATGGGAAATTCGAGAAATTCTGTTTTGCCTATAAAATCAAAGTCAAATATTAATAGACTTCAATAATTATTTTTTTTAAATGTAGGTTAATATCGCAAGTAGGTTTGGGTTGTGTTGAATTTTTTAAAATGGTGATAGTTCTAGTCCAGGAACAATTTATTTGAATTTTCGCTTCATATTTCAGCACAGGGGTAAATATGCCCTAACTTTTTAGTTCAAAAAGTGGTCGCTCAAATTTCTGAAATGGTCTATTCCATGGCTAGTGCTATTAAACTAAAATTTTCATATTTAATTTCTAGAGTTACTAAACATACGAAATGGATTTTGTTTATTAATATGAAAGTAGAATTTTATTGATTGGTAGGTACTGATAAAAACATATAATGAAATGAAAAAATGCTGCGCGTTTTATGCGAGCAAACAGGACAAAATGTCTTAATTACAGGATAAATACAGTGTGTTCAAAAAAAATTCCTAACTCGGAGTAGGCTATGTACAAAGAGACGTATGTCAATTATTTAAGCGTCAATTTGATTTAAAATATTGTCAAAAGTGTTTTGCAAAGAAATCAAGGCTTTTCAAATCAGAAAACGGCGAATGTCGATAAACTGTAGCCTTTGACAACTTGACTTTTGAATTGAATATTGATCAAACACACGTTTCTCTGTTCATAGCCTACTCCGAGTTAGGATTTTTTTTGAACACACTATAAACATAATATTAATAACACGTCTATGAGTACACAATACTAAATTTAAAGGTAAAAATAAATAAAAAAAAACTCAAAAATATGATATTTTAATTCTAAAGTAAACAATTAGTTACAAACTGTAGAAAAGTAAATAGTTACATTACATTAATAAAGTTTGGATTGTTATTAAAGGGGAAAAATGCAAGACTCATAGGTATACAAGATTACTTTTGTGGCTTATGCTGTATGATTATGGCCCAGTTGCATAAAACATTGTTAACTTTAATCACATTAACTTTGACAAGACTTCTTTTCCATTGTATTTTTGATACGTATCCACGGTTACATTGTGCATATGATCAGCTAACAACGTTTTATGGCCCTATGTAATTTTAAAGATTTTTTTATTAATTGGCAATGAAAGAATTTTAAAATAGATAATTCTAAACGTAATATAAGAAAATGAAATGCAGATTAAAATCTGTACCGTTTTAAGATAGATATTGAATTATGGTGCACTCTCCACGCCAGCAATGAGTGCCCGTGAGGTGACGCCTGGTAAACGCACGCACGGTACAAATATGTCATCATCATTACCGATATCTGCGTACAAAGCAGATTGGCACACCCAGCAATGGGTAATATGCCGTGATGATATATTTATTTATTTATTTATTTATTTATTGAATTATGTTTAATCTGAAATAATTTTAAACGTAATGTAAGAAAATGAATTGCAAAAAAGAACAGATTAAAACATACCATCTAAAATTATTGAATTGTCTTGTTTCAAACATTAAGGCATGATTTTCCTGTAGGATTTTTGGTGTATCCAATGAGTAACACATTTCTGGCTGGATTCGATGAAGAACAACTAACTAACGCGTATGTCTTTCTCAGCCTGACATTTTTTTAAATCTATTTACAAAATAAAATATATAAATAAACATGACTTAAAATCATTACATATACTTCGTTCTACGATGTCTTCCGATGCCATTTCTCCACTGCTCTCTATCTTGCCATATATCTTCATTTAATTCCCCCTCTCTCTCTCTACCCCTATTCCTTCTTGGGCTCCTGCTACCCAACTTCTTCTAGGTCTCTTTTATTTTTGCCAGTAGGTGTCCACTGTAGTATTTGTTTAGGAAGCCTCTCATTACGCATTCGCTGTATGTATGTTTATTTCTCGACCTCAGCTACGGTATTCTTCTATAAATTTTCGTGTCATGTATTCACTATCGTTGTAGTCTTGTGCAATAAGTATTTGATCGTCTGCAAAGCATAAAGTGTAAATTGTTTGAACTTCCAAGGGTATACCCATATTTTTGCAATTCTTCTTCCACGTTTGCAGTGCTTTTTTATATATACCTACCTACATTCTTTTCTTCAATTTTACATAGTTAAATATTTTTAGTATTGAAAAGAATAACCGGTACGACATACATAATTTTTTGTCATTAACATATCAAATATGACAAACGACAATGTTTGTTTTTAATTTTGTTTGTGTACTCTTCGACCGATTCCTGCCCTGCTTATCCTTTTCGTCGTGTTTCATTATTCATTTTCCAAAATTCTATTAAAAAAATAAAATATATAATAAATTAACATAAAACATGGCTTAAAATCATTACATATACCTACCTCGTTAAATTCATCATATTTTCTTCAATGTTACATATTATTGAAACATTTCTTTGCATTTAAAAGGATGAAAACCGATAATTTGTAATCATTGACATTGACATTCCAAATGACATAACAGCGTTTATCTTTTTAAAATTTTCAAGGAAAACTGTGATCACACACTTGTGTACGAATTTCACATTAATCTAGTTAGGAATATTTGTTTTTTACCTAGTTACTTATGACATATTTGGTAACACTTTCCAAGTGCATATGAACCGTCAAAATTTATAATTTTTAATTACAATGTTTTAGACCATTTTACCTGTGCAGATATAATTGCCCATTTTCATAAATTATGATTATGAAATAAACTTCTTTCAAATTATCCTCATTCCATAAATATTTCTATTTAAAGGTTCAAAATGACATGTCAAACATGGCGTTCTTCGTCTTAAATTTTTCCATGTTTTCTTTGATCCATTGTTTCAATAATCCAATTTTCAACATTTAAGAATTTTTTACACGAAAACTATTCTTCCTACAGAAATTTAACCTATTACGAGGGCACTCGAGACAATCATTTCCTGCAACTTGGTGCAAATTTCACGAAAATCGCTCACACCATTCAGGCTGTAGAGGTGTTCAAAGCTTTGGCGATCGTCGTGATTAAAGAATATAAATATAGATAGTGAATCTGATCGTTTAGTATTAGGACTAGCCTAAACTCGGCTTCGCCGAGTTCAGCCTAGGGCTCCGCCGATAGTGTTTTATGATAGATTATACGTACATCCAATATGACAGATGACAATGTTTATCTTTTTAATTTTGTACATGTCCTTCGATCGATTGTGATATGAATTCTGCCTTTCTGAGCATTTTCGACGTGTTTCCTTATACATTTTCCAAAATTCTATTTAAAAAATAAAATATATATTAAATTAACATAAAACATGGCTTAAAATTATTACATATACCTACCTCGTTAATTTCATCATCTTTTCTTTAATGTTACATATCATTCAAACATTTCTTTGCATTTAAAAGTATGAAAACCGATAATTTGTAATCAATGACATTGACATACCATATGACATGACAGCGTTTATCTTCTTAAATTTTGCAATGAGAACTGTGATCGTTACTGTGACCTATTGTTTCTGTCCCAATTTTCTGTCTTTAATAATTTTTTACTCGAAAACTATGCATCCTACAGAAATTTGTGTTATTGCGAGGGCACTCGAGACAATAATTTCCTACAACTTGGTGCAAATTTCACGAAAATTAGTTGTTCCATTAAGGTTGTAGAGGTTTTCAAAGGATGGCGATCGGCTTTTTGATTAAAGAATATATATATATATATATATATATATATATATATATATATATATATATATATAACTATAGATAGTGAATCTTAAAAGGATAGATTCACTATTGGATGGAGATTTAAAAGGGGTGTATTTTGATGAAGATGATAACCTGTGATCTAAGAATATTCCATTAGAAGAATCTAATAGTACGGTAGATACCAGGTCGATTTTTAACAAATCAGAAGACGGAATTTTTTTAATTAAGAGAATAAAAGAATTAGAAACCAAATTGAATTTGAATGAAGAAATAAAATTACATGAGGTTGAAAAAAATATATATACTAGATAAATTTGATAAAAAACAGAATCTTACAAAAAGGTTAGAACAATTTGAATGTGAATGCACTAGGCACAAAGTAAATAGCGCTACAAAAATGATTGAAACATTACGTTTCTTCGTAGTAGGACCGCCTAAAAATTGGTATGAGTCAAATTATTTTTTAAAAAAATTGGTTTAGTAAATTGGCCAGAATGAAAAAAAAAAACTTTTCATACAGTATTTGTAGATAAAAGTTTGTCAAAGATAAGAAAAGCATATAATTATAAATACTTAGGTGGTTCATTGATTGATTATGCATTAGCCAGAGAAAAATTCTGTTTAGAAGCTGAAAGTAATAGTACAGTCTTTTAAAGAATCCATATGATTGTATTAGGACTACCATTAGAAGTGCAAGAAAAACTGGATCGAGAAGAAATAACTATTGAAAAACTGTTTACAGGACTAAGAAAACTAGACGATTCATTTAATATAGTAAAGAAAGATATATCAAATATAAGTGTAAATAAGAAGACAGACAAACCAAAGGATAAATATGATGAACAAGAGAAAAAATTCAGCGATATTTTTAAGAAACCCTATTATATGTGCGAATCTCTAGGATGGCCTAATCGTTATGATTCTACAAATGAATGTAGAAACAAAAAACTATATACGGAGAAGAAAAAGGTTAATCTAAATGAAGCAGGTTTTGATGAAAATATAGATGATATAGCAGCAGAAAATATGAAGATAGCAATAGATCCTAAATCTTTAAACTAAGACGCCCAGAGATATTGAATACATTGATTAAGATAAATGTACCAATTGATAATAAATTGAAATTAAAAGCTGTTTATGATAGTGGTTCTAACGTTAGTTCAATAAACCAGAGTTGTGGATCGTTTAAAATCAAGTTTAATAAAACATAAAAATGCATTCAAGACGATCAGCAGATTCAATTTTAGTTTGGCCCGGGCAAATATCATTTTAAAAATTGGAAATTTAACAAATAATCTAAACACCTATGTGGTAAAATACAATCAATTCTCCTATGATTTACTACGAGGCCTAGATGCTATCACTAAGTTTAAACTAATTCAAGATGAAAAGCTAAAAATATTACAGAGGAGCGATTAAGGAAAGATTCACGTGCATAAAAAATATTTTTTCTACAGTCTATATACAAAGTAGCCATTTGCGCTCTCTTTTGTCAACGCAAAATGTCACTGCCGCTCTAGAGCGACAAAGTAGAAAAAACGCTCGCTCCTCAAATTTCCAACTATACAATGTTGAGAAATGTTACTTGGTTACATTCTAAATGGAAACGTTTAGTCAGGAATTAATGACACTGTAGTTACACTACTGCTCTGTCGGTATGTTACATAATCAAACAAAATGCCGCACTGCTGTGAAAATAAAATAGGGCATTCATTTACAAAAACGAAAGTATAAAATGCTTAGATTAGATTGAAGCAATAGCTCAAGAAGAATGGAAAATACCGATAAGTAAAAATAAATAAAAAATAAATTTTTGTTATGGTGGACGACCCCATTGTGGCGACTGTAGAAAAAATCTTGTGTGTGTTTCGAGCGCAAATGGACATTGTCGATTTCGAGAGAATGCCGCTCTCCTGCGTCGCGCGGCTACAACCTCTCAATCGACAATGTCCCATTTTGCGCTCTTAATACACAAATAGCTATTATACCGGATGAAAAAGAGATTAAAGCACAAATTAAGGAATTACTAGAAGCAGACCTCATAGAAGAATCAGATGCACCTTTCTCATCTCCAGTAACCCTTGCTTACAAAAAAAATGATGGCCGCAAGTCAAGACTATGCATTGACTTTAGAAATTTGAAAATAATAGTACCAGAATGGTTTCCTTTTCAAACTATGAACGATGTAATTGATAAAGTATCAAACTGCAAGTATTTCACTGTTATTGATATAAATTCTGCATTTTGGTGCATTCTACTTAAAGTAAAAGATAGAGAGAAGACATCTTTTATCACAAAATTCGGTAAATTTATGTTTACAGTTCTCCCTTTTGGCCTAAAGAGCGCCCCAGTAATTTTTTAACGTATTCTATCAAATATCATAAGAAGGAACAATCTAGATGAGTTCTGCATAAACATTGATGACATACTGGTATTTTCTAGAACATGCAATCCTTATACTATCCTTAATACTAAAAGAGTACAGTATCTTTCTATATATTCTTTAATCAAAAAGCCGATCGCCAAACAAGGCTGCAGCTTAAACGGAGCGACCGATTTTCGTGAAATTTGTACCAAGTTATCGGAAATGATTGGCTTCAGGGCCCTTCTAATGGATCGAATTTCTGTAGGCTGCATAGATTTTGTGTAAAAAATTAACAAAGGTTGAAAATTGGGACAGAAATAATAGGGCACAGTAACGACCACAGTTCTCCTAGAAAAATTTAAGATGATAAACGCTGTCTTGTCATTTGGCATGTCAATGTCAATGATGACAAATTATTGGTTTTCATCATTTTCAATGCAAAAAAAATGCTTAAATCATATATAAAATTGAAGAAAAGATGAATTAAATGAAGTAGATATATATAATTTTGTAAATAAAATTTTGAAAAAGTATAAGTAAACACGACGAAAAGGATAAGAAGGGCAGGAATAATATCATAATCGGTCGAAGAGTACATATATAAAATTACAAAGATAAACATTGTCATGTGTCACATTTGATATTTTAATGACAACCAATTATGCATGTCGTATCGGTTGTCCTTTTCAATGGCAAAAATATTTAAATAATATGTAAAATTGAAGAAAAGTCTGTAAGAGTTAAACGAGGTAGGTATATGTAAAGAAAGCACTGAAATCGTGGAAGAGAAGTGCAAAAATATGGCTATACCTTTGGAAGATCAAACAAATTTACACCTTATGCTTTGTAGATGACCAAATAGATCAAAAACTTATTGCACAAGACTACTATGATAGTAAATACATGACACGAAAAATTATAGAAAAATACCGTAGCTGGGGTTTAGAAGTAAACAGCTTAAAACAGAATATATGTATTTAAAATGGTTCCAACAAGATTTGATGCTAAACACAGGACAAAAGATTAAAAACTACAGAATATAAATACTTGGGATAAAAATTACGAATGAGGGCACCATAAAGGAACGCTATACACAAGGAGGAAAAGCTATATCCCAACTAAATAGCATATTATGGGATCAAACTATTTCAAAATAAAATAAAAGAAGAATTTATAACACCATTATATAAAGCATAGTTACCTACCAAAGAAAAAGGCTGAAGAAATGTTCTTAGCTACGGAAATGGATTATTGGAGGAGGGCAGCAGGAAAGTCAAAAAGAGAAAAGATAAGGAAGAATAAGGGATATCATGGAGATTCAGATTACTATAACCCATGATATAAAAACAAATCAATTAAGATGATATGGTCACGTATACGGTGCGCGAATGAGTAATGACAAGCTTTCAGAACAAATACTACAGTGGACATCTATCGTCAAAAAGAAAAGAGGAAGACCTAGAAGATGTTGGGTAGCAGAAGTCCAAGAAGGAATAAAAGAGAGAGGATTAAATGAAGACCTATGGCAAGATAGAGAGCAGTGGAGAAATGGCATCGGAAGAACGAAGTATATTTAATGATTTTAAGTCATGTTTAATGTTAATTTATATATTTTATTTTGTAGATAGATTTAACAAAATGTCAGGCTGAGAAAGACATAATAAACATCACAAGCGATAAATAGTACATGTACAAAGTTAGAAAGATACGCGTTAGTTAGTTGTTTTTCATCGAGTCCAGCCAGAAATGTGTTACTCATTATAGACACCAAAAATCTTACTGGAAAATCATGCCTTAATGTTTGGAACAAGACAATTCAATAATTTTTGATGGTATGTTTTAATCTGTTCTTTTTTGCAATTCATTTTCTTGTATTACGTTTAAAATTATTTCAGATTAAACATAATTCAATATCTATCTTAAAACGGTACAGATTTTGATCTGCATTTCATTTTCATATATTACGTTTAAAGTAACCTATTTTTTTTTATTGCCAATTAATAAAAAATCTTTAAAATTACATACTGCACAATGTAACCGTATATACGCAACAAAAATACATTGGAAAATAAGCCTTGTCAAAGTTAACAATGTGATAAAAGTTAACAATGTTTTATGCAACTGGACCATAATCATACAGCGTAAGTTACAAAAGTAATCTTGTATACCTATGATTCTTGCATTCTTCCCCTTTAATAACAATCCAAACTTTATGAATATATTTTTAAATTTGTTGTATACGTTCGGATGTAATGTAACTACTTTCTTTTCTACAGTTTGTAACTAATTGTTTACTTTAGAATTAAAATATCACATTTTTTAATTTTGTTTGATTTATTTTAACCTTTAAATTTAGTATTGTGTACTCATAGACGTGTTATTAATATTATGTTTATATTCATCCTGTAATTGGGACATTTTGTCCTGTTTGCTCGCATAAAACGCGCAGTATTTCTTTATTTCATTATATGTTTTCATCAGTTCCTACCAACCAGTTTGTATACATAAGCATTTAACATGGTAAAATGGTTTTCCGTAGTGCGTTGACCTCTCCCCCCCCCCAAATTAAAGAAAAAAATTCTTCAAATAAAAGAGTATAAAATTCTACTTTAAAATTAATAAACGGAATCCATTTCGTATGTTTAGTAATTCTAGAAATTATATAAAAAAAATTTAAAATTTTAGTTTAATAGCACTAGCCATGGAATTAAAACAAAAAGACAAACTGTCAAATATTGAGACTTTTTCAGTCACATAAAACAATTACATTTGTTATGCTTTTTGTTTTAATTCTATGGTCATCAATTTTTTTGACGCGATTTTCGATATTTTCATTTCAAATTTCTGCCGTTACAAAGCATGCAGAATTAATTTTGTTTTTTGATTCAAATGCAGAATTTCATGATCTACAACTTTTATTTGAAGTCTTTTTTCTAAAATAATTTGGAAAGCAACGCGCAAGGAAAAACTGTTTTCCCATGTTACATGTCTATGTAACGGATTTGGAGCGCCACCCGTTATGTAGATAGGTATGTCGAAAAATTATATTTAACTGCTTTTTTTGATTATACTTCTGAAAAATTAATGACAACTTTTTGCAAGAAAACAGTAGTCGACCGAGCTGTCGTATTTTTTACATTTCTCCATGACAGCCCTTGATAAAACATTTCTTGTTTTTCGTATAAATTTGTCAGAAATATACCCTGTTCGGTATTAAATGAAAAGTTTTCTGCATGGCTAAACTATAGAACTTTCAAAATTTAGGCATCACCTCGATCGGCTTTTGTTTTTCGCATAAATTTGTCAGAACCATGTCGTGATTGGGATCAAGTGAAATTTTTTCTGCAGAGCTATAATATAGAAGTGTTAGCAATTAGACATCTCAGTCGGCTTTTGTTTTCTGCACAAAGATGTTAAAAATATGTGTTTAATATCAAATGAGAGGTCTAATTAAGAACTCTTAGATACATGCGTCAAAATTTCTGACACGTTCATTAGCGTTTGTTTTATGCATAAAGTTAATTTGTTTGAGAGAATTTGGATATCTCACAAGGCTGATGGCGTTAGCACTTTGGTTTTAAATTGTGCGTAGGCAGATTGGATATACGTATAGACTGATATTAAACACTATCGGCGGAGCCCTAGGGAAAACTCGGCTTCGCCGAGTTTTCGCTAGTCTATAATACTAAAAGGATAGATTCACTATCTATATATATTTTCTTTAATCACGACGATCGCTCAACTTTAGACAAGGCTACAGCTTAAATGGTGCGACCGATTTTCATGAAATTTGTATCAAATTGTAGGAAATGATTGGCTTCAGGGCTCTTCTAATGGGACGAATTTCTGTAAGATGCATAGTTTTTGTGTAAAAAAAATATTAAACGTAAAATGAAACAATGGATCGAAGATTACATGTAAAAATTTTGACGATAAACACAGTCATATGTAACATTTGGCATATCAATGTCAACGATGACAAATTATGAATGTCGTATGAGTTGTCGACCTTTTCAATGCTAAATATAAATAAATATATTGTTTAAAATTGAAGAAAAGAATTAAACGAGATAGGTATACGTTATGAATTTAAGTAATATTTACTGTTAATTTAGATTTTATTTTTTAAATAGATTTTACGAAAAGTCAGAAGTTACTAAAAACTACGAAAACGTTGATAAAGACTAGAAGAGTCTCACGGTCGATGGAAAAATACATGTATAAAATTAAAAAGATAAATACTGTCTTCTGTCACATTTGATATGTTAATGACAAATTTGAACTACAGAAAATAATCGGTTTAAAATTAAAGAAAAGAATGTGAGAATTAAACGACGTTAGGTACGCTATGAATGTAAGAAATGTTTATTCTTATTTTATAATTTATTTTGTAAATAGATTGTTGAAAATGTTCGAGGTTATTAAACGACGAAATAGACGATATATGTAGAAAAAGCATCAACGACAAGAAAGACAGGGAGGACAAAGTGTACAGTGTACAGAGAGAATATAAAGGGGTGTTTTCTGTGCCGGTCGGTGTATTAATCTAAGATATGTTTATTGATATTTTATTTTGTAAATAGATTTTACAAAACTGACAAAAAGAAACTGGTAGTATTTGGGCTGGCGGTCCAGCGTACTTTATTCGCACAGCTTTACCCGTACGTTCTAAACCTAAACCGTACACAAATAACGGAGTGTGTGGGGCTCTTTAGAGCAGTTTGCATGGGCAGTTTGGGTTAGCATTTGGGTTGCGTGGGCATGTTGCGTAGGCAGTTTGGGTGGGCATGTTGCGTGGGTAGTTTGGGTGGGCATGTGGCGTGGGCAGTTTGGGTGGGCATGTTGCGTGGGTAATTTGGGTGGGCATGTTGCGTGGGCAGTTTGGGTGGGCATGTTGCGTGGGCAGTTTGGGTGGGCATGTTGCGTGGGCAGTTTGGATGGGCATGTTGCGTGGCTAGTTTGGGTGGGCATGTTGCGTGTGCAGTTTGGGTGGGCATCATAAAACACTATCGGCGGAGCCCTAGTGTAAACTCGGCGGTTCATATTCGATATAATCATAGTTAGTTTAAAAATAATTGTCGCTGTCATCAAAAATTGTAATTTCATATACAATAAATTTTATCTCAAATTAAAACCTGTCTTGTATGGTTTATTCGTTCTGGTGCATTCTTTCTTAACAGATTATGGGTCTAGTTGCGCGACTATGAATGCGTAAATATTAAAATCGTAATTATTTTGTGAGAACGTGTTGTCAAAATGAACGCGGCAAGCGTATCGAGAATCGAACTTCTCGGGAAGAATAATTTTGACACGTGGGCCGTGCAGATGCGGGCAATTTTAATTACGAACGATTTATGGGAATTCGTCGGTAGAGATTCCATGCAACCAGAACCAACAGAAAAGGACACGAAAGCGGCGACGATAAAGAATGGCTCAGAAATTACCAAAAAGCCGCCAAATGAGATCAAGCAGGTGAAGAACAGTGTTACTGCACGTGAAACGTGGCAAAGATTGAAAGAAATTTATCAATCACCAGGTCCGGCTCGTAAAGCAACATTACTAAAAAAGTTGACTTTACACAAAATGACAGACGAAACCGAAGTGCATGACTAATTGAATGATTTTTTTGATACTGTGGATAAACTGGGAGATATGAACATTGAAATAAATGAGGAATTGCTAACTACAATGTTACTGTACAGTTTACCAGCACGGTTCGAAAATTTCAGATGTGCTATAGAGTCGCGTCACACTTTACCTAATCCCGAGACTCTTCGAACAAAAATTATTGAAGAGGATGACGCATATAAATTTAACATGACAGATGTTGTAATATGTTAAAAATGAATGCACCAGAACGAATAAATCATACAAGACAGGTTTTTATCTGACAACATTTTTATTGTGTATGAAATTACAATCTTTTCGATGACAGCGACAATTATTTCTAAATTAACTATGATTATAGCGAATATGAACGGCGTACTTGATTTATAAAATTACAAAATAATATAATTTTGAAACTTCCTCTTAAGTAAAAAGTTTATATGAATTAAATACATTTTAAACCAACATAATTCATACAACGTTCGTGTTTCAATCTATTTAAACTCTTAGTCAGAAAATCTGAAATTTGGTCATTTGTTGATACATAATTTAAAATGAAGGAATTACATTTTAAAGTGTCGCGAACAAAATGATGCCTTATAACTATATGTTTACTCCTATTGTGATACATAGGATTTTTGGCTAAATTAATCGCGCTCTGTTTATCACAATAAATAAACAATGTTAATAAAATGTTGAAACCTAACCCCTGCAGAAATTGTCGTAGATATATCGCTTCTTTGGCGCACTGGATATCGCCATATATTCGGCCTCCGTAGTACTCAGGGCCACAGATCTTTGTTTTCGTGAGTCCCAAGATATGGGGCATCCACCAAGCAAGAACAAAAACCCGGTATAAGACCTTCTGTCCTGACAGCTTCTCTAATTTGCGTCGACAAACCCTTGGATTGGTTTGGAGTCTGGTACATAGATAAGTCCGACGTTCGATCCCAATTTGCGTCGACAAACCCTTGGATTGGTTTGGAGTCTGGTCCATAGAAAAGTCCGACGTGCGATGTGCTTTTTAAATACCGTAACACTGTCTTGGCCGTCTTTCAATGTTCTATTCCAAAGTAATTGCTAAATTGTCCCAGATAACTTACGGCAAATAAAATGTCAGGGCGAGTCGTCGTCGACAGGTATGTTAACGCACCTACCAGCTCGCGGTAAGACAATTTTAATTCTTTGTCACTGGGATCCTTCGTTCTTGTTACATTTATACCTGAATCCAACGGTGTAACTACAGAACTGCAGTCACTCATTTTGAACCTCTGAAGAATCTCTTTCACATATCCTTGTTGGTGCATGGCTATATATCCGTTGTCTTGAAATAACTCGATTCCCAGGAAGTGTTTAGCTGGACCTAATTCTTTAACCTTGAAGTTTTCATTTAATATCTTTCCTACCATAGAAATTCTTTCCTGGTTCTTAGAAGCTATCGGGATATCATCAACGTAGATGGCTACTAAAGTTATATCTTCCTCTGATCCTATTTCAAAAAAAAAGAACAGAAGCAGTTGGTTTGGCACCACAGCTATTCAGGACTTCACTCAACTTGCGATACCAGCTTCTTCCATTATGTTTCAAGCCATACAAAGATTTTTGTAATAAACAGACTTTGTTACCCTCGTCTAACTTGAGAAGCATGTTTCTGGCCTTATTCTAGATTTCGTCGTCAGTTCCAGATTTCACAATGCTTTGCAATATTTTGTCGAAGTCTTTAGGTGGCTTCATATATATCTTTTCGTCAAGGTTACCATATAAATATGCTGTCGTAATATCGTATTGTTGGATTTTCAGTTTGAATTTAGCAGCAAGACACACCATCAAACGAATTGATCCCATTTTTGCGACAGGAGCGAAAGTGTCGAAATAATGAATTCCATATTCCTGGCTAAAACCTTGAGCTACCAATCTTGCTTTTCTTCTTTCAAGAGTTCCATCGGGTTTTAGTTTGCCTCGAAGTACCATTCGACATCCGATAATCTTAGCATCACGGGGATGATCTACTAACACCCAGGTATTGTTTCTTAGAATAGATTCCATCTCCGTGACCATGGCGTAATGCCATTCTTCGGAATTCGGTCCAGTGATCGCCTCCTTGAACGGAATTTCAGAGAGAAAAGTCTGTTGTTCCTCTTCACATTTTTGTATATTCTGAAGTTCCGCTTGAAACACTTTTCTCGGTCTTCCCCTCTTTCCAGTTCGCATAATTCTTGGTTGACTGACTCCTCCTTCTGATGGTCGTGTATTTTTATCACTATTATTTTGTGAGACGTCTTATTCTTCGGCTTTGGGTTGAACAGCTGGTTCGCTTGCTACCTCTCCTGCATACGTTGGTTGACCTGTTCCTTGGGGTGATACCCACAGAAGATCTAAGAACTCCTGTTCCAAGTTCTTCTCTTCTGTGAGATGTTCCAAAATTTCTTTTTTGGTTTTTTCGGATACTTCTTCGTTTTCAAGAAACTTCACATATCGACTAATGATAACTTTGTTTTTATCAGGTGAGTATACACAGAAACCTTTGGTTGCTACGGAGTAACCCAAAAATACTCCTTCTCCATCTCGCTGATCTAACTTGCCACTTCCGGGTTCTCTGTCGAAAAAGTAGACTTTGCTTCCAAATATTCTGAATTGTGAGACGTCAGGTATCTCACCTGTACATAGTTCGTACGGCGTTTTTCCTTCCGAGCTTTTTGAAGGTAAACGATTTCTTAGTATTTTCTTAGTATTCTCGCCCATTGTCAGATTGAAGCATTTTGATGCGTTTTCCCTTCTGATTTTCCACCATAGTCATGAACTCAACTGTAGCCTTCTGATTTCTTTTTTAAGAATCTTACCTCGCACCAGTGAGAGAAGTCGTCGACGAACTCGGAGTAAAATCGTGGCCCAGATAATGACGGAATTGGAATCGGCAAAAGTGTTTTCTCTTCACCCGATACACATGTTAAGAAACGAACTGCGCCTTTCCCGCAATTTCTGTGACCGAGTTGTCAGCAAGGCTTGAAGATCCTTTATTTAATTAGTCTATCTCTGAGAAGATCGCAAGATCGCCGCATAAATGCGAGGTGGCGCCGCTGTCGAGACACCACTTTCAACACGAATCATGTTCTAGATAAGCTGCCGTCGGCATTGTCTTTAAACATACCTCTTGCGAAAGTTGTGCTGAATGATTATTGTTATTTTTCTTTGCTGCACCTTTTTGCTTAAAATTATATTGGCTTGCTCGGTGTCTCGTTTATTACAAACGTAACATCGAAAACTTGATGAACCGCCTTGTTTTTCACTGTGATTTTTTGGTTTTGAACCCTGCTTGTTGTTCTTTTTGTATTTTTATCCGTTCCTATTGATAAACATAGCGCCCGTTGTTTCATCTGATGTTAGATTTACGTGCGTCATCCTCTTCAATAATTTTTGTTCAAAGAGCCTCGGAAGTCGGTAAAGTGTCACGCGACTCTATAGCACACCTGAAATTTTCGAACCGTGCTGGTAAACTGTACAGTAACATTATAGTTAGCAATTCCTCATTTATTTCAATGTTCATATCTCCCAGTTTATCCGCAGTATCAAAAAAATCATTCAAGTGGTCAAGCACTTCGGTATCGTCTGTCATTTTGTGTAAAATCAACTTTTTTAGTAATGTTGCCTTACGAGCCGGACCTTGTGATTGATATTTTTTTTCAATCTTTGCCACGTGTCACGTGCTGTAACACTGTTCTTTACCTGCTTTATCTCACTCGGCGATATCGATAAAATGATCAATGAAGTATATATAAATATGTATGTATGTCTATAATAATTATTATAATAATATGTATATTGCATATGTGTTGGCATTATTAAAACTCCGGCCAAAATCAACTGCAAATACATTTTTGCATAAATTATCCATAGCAATTGGTTTGAATCGGTTACTTCAATCCCATCGCTTATGGGATTAACATGGGTATGCGCTGCAAGCCTATACCGTGAGTTTTAGCAAGAATGCAACCAGTGGCGGCTATACGGGTGAAGAAGGTGAAAAGCAACTTCACCTGTTATTTCAGAAAACAAAATATTTTTTTAAATCATTTTCAATACATTTTTTTTCATATTATGTACTATAAAACCTGAAATAAACATTAATAGAATTAAAAAAATTAATTATCCACTAAAAATTATAATAAATGATCATACGCAACCCGCATGACATGAAGAGCAATTCAATTTTCAAATAAACGCTTCAAACTTGCGCGCATTGCTAGCGTTTACTGGCTACATACATTGTTGCCATGGCAACGATGCTTCTCCTACCTCTTACAGATGTGAATGGTGAATATCACATCTCTAGCTCTGAACCTCATCGTCGCATTGATATTGATGCATTATTTTGCTACGCTGTGTTAATAAAACAATTTGAATAGTTCATTATTATATTAATTATTATTATTATTTTAACTTATATGAAAGGTAATACTAATGTATTTCTAAGTGAAAACAAAATTACATCTACATTAGAACCATCGCAAATGTACTTTATTGGTGTATTGTACCTAAATTTATTATTATTTATATATTATTGGTATTACTAAGACATTCATACGTTAATAAGAATTATTTCTACGATACTTTTATAGATTGCGTATATTGCATATTAAAATCAGAATCAGAATCTGAATGAAGTGCAAAATAAACGCCTGCGCAAGGATATTGTAAATATGTAGTATACTTTTAATTTAATTTTAATAAGAATTTTTGACGTTACATTCAAACTCGAAAATACAAAATTATTGTGTGTTGTTATTGTCAGCTGTTCCGAGGTAACAATAGTTGAAATTAACGTGGCGGATAACTTGATAAATATAGCATTTGTTTGAAGTTTACTTGATAAATATCTCTTTACCTACTTTTCGCTTCACGAGCCGCCACTGGATGCAACATATTATTGTATTACTATGGTTACTCGTTACACATACTGCATCGTTCCAGATAAAATGCTACATAGGTTATAAAAGTGATCAATGTTAAATGTTTACATTATAAGAACATCAAGCGTTGTTTTAATTGTTTATTGTTGGAAATACAAAGAGACGGCGTTTCGGAACACGGTAATAGGCATTTTCAAAGTCTAGTATATATAAAAAAATATATAAATAGTAATATAAATTATTAAAAGAATATAAATAGAGTTACCAAAATGCTAAAATACATTAAGTCAAATTTTAACTTAGTTACATTATAAAAACACACAGCGCCAAGCGCCATTCTAGATCATTGCATTTCTCTAGAACATGATTTAGATATCAGAAACCACATAATACTTCATCACGAACCTAATATTAATAATGCATTGTTCTTAGAAAGTTCTGATATCACTTTAGATAATGAAACTATTAACATAAAGTCAGATTATAACCAATCCAAAACCTTATATCCGAACATTAAAGTTTTCACTGTTCCTAAATCTTGAATTTTGTGTTTTTCGTTCTTTTCGATTACGGTTAAAAGTTCACAATGTGGTTGACATTCAGCTTGTAGTTTTCTCATTAGATGTCATTGCTCTATACCGTTTTGTATAAAGAATTATAAAAATTTATCCTTCGTCGCTGTTGACCCTCGAACCTGCGCTGTTTGTGAAAATCAAACACATAAACATGTTTTTAAAATAAAACATTTTTTTTTCTATAATTTAACTAGCTTAAAATTTGACTGAATGTTGTATAACATTTGGCCTAATTCACTAAGCAAAGTTGTTAAAATTGACAACTATTTTCAGTTGTTAAATTGAAAGTCAGTTGGTAAGTTCAAATTCCTAGTTCACTATTACATCAAGTTGCTAAAATTGAACTAGCCGTTACGTCGAGTTGTTGATGTTTTTTCCTGTTGTTAGTATTTCTTGAAAATTTGGTGTTAGGAAATAAACTTTTATTGGAAATAGAGGGACGAAAGCAAACGTGTACTACTTATAAAGTAATATATACCTACATGACCAAAAAATATATACATTTTTTTAGACAAGATTTCATATTTATGGAAAGAAATTTGCGAGATGTTTGTAATCCAATTTCAATATCGGGAAATATATTTACCGAGATATTTAAACAGCAAGGTGTCATTCATGATTTAATTTGTGAATTCGATGGTCTCATGTTTCGAACATACTGAGTCAGTATATGCTCAAAGGTCTCATATCACATGATGAAAAATTTACATTTAGTCCAAACTTGAATATTAAAATTTTCAGATCTCTCGCTTTGACTCTAAAAGATCTAAATTCAGCCACTTCAACAATGTCAAATTTCTATTGTTTTTATTGTGGTCACGCCTGATGATGAGATTCTTGAAATTTCCAAATCGATCGCATTCAACCATAAGAATTGAATAAAAATGTATACTAAACTGGAGAACTTTATCAGCTTCTCCTAACACATAATCTCTAGGCCTGGCTGTGGGTCTTTTCCGTTAATCAGCGATTTTCAAAATTTCCAACCAGCAGATATGAAATGCAAAACTAGCTTTGTCATTTAATTTGCGCAAAATCATCTTTCTATGTTCAAAATGGTAATCTATCATCAGAGAATATTGTTCTGTGGAACATCTTACACCCCGAATTTTCTTATTACTCAATATTAAAAACTTAAACGTCATACTAATCACAATCTGTCACTTTACGTTGTCAATCGAGTAGAAATATGTAGAAATATTGAAAATCGTCATGCCTTTTAACGCACTTGTTAATAACTTCACTGATACATTTAACAACGATTGTTCACAACGACCGTTTTTAACAATGTCGATAATTATGTATTTACTGATTACCAATTTAATGTCGTGTGCCGAAACGCCGTCTCTTTGTATTGCCAACAATAAACAATTAAAACAACGCTTGATGTTCTTATAATGTACACATTTAACATTGATCACTTTGATAACCTATGTAGCATTTTATCTGGAACGATACAGTATGTGTAACGAGTAACCATAGTAATACAATAATATGTTGCATCCAGTGGCGGCTCGTGAGGCGAAAAGTAGGTAAAGAGATATTTATCAAGTAAACTTCAAACAAATGCTATACAGGGTGTCCTATAACTTCAGGTACATATTAGAAGGGCATATAGTTCTTAATGTCCTGATTACGGAACAAAAAGAATTTTTTCAAAATTCCTACAATTAAGGGTAGTTCACTTAAGAAGAACATTTTTTGTACCTCTGGATACTATAATATTTGGAATAGTAAAATTAGTTATAACTATTACATAAAATAATTTAACAATGAAATTAATTTATGCAATTACGTAAAGCTTTGTCACACCAATTAAGTTTGGGAGATGTGTATGTAATGAAAAAAACACACAACCTATTCAACCAGTGTCCCAAAACTGTTTCCTTCAAAAACATCAAAAACTAATTTTTGAATTTTGAAAAAAATCTTTTTGCTCCGTAATCAGCACATTAAGAACTATATGCCCTTCTAATATGTACCTGAAGTTATGGGACACCCTGTATATATCAAGTTATCCGCCACGTTAGTTTCAACTATTGTTACCTCGGAACAGCTGACAATAACAACACACAATAATTTTGTATTTTCGAGTTTGAATGTAACGTCAAAAATTCTTATTAAAATTAAATTAAAAGTATACTACATATTTACAATATCCTTGCACAGGGGTTTATTTTGCACTTGTAGCGATTAGATTATCGCATTAAAATAAACTTTTCGTTACAAATTGGTGACCCCGAGAAGGAATCCGCCTTTCTGTTCAATGTCCTTTGTAACTACTCTACCTTACTAATATCTCCAATATGACTGAACAGGTTTATTATCATAATGCGACAATCTTATCGTTACAGTTTTAACATTGTTTTTTATTTAAATTTAATATTGGAGTTGGTCGACCATTTACCAATAAATCTTTTTTATTGTCGTCTGCCCATCTGGAGAACGGTGTCTTCAATAAAATTCATAGGTATAAAATCAATTTGTAGATTCATTCTGATTCTGATTTTAATATGCAATATACGCAATCTATAAAAGTATCGTAGAAATAATTCTTATCAACGTATGAATGTCTTAGTAATAACAATAATATATAAATAATAATAAATTTAGGTACAATACACCAATAAAGTACAATTGCGATGTTTCTATTGTAGATGTAATTTTATTTTCACTTAAAAATACATTACCATTACCTTTCATATAAGTTAAAATAATAATAATGAATATAATAATGAACTATTCGAATTGTTTTATTAACACAGCGTAGCAAAATAATGCATCAATATCAATGCGACGATGAAGTTCAGAGCTAGAGATTTGATATTCACCATTCACATCTGTAAGAGGTAGGAGAAGCATCGTTGCCATGGCAACAATGTATCTAGCCAGTAAACGCTAGCTATGCGCGCAATTTTGAAGCGTTTATTTGAAAATTGAATTGCTCTTCATGTCATGCGGGTTGCGTATGATCATTTATTATAATTTTTAGAAGATAATAATTTTTTTTAATTCTATTAACCCATTTACGGCCGCTGTTGCGTATACGCAACACCAAAAAATGAATTTTTATCTCAACATAAAATAAGTTTTTACGGAAAACTTCAACTACTATCTTAAAGTAGGATAATGCATCTTTAAAAAAAACATTAATTATTCATTAACTTTTTTACTGAATCGAGAAAATATGTTTCAAAAATCGTGTAATTTTGAGGTGTAATTTTGATATTTTTTTTTGACGATTTCTCGAAAAGACATTTTTTTATTTTTGTCCAAAATTATTTCAAAATATCTCTATTATTACGTAAAAATATTTTTTAAATTTCTATCAAAAACAGCTTTTCGATAAATCAGTGTCAAATATGACTGTTGCGTTTACGCAACAATGGCCGAATACGTTTAGTTCCCTATGATTTTCGGGTTGAAACTTGTCGAATCTTGTGTCATGTGCATTGGTATTCATACGTCTATGAGCTCTTGTGAAGTATACATCGGTGCTATATTTGTCAATAACAACGATAAATATTTTCAAAAAGCCTAAATATCTTACTCAAAAAGAACTAGAACTAGCTTTGGAAGAAACTCTAAATGAATTGAATGACTCCGGTAAGTTTTGAGTTTGAATTTTTATTCGTTGATTATAATGTGTATTTGTTTCTATTTAGAACAAATTGATGCCGTATATATTCCTCTGGAGGTTGATGAATTAACCGACGAAGAACATTTTACTGATGAACCGGAAAAAATATCTGCAAATGAAAATGTCGACATTGTGGGAACTTTTGAAATACATACAAATGAAGAAGATTTGTATGATAATTCGGACGATGAAACTTTAGCAAGTAAAAAGAAACGGTTATCTTCTATTCCACTTATGGACAAAAAAATAAATTGGAAAGCAGGACAATTTATTCATCAACATTTGCCTGTGTCAAAAGAAGATGAAATTATTAAGAAACTGAAGTCTGAATTAGGAGATTTGTCACCTTTACAAATGTTTTTGAAATTTTTCGATGACGACGTTCAAGACATGATTGTTCAATTCTCAATGAAATATGCACAAGATAATAATAGACACGACTTTGTTTTTACTAAGGAAGATTTGCTGAACTTCGTAGGTATCTTAATTATTTCAGGATACCATACGTTGCCACAAGAACATATGTTTTGGTCTACTGACGAAGATAAAGGTGTTCAAATAGTAAAAGATTGTATGAGCAAGAACAAATATAAGTCCATTAAAAGGAATTTACATCTAAGCGACAACAGTAAACTTGATAAAAAAGACAAATTTTCGAAATTGCGCCCCTTTTTTGATATTATGAATGAAAAATTTATGCAATTTGATGTGTTTTCTCATAACCTTGCCATAGACGAACAGATGGTTCCATACTTTGGTCGTCACTCTTGCAAAATGTTTCTAAAAGGAAAACCCGTCAGGTTTGGATTCAAACTCTGGTGTATTTGTTCATCACAAGGATATTTATATAAATTTATTCCCTATGGAGGGGCAAATTCAAATCAACAGAAAAGTGAATTTGGACTAGGTGCTCAAACTGTTCTAGATTTATTATCTATTGTCAAGAACAACAATAACCATAACATATTCTTCGATAACTTTTTTTCATCGTTCAAACTTTTTTCAATTTTGAAAGAAAGAGGTTACTTTGCTACTGCGACAATTCGAGAGAATAGTACTAGCGGATGTCCTTTACAAACCGTGAAATCAATTTCAAAAAAATCTCGTGGATTTTACGACTCACAATTTGAACAGTCATCAGAAGTAGCTCTTGTCAGGTGGAATGACAATTCCGTAGTGACACTTATTAGTACTCATTACAATGTTGAACCGCTCAAGACAGCAAAAAGATATGACAGAAAACAAAAGGAAACTAAGAACATTCCACAAACTATCGCATAAAAATAATGGGGGAAAAATGGTGGTGGCCATTATTTGTCAACACGCTTGACAGTGCATTAGTAAATGCTTGGAAACTTTTGTATATTAAAATAAATTATTATAAGGATATAAACTAAAATCATTTTCAATACATTTATTTTTTCATATTATGTACTATATAACCTGAAATAAACATTAACCCATTTACGGCCAAGGTAAAAAAAAAGAATGGCATCAAATAAAAAATTATATTTATTGATTTAAAGGACCTTAATTATGACAAAAATTTAGATATAAAAAAATTACTAATTACAGTTTTCAAAGAAACAAGTGTTGCGTAAACGCAACATTGGCCGAATAAGTGAAATTATTAAGAGTGAAATTTTTCAAAACAGGTGGTATGCAAATACACGTTGCACGTTCTACACATGTAAATTGTCTGACTGTGACACACTCTACATCGTCTTCGGATTTCTTCTTTAATAATTACGTGTCTTGATTGGTTCAGTCGAACTTCTTCAGGTACATTTATAGGCATAGGTTCACATTTTCTGCTTTTCAAGAGCCGTAATGCTATAAATGATCTGAAATCTAGCTGGTTTATCTTGTTATCATTTACAGTGCGTGTCCCAGAAGTCGACGATCAAACTAAATGGGGTGATAGAGGAGATCATTTCCAATCAAAATAACTATATATATTGTAATGCAATTGTTGATGGTTCAAAAGTTAATGCAACTTTTGTAGTTTCTCCTAAAAACGGCAAGGCGTCCAATAGAATTATTATTATTTTTATTACGAGACGTTTGTTTCTCTTTTTCTTTTTTATTGTATGCACCTGAAGGGTTCTACTTTCTAATAAAATCATTTTCATGAACATGAGTACCTTCTATTAATAATAAAAATATTGTTTTGTGAAAAATTTTCCTACCGGAAAAAAGCTACTTGATTTTAAAGTGACGCTGACAGAAAAAAATGTCCTAAAAAAATTAACCAACTATCAGAAGAAGTTGTGTATTTAATGTAGATTTTAACGCGGTATAACACATGGGGATATTCAGAGCAGATTTTCTTAAATAATTTTTTTTTCTACAAGAAAGTATTTCAGTTAAAAATACAATTGAAAAATTCGAGAATTATCTTAGATGCTGTGTCAAAAATAAAACAAAATAATAGTTGTAATAGTTTTTATACAACATTAAAACAAAATAAGGTTTATGAAGCTTTTCATGATGTTTTCAAATTTTACAAAAAGTGTTCAAAATTTCTACCATGTTTTCTAATGCACATTAAGCATCGCCGAATAAAATCTCTTTTTATTGTTCGGAACGCCCGTTGATTATTTTTAATAATGTTGGTAGCCTCTCTTATTTTTTGTTGCAACTCTTGTTCATTCTGACTTTCTGTCATGTAGACTATTTCTTTAAAATAACCCTATAGAAAAAAATCTAAGGGGTTAAGATCAGGTGATCGCGGTGGCCACATGATAAACCCTCCTCTACCAATCCACCGATTCCGAAATTCTGTGTCAAGGTGTTGTCTCACATCTACAGAATAGTGAGGAGGAGCTCCATCTTGTTGCAGCCACATATCTCGGCGTGTCTCCAATGTCACGTCTTCAAGTAGATAAGGTAACTCATTTTGCAAAAAATGCAGATGCCTTCCTGGGAGCTCAAATGGACCAATCAATTTTCCTTCAATTATTCCCGCCCATATGTAGACCCCAAACTTGTGTTGAAAGTTGTCATTTCTAACAACTCTAGGGTTCAGATAGTCCCAAAAATGTAAATTGTGAATATTAAATATCCCGGTTCTACAAAAGTTTGATTCGCCGCTCCACAAAATCTTGTTAAAAAATTCGGAGTCTTCTCTATGACGACGCAGCATTTCCCGACAAAATTGCACTCTTTTGTCATAGTCCGCAGGTAAAAGTGCTTGCACGCGCTGCACATGGTATGGATACAACTGGCCCTTTTGCAAAACACGATGAACCGTAGATTTTGGAATTTCCAAATGTCTAGATATACGACGAACACTTGTTGACGAGTTCTCTGTCACCATTTCAATTATATCGTCGTCATTGCACTGAAGCGCAGGTCTTCCTTCTCTTCGCGGATTGCCAGGGATTTCGCCTTCTAAGTAAGACCGATGAACATTTTGAAATACCCTATAATCAGGATAGCGTTCTCGATTAGGGTATCGTATCCGATACTCTCTTGCAGCAGCTCGAGCGTTCCCGTCACAAAACCCGTACACGTAATGCATTTCTGCATATTCTCGAGGGGTATAAGACATATTTTTGAGACCAAGAAGAACAAAGTCCAAATGAAAGGAGTATCAAAAATCAAAAAATACGCAAAATCACAAAAATTAAAACAAAGTTTAAGAAACGAAGAACTGATAAATCAAAAACACACAAACAGTTAAGTTATTATCGATATGTCACTTCATATACCTTCTTTTGTTTTATTTCTGACACAGCATGTATGATTCAAGAATTTTTTTCAAATGTATTTTTCAAGTAAAATGACTTTCTTGTAGAAAAAAAAAATATTTAAGAAAATCTGCTCTGAATATCCCCATGTGTTATACCGCGTTAAAATCTACATTAAATACACAACTTCTTCTGATAGTTGGTTAATTTTTTTTAGGACATTTTTTTCTGTCAGCGTCTCTTTAAAATCAAGTAGCTTATTTCGGTAGAAAAATTTTTCACAAAACAATATTTTTATTATTAATAGAAGGTACTCATGTTCATGAAAATGATTTTATTAGAAAGTAGAATCCTTCAGGTGCAAACAATAAAAAAGAAAAAGAGAAACAAACGTCTCGTAATAAAAATAATAATAATTCTATTGGACGCCTTGCCGTTTTTAGGAGAAACTACAAAAGTTGCAATAACTTTTGAACCATCAACAATTGCATTACAATATATATATATATATATATATATATATATATATATATATATATATATATATATAGTTATTTTGATTGGAAATGATCTCCTCTATCACCCCATTTAGTTTGATCGTCAACTTCTGGGACATCCTGTATATATATATATATATATATATATATATATATATATTTATTCCTATAAACCAAACTTTAAAAATGGCAATAACCATGTGCCGAAATGTCTAATTTTATTTCCATAACAATAAACAATTAAAACCATGCTTGAAGCTTTTATTTATAAATTAAGAAGAGGATACTTCCATTTACTGGTAAGGAGACTGAAATAAATAAATGTGATTGCATGTACCCTGCTTTTTAATGTGTCAAATAAAAAATCTACAATATTCCAAAAAAAAAATAACCAACAATAGTAGAAGCTGATGTCCCCAACCCGCTCCTCAACTAACTAGTCTTCCTGTAATAAAAGAGAGCTATTTAAGTATTTACAACTTAGAGAGGAGTTATTACACACACATACACGCATTTAACAAAGTCCAATAGGACAGGGAAAGTGGAATAAGTCACCTTATGCGAAACGCATACTTGCTACTCAATAGCAGTGTGGCCCCGGACTTACGCGTACATATACTCTACTGTACCTGCCATTGCCACTGTGGCCCCGGACTTACGCGTACATATACTCAACTGTACCTGCCATTGCCACCCTGAGCGCTGTGGTTTATACCGGCACCGAGATATGGTTACACAACCAACCTTGTCACTACCACCCCTGGGAATAGGGAGTTACCCTAACCCGAATTCCGCTCAGGTGCTGATCAACCCTAGTGGCTTTATTTCGGCATTAGGGGCATAGTTACAAAACCAGGATAAAACTATTCCTGCCGTTACCACGCGGTCAATCAGCAAAAACCCACGAGGCTAGCAATCGTGGACACATAGATCGCATTTCTGGTTACCCTTATAGCTCTCTCATCACTCCTGGAGGCTCTACCGGGCACGATCGATCAACAAGGATAAGGATAAAGGACAACGCAGTAAAGTAAGAGAATAATCATATAAATCCGTATCTGCATTACTCTTGCTATCGTGGACTAAAAGTGTGTGTAAAACTCAACTCACCTCTGTTATAGGCTATATCCAAAACTTAACATCCGATATTCACAATCACCTAATCAACCTTAGCACCTCACCCATCAAATGCTAAAGATAGACTGACTCTAAGTTTCTATTATCAGTAATTTAGTAATAATTGATTACCCAAGACAATTAAACAAAACTCCTACCAGGGAGGGCAGTAAGAGAATTAAATAATTACCGTTTATTAATGCCCACCTACACATCCGGCCGTCCTGACAATCCTTCTCGTCCTCGAGAAGACACCCTAATCCACAGGTATCATCTTCAGGTGCACTGTGTTCCGTTGTGTCTGGGTCACTAAGCGAAGCAGAATATGGTTTCATACGATCTACCGCAACAACATTGTTGTACTCTCTCCCAGCACTTCTGGTTGAATTAGGTAGATCTTGTTCGACATATCTATCGGCTGGTAACACCTTCGTTAATACGAATGGTCCAGAATATTTCGGCAACATTTTCCTACTAGTACCTTCTGTTGCAATTTGTTTCTTTGTTAATACTATTTCGCCTTCTTTGTATTTATAACCACCTACACAGTGTTTATCATATCTAGTCTTTTGTTTATCTCGCTCTGTGTGTATATTTTGAGCAGCTTGCGCTCGTGTTTCTTGTAAATTTTCATCCATTTTCTGCTCTATTTCTATTTCTGTACTTAGAAAGGAGTCATTTTTAGATCTTTAAGAAAACCAAATAGAAGTTCACTCGGTGTGTTCCTTGTTGCTGAGTGAATAGTATTATTCTTGACAAACTGTATGTCCGGTAGTTTTTCGTCCCATTTCATGTCATCAGTAATTTATATTCTTAGAGATGCGAGTACTGTGCTATTAACTCTTTCGCACTGTCCGTTCGCTCGTGGAGTTGCAACGGCATTCATTATGTGTTTAATTCCATGCGTTTCACAAAATTTTAAAAACTCTTTATATGTAAAAGCGGTGCCTCTATCCGAAATTATCCTAGAGGGCACTCCGAATAAATCTATGAGATTCTTTAAGCATATGATAACATATCTAGTTTTAGTATTCCTGGCGGGTGTGAGGTTCACAAACTTTGTGAAAGCGTCAACCACGACAATTAGTTGAGAATTTCCTCTGGTACTTTTTGTAAATGGTCCTACATGGTCGATATCGAGTGATTGAAACGGTACTGGAATTTTTTCTATCGGGTTTAGTAGTCCCGGTGCTTTTCCTTTTTTTTTGTTTTCCATATAAGCATTGAAGGCAACAATCTATATATTTCTTTATGTATTGACGCATTCTGGGAAACCAATAAGTTTCGAAAATTTTCTCTAAAGTTTTTTCCAAACCAAAATGACCAAACTCGTCGTGACATTTTCTTACGATTTTGGTGCTCTTTATCCTTTCGGTACTACCCACTGAGTTCCAGTTGCTGTTATTCTGTAAACTCTATTATTCCGTAAACAAAATTTTATATATATATATATATATATATATATATATATATATATATATATATATATATCTCGTACTTCGTTATTGACGGTTTGTTTAATATATCCTTGATCAACTTTAAATTTTCATCGGTCATTTGACCTGCTAAAATCCAATCATCCGTACTTATGTTGAGGACAACTAAATCCGTAGATACTTCTTCAACTGCTGGATTTCTGCTAAGTGCATCGGCGTGAGCCAGTCTTGCCTCAGCTCTATACTCTACCGTGAATGTGTATTCCTGCAATTGAAGCCACCATCTGCCGATGCGAGGTATAAGGTCTTTCTTAGTACTAGATGCTTGCAGAGCGTTACAATCCGTAATTACTTTGAATGAAATCTCTAACAAGTAAACTCTATTTTTTTAACTTATTCATTACCGCTAATGTTTCTAGCTCGTATGAATGATATTTCTTTTCATTATCTGATGTCTGCTGTAATAGGCTACCGGATAAAATTTACCGTTTACTTGTTTCTGTGATAAAATTCCACCTATTCCAATTTTACTAGCGTCTGTGTGTACTTTGGTTTCTGCGTTATACAATGCCAGCAGTGGTCTCGCTACCAACTGATTCCTCAGTTCGTTAAACGCTTTAATTTCTTCTTCGCTCCATTTCCATGGTGAATTTTCCTTAGTTAGTTGTGTGAGTGGATGCACAATTTTTGCATAATCTTTTATAAAATGCCTGAAATAACTAGTCAAACCTATAAATTGTCTTACTTGGTGAACATTTACTGGTGCTGGAAACAATCGGACAGCTTTCGTTTTCTCATTACCTGGTCGTACTCCTTGTCTGTCGATTTCGAATCCTAAATAAGATACTGAGCTTACAAAGAAAAAACATTTCTTTATATTCAATGTCAAATTATTCTGACGTATCAAACTCAATATAGTGTCTAGTCTATGTAGGCCTTCATCAAAATTCGTGGATGGACATAAGATATCATCTAGGTAGGCCAATGCAATCGTATTTCTATATGTTCCAAGTATTTTATTTATCATCCGCTGGAATATAGCAGGTGCGTTGGTTAATCCAAAGGGGAGCCTATTAAACTCATACTGCCCATCAGGTATTATAAAAGACGTTTTGTGTTTGCTATTCTCTGAAATGGGAATTTGATAATAACCTGACGTCATATCCAATGAGGTGAAATACTTTGTCCATTAAATGTTATCGAGTTGGTCATCGATTCTAGGTAGGGGAAAACGATCCTTTACAGTAGCTTTATTTAATCGTCTGTAGTCGATACACATTCGGTACTCGCCATTTCTTTTCTTCACTAATAAGATGGGTGATGCAAAAGGGGAATTTGATTCTCGTAAAATATCTGCTTTAAAAGATCTTTAATAATTTCTTGCACTTGCCCCTCTCTGCATAAAACAGTCTATACGGCCTAAAGGTAAACGGAGTATCATCAGACAAAACAATTTCGGTTTCCGGTACTTTTGCACATTTCAATTCCGTAACTGATTTCGCAAAACAGTCTTGGTAAGATAGTAATAGCTGAATTACTTTTTCTTTCTGCTCATTATTCAAGTCTGTACCAATCTTTATTTCGTTTTTATCCAACATTGCTTTTCTTGGAGTTGTGTTTGCTTGCTTATCTTCGTGGCATTTATGTCCTCTAGCGAGAATCCGGTTGCCCTGAACTGTTAAATTCGAATCAGATAAATTCACTACTGGTAGAATACATTCATTTTTGTGGTCAGCTGTTGTGATACATCTTGGGATAATATGTTCTTTTCCCGCTTCAGCTCGCATACTTAAATCAATGAAAATGTCCTCTTTAGTGTCAACGTGTCATACAATGTGTCCAATGTACCATGGCGGAATAACGGATGTTTCCTTAGTCCGCAAAACGCATTTATCGGACGTTGGTTGAATATCAATTTCAGTCAGCGGATGAGCTTCTTTCGTAAATAATCTCATTTTGTCAGAATCCTTGTAGATTAAAACTTTTTCATTTTCGGTAAATGGCTGACCTATTATCATAGGAATTGTTTGTGTATGATCAGGTACAATGCAGATAGTAACTGGTAATTCTACCTTGTCAACTTTGACGATTTGGTTATCAGCTTCTCCCAAAGTGTCTACCTTTCCGTGTCCGTAACCCCGCAATACTCTACTTTTTGTCGCATCGTATTTTATTTTTAACCTTTCGGCCTCGGATTTGACTATTGTTACACATGTAGAGCCCAGATCAACATACCCTGATGTTTCGTTACCATTTACATAAACCTTAAAGAAGAACTTTTCGTTCGAACTAACTTCCGTGCGGGTAGCCAGTACAGTTGTCTCTGGTTTTCGTTGGCGGTGTAAAGGATGTCGTGGCTGATGCCGATAGGATTGTTGTGGCTGTTGACTACGTACCCCATTTTAAACATATCCTTACTGTGTGCGTAACATTTTTAGGCAATATCTTTTCATGTGTCCTATTTTACCACAAGCGTAACACGACACAGGTACTATATGCCTATCTATCTGATAATGGGGGCGTTTGTTAGGTCTGGATGAACGTAAAGTTCCACGTCTGTGGGGAAAACGAATACCATGCGCCATAATTGGTAAATCATCTTTGATGGTTCGCAAAAACAAAAGAAGCGCCACGGGCTTCTTACAGTCTCGTGCCAATGCAGCTGCTTTAATGTTTGCATCAGGAATTCCTCCAATGATGCATGACACTGCTTTCTCTCCAGTTATTTCGCAGACGTTTACAAGAGCTAATTTTTCATAATAATATTTCATCATTAGTTCATCATGTCGTTTTGTTCTGGCCATCATGTCTTGCAATACTTGGAAATAATCTTTCTGTAATGGGAAAGCTTCGCATAACATGACCTTCCATTCCTCCCAAGAATGGTTTAAACTGTGCAGATTCTTGTACCATGTTTCAGTAAATCCCTTAGACGTGACATGGCGCATATGATCCCATTTATATACGGATCGCAATTCGTCGACTTTTTTCAGCCAAATATCTACAGTTAAATCAGAGTTGGAAGGGTTAAAAAGCGGTATTGCTTCTCGGCTTTCCGGTCCACTAGGAGTTGGGGAAGAAATATTTCTCATCTCTTGCATCAGCTGAAAATTCTTTGTCATCTGCATCATAATTCATGTCATTTATTGTAGGCTATCTTCTATACTACTACGGCTACGGGTGCTAGGGGATAAGTTCTTTTCAGGAGAATTAAACATGAGTGGACTGCCGGTTTCCGTCATGTTGAGGCGATTTATAAACTTTGTTCTCCAACTTTCCATACGCCGATTAAGTGTGAATCCTTTATCCCACTTCTGAAATATAAATTAATGTCTCGTAAACGAGGAGAGGATACTTCCATTTACTGGTAAGGAGACTGAAATAAATAAATGTGATTCCCTGTACCCTGCTTTTTAATGTGTCAAATAAAAAATCTACAATATTCCAAAAAAAAAATTAACCAACAATGATAGAAGCTGGATGTCCCCAACCCGCTCCTCAACTAACTAGTCTTCCTCTAATAAAAAAGAGCTACTTAAGTATTTACTACTTAGTGAAGAGTCATTACACACACATACACGCATTCAACAAAGTCCAATAGGACAGGGAAAGTGGAATAAGTCACCTTATGCGAAACGCATACCTGCTACTCAAAAGCAGTGTGGCCCCGGACTTACGCGTACATATACTCAACTGTACCTGCCATTGCCACTGTGGCCCCGGACTTACGCGTACATATACTCAACTGTACCTGCCATTGCCACCCTGAGCGCTGTGGTTTATACCGGCACCGAGATATGGTTACACAATCAACCTTGTCAGTAAGAGAATTAAATAATTACCGTTTAATAATGCCCACCTACACATCCGTGACATATTCCATAAAATTTCTATCAAGTAAACTTCACAGCTTCGGAAACTTCCCATCAAATATACTATTAATAGATATTATTTTATACATGTGTTATGGCTTGTTGCACCATAAATTAATTGAGAATAAACAAAAATTAAATTAAAACCCCGTAGCTAGAAAAACGAGCAGTAATTTTTGTTTTACACGCTTTTACAGTTTCGAGAATATTTAAAAATTTATAAGTAATGGATTTAGATAAGAATCATCACGAAAAGGGCAAGAACATAAACTACACGAAATGAAGAAAATAAATTAATTTATAAATCAGTTAACTATGATTGCAAGTTATTTTGACATTGACATCTTATGTTGCATTTTACCTGGACCGATGCAGTATATGGAGTACAGTAAAATTATTGAAATATATCCGATCAAGATCTTTTACGAATTGTATGAATAAAGATTTTGTTCTGTCAAATTAATAGTGTCATTCATTTAGTTCTTATGAGGGTACATAAAATACTAGTGTTATTTTATTATTTTAAAAATATATGTTAAAGTATTAAGCATTTAAAATTCTCAACTAGTAAGTTTATTAGCAAATGTAAAACCAAATATGTGAAAAATTAGACTCTGACACAGTGTCAGTGATTAAGGTAATATATCTGAAATAATGAATAAACTTACGTGACCACCAGAATGTAAATAACAGTAACCAAGAACTTATAATAATATTTATATTAATAGCCCCGCCACCAGGTTATTTTTAATGGTAAATAACCAAACCTAATTTTGAATTTGGATAATTACTTGAAAATTATAGTCAAAAAAATTAATTAATGTTGGGAATAGAAGAATGAACAATAATTTCTTGAATTTGTAGGGCAAGACGAAATAATCAAAGGCAGTAGTGAAAAAGTTAAGTATATTAAAAAAAAGTTAAATTAAGTTACAGTAAATATAGATATACAAAGAAATACATAATATAAAGTAGTGATACAAGTTACAATTCTGAATTTTAAACAATAGATGAGCAGGTTAATAACATAGGGTACATCAACACATGTATAAATTTCTGTTCGCGAAGCGATGGGCACATAAACTAACTATATCAGCAAATTTAAAATGGTTATCAATGGAATGACGATGACAAAATAACAATAATAATTAACACCACTTAATACTAAATTACGACTTACCGAACATTTGAGTCAGGAGCGGACACTCGCACTTAGAAACGGACTTCTTCACAACAAGTTAACGAATGATCTCCCGAATTTTTTAAATTGTCTATCTTCGAAATTATCATCCCCACTAATATTGTGGAGTGGGCGTTATTCACCAGTCCTATTGGACAATTAAAATCTGAAAAAATTTGGCCGGGATGAATGAAAACGTAGCTTACAGAAATGACTGCCTGGAATGCACGCCATACTTTCCCAGGGTTCAACTTCCCTTAATATTTGGACAAATGATAATAAATCTTTACAACTATTGCATTAATAAATAGAATTTAAAATGTTTTCCGAACATTGACATTTTCGAAGACATTTCTCACCGCTCACTAATAAATAAATATGCCGCTTGTCACATTGTCACAACGAGCATCGTTTTAAAATGAAATGTCCTAACTTAGTCGAAACAATATAAATTTTTCAAAAACAAGCGTGTTATATCCATACTTATCGCACACGCTTCTTGTGAGAGAGATAAATATGTCAATTTGTTATTCGTTCATGGTATAGATGACCTTGATCGGACATCTTTCAATAACTAGTATCCATTGTAATACATTAATAACAGAATAGTAAATATTGCATCTTAGCTGAAACTCACGGTATAGTTAGTGCATAACTTTAGAGATGCGACGTCGTCTTCTTTAGAACAATTATCAGTAGTGTTTTGTTTCTTGAACGAGCTATTGACTAGAGAAAAATAGTAATAATAAACTGAAAATTCAAATAGTGGGTTTAAAACTGTAAAATATTTTATTATTATTTTTATTATTATTATTATTATTATTATTGTTATTATTATTATTATTATTATTATTATTATTATTATTATTATTATTATTATTATTATTATTATTATTATTATTATAATTTTTAGCCAATTAAAGATTTTTTCTGATTTTAACGATATAAATAATGTTGAAGGTTGTATGACAATTATTTGGAGTATAATTATATTAAATTATAGAATTATTGACCGTTAGTATGAACAAATGTTTAAGAATTGATTAGCGAGTAGTTGACTAGCATTGTTTTATCTTTGTCAATCGTGGTTTACTTTAGAAAAAAAATACTTCAAATAAAAATGTTTCAAATAAGATTACTCATATATAATATAATTTTGAGAATTCAATTTTCTTGCAACCAACCAATTAGTCAATTTCAATTTGATATAGAAAGCATGTAAAACAAAGATTATTGCTAGATTTACTATCAATAAAGTTAGTTCTGCCATCAGTTAAGTTGTACGCTTACTTGAATAACATCCCGTATATTGGTAATAAATATATTTTATACGTATAAAAACGACGATTTTAATTTAATTTTTGTTTATTCACAAATAATTTTTGATGCAACAAGCCATAACACATGTATAAAATAATATTTATTAATAGTATATTTGATAAGAAGTTTCTGAAGCTTTGAAGATTACTTAATAGGAATTTTATAGAATAAAAGCTTTAAGCGTTGTTTTAATTGTTTATTGTTATGGAAATACAATTAGACGGCATTTCGGCACATGGTTATGGTCATTTTCAACGTTTGGTTTATAGGGAAAAAGGTATAAATAGTAATATAAATTATTATAAGAATATAAATAAACTTACCAAAAATCGGCCTAATTCACTAAGATAGTTGTTAACATAGTCTGAGAGTTAACAACGATTTTAGCAATCTTGTAAAAACTGTCATTAAATTGGTAATCAGTAAATACATAATTAACGACATTGTTAAAAACGGTCGTTGTGAATAATCGTTGTTAAACATATCAGTGAAGTTATTAATAAGTAAGTTAAAAAGCATGACGATTGTCAATATTTGTACATATTTCTACTTGAGTGACAACGTAAAATGACAGATTGTGATTAGTTTGACGTTTGAGCTTTTAATAATAAGTGATAAGAATATTCGGGGTGTAAGATGTTCCACAGAACAATATTCTCTAATGGTAGATTACCATTTTGAGAATAGAGAGATGATTTTGGGCAAATTAAATGAAGAAACTAGTTTTGCATTTCATATCTGCTGGGTGGAAATTTTGCAAATCGTTGATTAACGGAAAATTGTAATTTGTCCTGTAATCCGTTTACAAGGCCCATAGACAGTCCTAGAAATTAAGTGTTAGGAGAACCTGATAAAGTACTGCACTTTAGTGTACATGTTTATTCAATTCCTAGGGTTAAATGATATCGATTTGGAAATATCAAGAATCTCATGATCAGGCATGACCAACATCTATAAGTTTTAGCAGTAAAAATCATAGAATTTGACATTGTTGAAAGTGGCTATTCAAATTTTGACGTGTAAGATGAATAAAAATAAATTACAAAATTGAATTTAAAACTTTTAGAGTCAAAGCGAGAGAATCTGAAAGCTTTTCAGTATTAAGATATTAGAATAAAAATATTTACGTTTGGACTTAATGTGAATATTTCATCATGTGATATGAGACCTTCGAGCATATAACTCAGTATGTTCGAAGCATGAGACCAATCAAATCACTAATTAAATCATGAACGACACCTTGCTGTTTGAATATCTCGGTAAATATCTTTGCCGACATTGAGAATGGATTACTACATCTCGCAAACTTCCTTCCATAAATATAAAATGTCTAAAAAATGTATATATTTTTTGGTCACGTAGGTATATATTAGATTATAAGAGATATACGAGTACATTTGCTCTCGTGCCTCTATTTCCAATAAAAATTTATTTCCTAAAACCAAATTTTCAAGATATTCCATTTACCAACGATTGTTCAATACTAACAACGGGAGAAATGCAGTTGCTAGATTATCAACTCGATGTAACGACTAGTTGTTAAATTTTTGCTTGATGTAATAGTGAATTGGGATTTTGAACTTAGCAACTAATATTCAATTTAACAACTGAAAATAGCTGTTAATTTTAACAAATTTGCTTCGTGAATTATGCCGAATTTTATATCCCATTAAGTCAAATTTTAATTAGTTACATTATAGAAAAAATTGTTTTATTTTAAAACCATGTTTATGTGTTTGATTTTCACAAACTGCGCAGGTTGGAGGTCAACAGCGACTATGGATAAATTTTTATAATTCTAGATACGAAAGGTTATACATCCAATGAGAAAACTACAAACAGAATGACAGCTACATTGAGAACTTTGAATCGTAATTGAAAAGAACGAAAAACACAAAATTCAAAATTTAGGAACAGTGAAAAGTTTAATGTTCAGATATAAGGTTTTGGATTGGTTATAATCTGTCTTTTTGTTAGTAGTTTTATTATATAAATTGATATAACAAGTTTCTAGGAACATTCTTTTATTAATATTAGGTTCGTGATGAAGTATTATGTGGTTTGTGATATCTAAATCATGTTCTAGAGAAATGCAATGATCTAGAATGGCGCTGTGTGTTTTCTATAATGTAACTAATTTAAAATTTGACTTAATGTAATTTAGCATTGTTGGTAACTTTATTGATATTCTTTTATTAATTTATGTTACTATTTATATCTTTTTTTGTGTACACTAGACTTTCAAAATGGCCATAACCATGTGCCGAAATGTTGACTATTTGTGTTTCCAACAATAATCAATTAAAACAACACTTAAAGTTTTTATCCAATGAAATTCCTATAAAATAGTATATTTGGATATTTAAATTTAAATGTATACGAGATCTCATCATTTGGGACGGGGTTTTATTATTATTATTATTACTATACAGGATGCTTTTATATTTATGGATCAAATATATGGGTATATATGGCGTGGAAGTGGCGTCTACCCTAATAAAAATTGTATTTAATCTGACGTCCACGTGTAATATGACGTCCTTATATGGACGTCAGATTAAATTTACTGTTAGAATAAGTTTTTCGGTACTAAGCGGGCCTCTAGAGCTTAAGGGGGGGTTTCGAAAAAGCGACATGAAGTGATATCGGCCAAACTATGAACTATTGTATTTTTTCTTATAAAAGGAACCAACAGAGGGCAATTGGATGGTTCTCGTCTGTACTAAGGTTCGTGCCTGAGATGAAGAAATGAACGTAAACAAAGAGATAAGAGACTCTTCAGGTCAACTTTTACCCAGCGCCTGGGGTTTTATAACTGGCAAATAAAAGCTTTTATAACCAGCGACGCAGCAACAGCAAACTATTCATTTCTGTAGCATTTCACTTTTAATGTATGATTTCATAATATTTATATGTAATTTGATTTCATGCTTTTTTATTCAAATACAAAAAAAAGTATTTTTTTCTTTTAAAAACTAATAATAATTATGTAAAAAATACATATCATTTTTATTAAATTTTAATTTATAACAGCTAGATGTAAATTTAAATATAGACGTTATCTCTGAAGAAAAACTGACCGACCAAGATTATAAAAAAACACAAGAAGACAAACCACAGGCAATTGTTGTAAACTTCGTGGAAAAGTAATCAAAGATATTATGGTGTGCTGTGTATAATGCACAAGCATAATTATTATTTCGGTTTATTTTCCGGTAAGAAATAATCGTATTAGAGGTATCGTGTACTGTAAGCTCAAAAATTAAGATTTATGAAACAATGATTTGCAGACCGTATTGAGTTAGTTGTATTTATTACTAATGAATTCCGATTAGTTAATCGGCTCTGTTTTGCAATTGTAACTCTCTAGTTAATTCCGTTATCAACAAACTGGTTAAAAATTTGGACCAATGAAGTATGTTGCTATATGTTTAACAAGAACATGGATTTTTAGATTTCATATCTAAATATATTGAATAATTTTTTTTACTATTCGTTACAAAATAGGCCCGATTGTCTAATTTAATTTAATGTTATCATAAAACAAAAAAAATATATATCTTATTTTCTCATATATGAGTATAAAAATGAAAAATATATACCAGAGGCGTTCAATCTTTTCTACTTACGCGACCTACTTTCGCATACCAAGTTATTTGGCGATCGACAGAAAATAAATTGGAAGAAAATTATATATATAATTATATTTTGTATATATCGTATTTTTTAACGTGAAACATAGGATTTGCAATATCTATAGGGCGCGAGCAGACACGTGACTCGAGCGTCCTTGACGTGCTTGGAATCAGCTGATTTGTGTGCGCATGTCATTTTGACAAGAACAATATGTCACTTTGACAAGACCAATGTTTTGATTTATTTAAATTTTGAACTGTTGAGAAGTTATTATTTTTAATTTCATGTGTTTTACTGCCTGAAAATTATGCATTAATAACATTTTAGCAGTTCAAAATCAAAATAAGTCAAAACATTTGTCTTGTCGAAGTGACATTTTTGTTGTCAAAATGACATGCGCACACAAATCAGCTGATTCCATGCACGTCAAGGACGCTCGAGTCACGTGTCTGCTCGCGCCCTATAGTAACTAAATGACAGATTTAAAAATCAAAAATGTAAAGATCCCGATTACATTACTGAAACAAAACGATTAATAGAGCGCAATAAAACAAATTATTTTTTATTACTCAATAAGTATAATTACTTTCTGTCAAATTATTTCCTTTCGCATATTCACAATGATGATGCCTTTAAGATGAAAACTATGTTTAAAATGCCAACTGAGTGAAACATTTAAATCTTTTAAATTAAGAAATAGGTCAACATTTTATTGGAGTTTATGAATATACATACAATGGAAATATTAAATAGGGGAAGCCAGGTAGAAAGGCAAAACCTTGAACGCCAATTTTCAAATATTTAAACTACTTTACCGACACTACTACGCTGTTGACATCTGTGACAGGAACGTTGAACTATTTCTTGAGTATCTGCCATTAAATACCGACGGTTTTGGAGTTATTTTTTGTAGCGATTTTTAACTAATATACAAAAATATCTACTATGGAAATCGTATATTACTCTATATTTTTGTGTTGGCTATTTCCTGAATGTGTTTCTGTTTTATAATATCAAGTCTTAAGTCACATTTCAAATATTTTCTCTTATGTGCGTTGCATTTCTTCAACCAAAACACATTCAGGAAGTAAAGACAACAATATAATTGAATTATTCTTAGTTTTATTGCCTCTTCTTCAAACAGAAAACTGAAAAATCGTTCCCAAAAATATATTTTTTTGCTTATGCAATTTGCACGACTCAAACGGGGCCCCCTTAATGGCGAAAATTTGTATGGACGCCTAAATGATAGCTATGTCCAAAAATGTATATTGTGAGTTCAGAATTTTTCCACTCGTGGCCCAACAGTCTCTTAGCGTATATACGATGCGTATATTTACTGTTCAATTTGATGTTAAAGTTTTTAAATCCCCGAAAATTTAATCGTCTTTTAAAAAATCAAAGATTTAGTTCTTTTTGGCAATTTTTAGAAAATATGTGAATTTGATGCTTGTTCTTTTACCCTGCGCGCTTGTATCTGACTGTTACCTACCCCTATTTCGCCAACAAACATTATGCACGGAATTTTTCCATATTATTAAATTTTGGGAATTGACCCATCATTACGCATAGGGATTTTGAATAACAAATTTATAATATCCAAATACTTTGATATAACATAAAACTCATTCTAATAGCATAAATAATTAACACAAAATATCATTGATCATAAGATAAAATGAACTGGGAAAAACAAAGTAGAAAAAAGAATAAAACTAAAGATAACAATAAAAACTTAGTAAAGGTGTAATGGTGATATTGATGCGCCTATTGTTCGCCCCGGACATTCTAGAACAATGTGACGAACCCCCCGAACTTAAAAATCAGCCAAAATTTCCGGACATGGAGTCTCATGGCCGAATGCCTGAGTGTCATGCCGCAAATCTGGGGATACAGGTTCGATCCCGAAAGACGCCAAATATTTCAAATTTTAAATGGCACAAAACTGACTACTGTGCCTCATTCTCCATGGTGCAAATATTTCATCATTACCAATATCTGTGTACAAAGCAGATTGGCACACCCAGTAATGGGTAATAAGCCGTGATGATATATTTATATATTTTTTTATTACTTTTTTTATTTTATTTAACTTATTTATTTATTTATGCCAGCAATGAGTGCCCGTGAGGTGACGCCTGGTAAGCGCCCGCACGGTACAAATATTTCATCATTACCGATATCTGTGTACAAAGCAGATTGGCACACCCAGTAATGGGTAATAAGCCGTGATGATATATGATATAACGTATTTCTTATAAATTATATCGTGATTTGTAGAGAATGAAAGGAACGAAAGAGATAAATACTTTATTTGACAATATTCTTTTTATGACATTAACATTCTAATTTATTCATTTCTTTTTCATGGCGTACTCCATCTTGAATTTTCTCATGGCCGACTTCTAGTAGACACATCATTAGTCTCCCTCCGAAGAAGGTTCTGATTCCCAAAATATTTAGGGGGAACGCCCTTATTTGGTCTTGTAGATCTTCGAAGTTCTTCTTTATTATTTTCTGGCGGTAGAGACGAATTATTTTCTATAAACTCGTGACTCGGTTGACGACACGAAATCAAATTTCTTGAAGACCATACTTTTCCATTGTTAAGGCGAAACGTATGAGTTCCAAGGCAGTCGACAATCTGAATTGGTTTGGAGAATGGAGATGCACCCTTTGGTACGGAAGGAAGGCGAAAACGTACCCAACTTCCTTTAGTAAATGCAGGTTGCTTGCTTCTAGCGGTTTTAGTTCGGGTTCTGTTTTCTTCTTTCGATTCTAAGTCGAAATTTTTCTTGTTTTCGTAGTCGTAAGTAATTTTCCGGGGTTCGAAATTAGTTCGCATTTCACGTCCGAACATGTAGAAAGCTGGCGATTTTCCCCCACCCGAAGGAGCAGTGGCACGAAAACTGAATAGCAATTCGAGAATGCCAACATCGAAACATTTTTTACTTGATTTAAATGTTTGTACACCATATTTTAAATACCTATTAAAAACTTCTACCAGACCGTTACGTTGTGGATCATAATTTGGTGTACGCCAGTGTAGAATGTCTTTAGAATGAAGAAATTTTGAAAACTCATCCGAAGTGAAGTTTGTACCATTATCACTTACAAGAATATCTGGATTTCCATATCTTGCGAATACTTCTTTTAACCATTTGATTATAATAGTGGAAGTTATTGAATGTGTGAGTAAAATTTCTGGATATTTTGAATAATAATCGATTATAACAACCACGTACCTTTGATTATATGGTGCTACTGCAAATGGTCCAGTAACATCTATTGCTACTTTTGACCATGGTTTCTGCGGCATTTCAATTGGGTCGCTAATTATCTTCGGATGTTTGTGAGATTTTTCACTATCTTGGCAAGGTATACAATATTTTACAAATCTTTCTACATCTTTGTCTTTTGTTCATTTCTTTTTCATGGCGTACTCCATCTTGAATTTTCTCATGGCCGACTTCTAGTAGACACATCATTATCTACTAGAAGTCGGCCATGAGAAAATTCAAGATGGAGTACGCCATGAAAAAGAAATGAAAAAATTAGAATGGAATGTCATAAAAAGAATATTGTCAAATAAAGTATTTATCTCTTTCGTTCCTTTCATTCTCTACAAATCACGATATAATTTATAAGAAATACGTTATATCATTTTTGACCTTCGTGAGCAGATACCAGAATTTTCTTGCGCATTAATTCTGGAACAAGAATTCTATCACCGCGAGTAATTAGGCCATTATCCACAGAAAACTCTTCACGTAAGAAATAATATCTTGAAAAATCTTTCGCAATTTTTGATCTAGAAGGCCAGCCATATTTTATGAATTTAAACAAATTTTGACATGTGTCATCTTGTTTTTGACAACTTCGAAGTGCATGAAGTGAAATATTCGTTGTGATTACTTGTTTGATGTCAAAATGTTCAAAAGGAGTAAAATTTTCATTTCGAATTGGTGCTCTTGATAAAAAATCTGCAACAACGTTATCGGTTCCTTTCTTGTACTCTACTGTATAATCGAATGCTGATAACCGTTCTAACCATCGAAGAAATTTTGCAGACTTTTTAGTTGAAGTGTGTTTTGAAAGAAGTGTTTGTAATGCTGAATGATCTGAACGAAGAATGAATGTTCTACCTAATAGAAATGAACTCCAATGCTCGCAGGCCCAAATACAAGCTAGAGCTTCTTTTTCACCGACAGAATAGTTTCGTTCGGCAGACGAAAGTGTATGTGAAGCGTAAGCAATTGTGACTTCTTGACCATACTGGATTTGTGTTAGAACAGCTCCAATACCGATGTCTGAAGCATCTGTTGTAACAATAGTCTCTGCTGTTAAATCGAAAATTGACAGTTTTACATTATTTGAAATAGCTTCTTTCAAGATTTTAAATGCATTGCCTTCAGTATCTGTCCATTGAAACTTATTACCTTTTCTTGTAAGCGCACGGAGAGGTTCAGCTTTTTCTGCGAGACCTCCAATGAAATTTGAATAGTAGTTTACAGCACCCAAAAAGGATTGTACCTGTTTCAGAGTTTTAGGTGATGTAGCTTCTAGAATTGGCTTCACATTTTTTGGATCTGCTTGTATTCCATTACTAGATATAATATGACCCAAGTATTTAATTGAATTTTTGCAAAATTCGCATTTTTGTATGTTTAATCGAAAATCATTTTCATCAAGTGCTTTCAAAACGTCATGTAAATATCTGTCATGTTCTTTTTTTGTCTTGCCATAAACTATGATGTCATCGATGTAAGTCTGTACATTTTTGCAATCCGACAATGTTTTTTCTACAGCCCGCTGGAAAACTGAAGCGGAGTCTGTAAGTCCCATTGGTAAACGATTGTATGCAAATAGACCAGCAGGTGTAATGGTAGTTGTCAGAAGTCTAGAATTTTCATGAAGTTGAATATGAAAGTAACCTTTCCTGAGGTCCAATTTTGAAAAATAGTTAGCACCACGCAATTGAAGAAATATGTCGGTTGTATTTGGAATAGGGTGCCTTTCTGGAATCACGTATTTATTCAGCGAAATTAAATCTGTTGTCAATCTGACAGATCCGTCATTTTTTGGTACTGTCACCAATCCGTGTATCCATTCACTTTTCTCAACTGGACTCCATATGCCATCTTCCACCATCTTCTTACATTCAACGATAGCTTGCTCTCGACGTGCATATGGAATTGATCGAAGTTTAGTTGAAGTTGGTATCGCATCGGGTTTCATTGCTATTTCATGTTGGAACAGCCTAAATGTACCCATTTTTTCACTTGTAAGACTTGGAAATTTTGAAATATAAGAAACATCTTCGTTTAATGCAGCAAGTCGAAGATCTCTACCTTGAATAGTTAATTCCAAAGCGCGAATGACATCCATACCGATTGTTGGTGACAAATCATTTGTAGTGACGTACAATTCCGTTTCTGTAGATTTATCTGCGATTCTGATTTGTGTCTTGACTTTTCCAAGTATTTTTGTTACACGGGATCCATCGAAATTTCGAATTGAAGTATTGCTTGGCATTAATGGAAATTTAAATTTTGCTGCTTGAAAAATTGATTCTGTTATAGTTGAAATGTCCGAACCAGTGTCCACAAAAGCTTTGTAGTTCCAATTCTTCATCATTGTTGACAACAAAGTGACATTAACTTGAAGACGACTTGAATCTGATTTTAGATTTCTTACTTTTAAGGATCTTACTTTATGCTGGTTTTTCTTCGAATTACATACAGAGGAGAAGTGATCTTTCTTGCCACATGCCTTGCAAATTTTTCCCTTTGCAGGACATTTATCCGAACGAATGACATGATCATTTTTCCCACAACCATAACATACAATATTTCTGCGGATTACTTTCGGTTTCCCTTGAGTAGTATGTTGTTTGTTAAAAGTTGATGAAGTTTGAGCTACAACGACATCAGTAACTTTTGCTTGCTGTATTGCAGCAGAATTTTTATTTGCAGCTTCATCGTTTAGCATAATGTTGACGAATGTATCAAAATTAACATCTACTTCGGCAAGTAACTTTTGCTGGGTACTTTTTGAACAACAACCAATAACTAATTGCTCAGCTAAAAGTTTATTTTCTAACGTACCATCACCATAAGCTCGCAAACTAATTAATTTCCGCAGTTCGGTAACGTAAGCGGTGACGGTTTCATCAGAATGTTGCATACGTGTTCGGAAGTCAAAAGCAGCTCGGACTTGATTTACTTTTGGAAGAAATAGGACCTTCAATTCTTTTACGAATTCATAATGCTTTAAAGTACCACGTTTCAAATAGAAGGGATATGCAGATGCAACTCGTCGACCTTCAACACCCAAGAATTGGCAAAGATATAAATTCTTTGTTTTATCATCCAATTTCTGATTTTCGGTAGCGACACGGTCCATTAAAAAGAAAAAATCCTCCACCGTTGTGTACCATGCAGGCCAAGGTACCGAGGGATCTCCAGGCATAGGTAAAAAATCGTCGGGCGAAAGAATTTTTGATCCCATCCTCGTCGCCAAAATGATATAACGTATTTCTTATAAATTATATCGTGATTTGTAGAGAATGAAAGGAACGAAAGAGATAAATACTTTATTTGACAATATTCTTTTTATGACATTAACATTCTAATTTATTCATTTCTTTTTCATGGCGTACTCCATCTTGAATTTTCTCATGGCCGACTTCTAGTAGACACATCAATATATTTATATATTTATTTTATTTATTTATTTATTTATTTATTTATTTATTTATTTATTTATTTATTTATTTATTTATTTATTTATTTATTTATTTATTTATTTATTTATTTATTTATTTATTTATTTATTTATTTATTTATTTATTTATTTATTTATTTATTTATTTATTTATTTATTTATTTATTTATTTATTTATTTATTTATTTATTTATTTATTTATTTATTTATTTATTTATTTATTTATTTATTTATTGATTGATTGATTGATTGATTGATTTATTTATTTATTTATTTAATTATTTATTTATTTATTTACTTGTTTCCGGACATGTCCGGCATATCCCGGACGAATGGTCACCCTCACTCCGACGAATTGTCAACGTCGCAATTACACAGTTTCACGAATAAATATGAAAAATGCATAGATCTAGACATAGATATTTTATAATGATATTTCATTAAAAAAAACTATGCATTAGCTATTTACCCATAAATGTAGTAGAAATATAAACCATTTCATTTGATTTTAAATATATAATCGTTCATATAAATTTATTCACAAAAAATGTTTAATTACGATAGTTGTCTAATTTATAAACATTTCTAAAAACAAGGGTATTTGTAGTCAGGATATTTATAAAAAAGTGAAAAACCGCTGAGCAGATTTAAAAAAAATCGGCAGAATATTTTAAGTGCCTACACTTTTATGTGATATAAGTTATGCTATAATTTATATTTTTTTTAACAGTCAAACAAGCTTTAATAATGTTCATCCAATTGGATTGTAAAATATAGTTAGAACTTTAAAAATTAATTTAAAATATGTAAAGTCGTTATAAGTTAATATTAATTCACTTGTATGTTACTTGAGTTAAAGCATAGCCAACTATAACGCCGATAAAAAATAATTTAACTTATCCGAAAAGAATTGATAAAGTAAAATTTTAAGAACTTAATTAATAGAGGTAGAATCAAAATAAACAAATTTAAGATCAATAATTTATTTATTTTCAATTCTTTCTTAATTACCTCAATAAATTAATAATTTACGTTTTATTCAAGTTTAAAACAAAAGAATTATGTATAATTTAGAGTGGATTGCATGAAAGTGGGTTAACCCTCGAGTTACGCTAACCCAGAACTATATACACAAACAGAGAGTTTTCAGCCCATTTGACAACTAACCTCGGGTCAAAAAATAACTCACCTATTTTCACAAGTTAACCCACAAAGCATTGGCCGATAGTTGTCATTTCACGTGTCATGTTTAACACAAAACACAAAATTACTTTTTTGTGTTAAATATGACGCGTGAAATGACAACTGTCAGCTATATGCATTTTACTAATGTGAGTTATTTTTTGCCCCGAGATTAGCTGTCATGTAAGCTGGAAATTCTCCGTTTGTGTATGTAACCCTGGGTTAGCGTAACTTGAGGGTTAACCCGCTTTCATGCAATCCACCCTCAGTAGCTTATAAAATAGGCAAGAAGATAAGATTTTTTTTCATTATGTTCTTATTTAAAATAATTTTCGTGTTACATATATCCCACTTTTTATGAAAAAGACAAGACTTTGTGATTTTTATTAAAATATTTACTTTAAATGTATGTTTGTTTTATTTCGGTGAAAATTTCTCAGTTATGGATGTTGCAGCAGAACTCAAGAGTCAAAATAACATTTATATTTTTGGTTTTTTTAATTTCTCAAATAATTGTCAAAACTTATGATTTCAATTAATAAACATATATTTAGCTAATAAATACATAATTAATTTGAATTTAATAAAAAAAATACGGAAATAACTTCAGTATTTTCAACATATGTGATCGAAGAAAGTTACGTGGCAAGACGCGAGCGTTTCATGTTATATTATAGATTTAATTTATACATCAATTTAAATTTTCGAAAATTCTAAAATGCACAAATGTAATTAGCTTTATTATTTTCCAAAAAAAAGTTATCCATAAAATAGTTAGGAATTATATTCCTATATTTTTCCATTATATAAGCTGTGCCGTACAATGTTGTCAAGTCCTTTATCTGTTTCGTTAATATCGAACGAAATATTTTAATTTTCAGCGTGATTTTAACCGTAAGAAAGCATTATAAACCCCTTATAATATGATACGAGTTTTCAGTTTTATTATACTGGGTTTTACTTTTTTGTACATAGTAATGGAAATATTGTAATCGCGATATGTCCATTTTAACCGTCCATGCATCCATTTTGACTAATTGCGTCTTGACCTTTGTACGTACTTATGTCGCATATCTCAAAAACGGTAAGCCGTAGAAAGTTAAAATTTTGTATTTAGGACTGCACAACAAGATTACAACAAATTAAAAAAAAGAATAGCGTAAGTTAATCAAAATTGCTAAATTAAACTACAATAAAAAATTATTGTACCTCTCACACATTGCATCAACGCATAATACAGGTAAAAGTAGTGCCTATTTTTAGGAAGGCAGATAAAGAGAACGTCTGTAACTATAGACCAATTACTCTCTTATCGGTCTTTCATAAATTTTTTGAAAAAGTATTATTAACTAGAATCTCTTCATTTCTGCAGAAGAACAAGTCATTAATTAGCGAACAATACGGGTTTCGAAACACAGCACAATTTCTACCTTAGCGAATATCCTTGACAATATTTACAATTCTTTAGACGTTAGTAATAATATATATATATATATATATATATATATATATATATATATATATATATATATATATATATATATATATTGCGGGTGTATTGACCTGTCAAAAGCATTTGATTGCGTCGAACATTCCACTTTCATACGCATTGGTAACTACCACGGCTTAAGAGGTATACACTCAAAATGGATTGAATCTTATCTTAATAATCGTAAACAGACAGTCATATATATTAATCACAAATCAGACGTTAAGTACATAACATGCGGTGTTCCATATACGAGTATGTATAATGTATCTCTGTTAATACCTGGTCAACATTAGTACTAGTGAAATATCAAGTATTATAACTAATCTGTATCTAGTTGGTTTGCATCCTCAAATTTACCATTAAACGTAATAAATCTGCTTTTATTAATTTTTCGAATAAGAAACGGAACAAATGTTTACTTATATGAGAATTTTTTTTTACCACAAGTCAAAAAATGTAAAATTCTAGACTCGATATGCATAAAAATCTATTATGGGACCCTAACATTGTCAATCTGTGTTCAGAATTAACATCCCTGTGCTATCTCCTAAAAAGATTAACACATATCACGGACTCAAAACATTTTATTACGCCAAATTCTATACAATTCTGTTACTGTATATTTTTTTGGGGTCTATCAACATTAGCAGAATGTGTGTTAAGTTGCAAAAACGTGTCTTTCGAAATATATTTCAACTTACTTACATCAACTAGATCATCATGCAAAGATATTTTTAAAAGAGAACAAATTCTGTCTTTACCTTGCATACATATTTTTAATACGTTAATAAACCTTTGGAAAACTAAAGACAAGTTCCTTACTAATAGTGACATTTATAGTTGTAATACTCTAGGTAAACATAATTTTGTAATTCTAAAAATTAATTTGATCAAAACTGTCCACAACCCCCGCCATATAGGGATTAATTTATTTAATCATTTGCCTATAGCCATGAAAAACGTAAGTTCTTAAAATAAATTTAAATCTGATCTAATATTTTTTTTATTGAATTACCATGTGAATGAATTTTTTAACGAAAAGTTATAAACTGTATCACATGTAACTTAAATGACTACTCGTATGTTTATGTTACTTAAATTTTGTAAAATGTATTTGTAACACTTTTTGTGACTTTTATATGTCGTGTGTCATGATCTTCGATCTTCAGGAAATAAAAGTTTTATTATTGTAATAACTTGTAGTTGTGGTACTTTACTTGAAGCTTATACTACATGATAATGAATACAACTATTTCAAACTATAATCCAAAACTTTTCAAATTTGGTATATAAGATTTTATGTCAATGGGAATAACATAATAGATATTGGTTAAAATAGGCTAACCGGAAGTGATATTTTATTTGAAGTTTTTAATAGTTTTTCTTGAATAAAATGGTTTTATTTTTTTTATTTAGAGAATTAAATTCTGCGTGTAGCACATCAAGTATTATTAAATTAGCCCTTTGTACAAGCGAAATATGTAAATTTAAAAAATACGTACCTTTTGATTTTTGTAATAAAGCTTGCTATGAATTAAAACAAAAAATAAAACCATTAATGTTAATGTCAAATTACGTTAAATACGTGCAAGTCTATGATTGGGTCTCTATTAGACCTCCCGCTTTAGAAATACTCACGGTCTCAAAACCTGTAAGCCGTAAAAGGTTGAAATTTATTATATACGACTTACATAAAGTCTAGTTGTGTATCTACCCTTATTATCACTTCCGTTTTGAAGTTAAAATTAGTATTTTGTAATTTAGATATTAAAAAAATCTGGTGTGGCCAGGACATTATCTTCCGTCAGTTCTATGTATTTTCTACAAATTCCATACAGAAAGTTCCTTCCAAATGATTCTATATTTCTTGTACAATACCTTTCGGCAGTTGTATGTATTTTATACAAATTTTATACAGAAAGTTTCTAGCAAAAAATTGCACTTGACACTGACATCTATTTATCAGAATTTTCTTAATATAGTAGCTGTTTCCATAGTTAGCATAGCTGTTTAATTTATTATATTTATTTCTTTATAATTTTTACCTCTCACCATACCGAAGGTAAGAAAGGTAATGTTTTCGGTCCATAAATTCATTAGTGAGTATTCAGTGAATAAACACGGATCACGGTCCCCACAATGATGATGATGATGATGTGTGTGTGCGTGTATGTGTGTGCGTGTGTGTGTGAATGTGTAAATGTGTGTTTGTGTGTATGTGTGTTTCAATTTAACATAAATTTATTAACAGAATACTCCGTTACAGAGTAATGCTACATGCTTCAAGACTATTAATTCTAACAATTATTTCCTTATCAAAACTTACATAATTACATTTCATTTAATATAGTCTAGTACATTAGCAATTTACTTATTTACAACATATTAAAATTAATTTTGTTCACAAATTGCAAAAATATTTTCAAATGTTTATTTCATAAGTTCTTCTTTTGATATGTCCCAGCCACCGCTACGTCGCAATAATGAATCGATGAAAATTTTTGTTTGATTTTTTAGTTTGATACAGTTATAAATTAAGTGTTCCACCGTTTGATCACAATTATTACATGAACACTCTGCGATGTCACCAATTTTGAACCTGTATATAAAACTCGTAAGTTTTCCATGTCCCGTAGTCATTACCGTAAGTTGGGAGTCACAGATATTTAAGCTTTAATCTATTTTTAACATCCGGGAAAAATGCATGTTTGTCATCTCTTGCTACTTCGAGTCCCTTGATTATGCCACTTTTCCAAAGATTTATTTTCTATCTCTGTTATTATTATATTTCTTGGAATTTTATTGGACTTTACCTTTGTATTAAAAAGTTTTATTGTCTCCTTAGCCAACCCACTTGTAGCATATTGTCCATCCTTTACGTGACAGTAAATTTATTTATTTTCTAGCTTCTACAATAATTGTACTGTGATTTTTCCTATTTCTAAAAGAATCTACTGGAATTTTACTGTCTGTATGTATTACTAATCTCCGATGCACATCTTCTATGCTGTCTAATTCTTAAGTTCTCCTAGTTCTTAGTATTGCTAAAGCTTCGGCCTGATTATTACTACTATTTTTGGTAAATTTTTTCTTAGACATTGGCATTTATTTTATCTCCATTTAATATTATAGCTCCTAGTCCCACTCCTGATTCCATCTTGCTTCCACCAGTGTAAGCATTGAAAGTAAATTGTTTATTTGTTTCTACTTCTAGTATTTGTGGAATTTCAGTTAGACGCAGCTATTCTTTTTTTGGCGTTGGAGTGTCATACGTGCTATATTTATTGTCTATACCTTTTGTTGCTCTTTAAATCTTATTTACTTCCTGTAATTTAATTATTATTGGTGTTATCTACTCCCCCAAATATGCAGGATGCCTTTTGCTGTTGTTATAATTATTAGTCTTTCTACTTGTATATTTTTTGTACATTTCTCGTCTTTTATAGAGCCTTTATCCAAACCGGTATACCATGTGATAGAAACGGGGGTATAGCGCAGTTATAAATTATTTTCAATGATTCATGTTTTAATCCCCATGTGACACGGGCTGATTTTAATAATGCGTTAATGAAATTTTTACATTTCTTTGTTAAGTGGTCTACATGTTTATCAAAACTAAAACTTTCATCCAAAATTACACCCAAATATCTTATTTCTTTAGTTTGTTTTATTAATTTACGTCTGCAACTGCCACTACTTTTGTCTTAAATCCTGGCCCACAACACGATTCTCGTGGACAGCCTTTGCTTACAGATTCTGCTAGATGAACGCTGTTTGTCTGCAATAAAGCTACACTGTCTTTAAAATGGTTTGTTGCTAAGTTGTATAAATTTTTCGGACAATTTTATTTTTTTAATGCGCACAAAATTGATGGCCACCATCCAGTATCAAAAGTTCTTTATACGTCTAGACTTACCATTATTATTACATCCTTTTTTCTCAATCCCTCTTCAACGAAGGTCCTAACCGTTAGCATTGCATCAATAGTATTCGTTTGTGGTGTAAATCCAAACTAATTGTTACTTGATATTTTGTTGGTGTAAATATTATGCATAATTCGTTCTTTTAACAATTTTTAAAGAATTTTGCCTCTTGGACATCTAGACATACAATTTTTATTACATCCTTTTTTCTCAATCCTTCTTCAACGAAGATCCTAACCGTTAGCATTGTATCAATAGTATTCGTTTGTGGTGTAAATCCAAATTGATTGTTACTTAATATTTTGTTGGTGTAAAAACTATATACAATTCGTTCTATTCACAATTCTTTAAGAATTTTGCCTCTTATGTTCAATAGGATTATAAGCCCAAATTTTAATAATTCATTACTTGCTTCCTATCCTGGTTTTTCTATTAATATTATCATTGATCTTTTCTACGTTTTAGGAATTTAATCATTTATTGTAAATTTCTGTTGTAAAATATGTATCGCATATTTACTTGAATACATTACTGCCTATTCCATTTTCTTTAGGTGCTTTTCCCGCATTTATATTTTTAATTACCTCACTAACTTCAGAAACGGATAATTATTTATCATTCTCAGTAAATATAAATTCTTCGCATATTTCCCTCGTTTTTTTGTGTTTAGAACTATCTGTGTCTTCAGTATCTGTTATGTTATAAAAGAAGTTTAACTTGTTAAAATGGATAAGAAAATAGCGCTTATTTCTGTAGCTGTGCATAATTTTATATACGACTCAAGTGAGATTGAAAGGCCACTTGAATCATGTGTTTAGATTATTTCAATCAGAAATTGTTTCATGTTGTCATTTATTTGTTCGGAACAACTCACAAAGAGCGCACTGTCATATTTTCTTTAGAACACTTCTATAGTGCTCATATGTTTATAAGCAGAAACATTTAAATAAAATATTTTCTGAAACACAAATGTTTACAATATTAAATGTGCGCGCTCAATCTGTACTAACCCTGCTCATGAATCAAAGTCGAATATTTTAGATCGGATCGGTCGGTCTAACTGATCGGAGTGTGTTTACGAACGCGTCAGATTAACCCGATTTATTTTATGAACGCTTCAGATTACATCGGATCAATCCGATCGATTTTACGAAAACGCCTTATGTTTCTTTCTTCAATCAGCTGTATATACAGCTTTTATATTCACATCTGAATGTTTTCAATAATTCTCCGTGATATATATTTTGCTAGTTGGAACTTTAGTTATCACAAAACACTCTTTACAAACCGCGTCCAAAATAGAATTGAGACCCATTTGTGTCTCCTTGATAATATTATCAAGCCAGAGTATTTTATGGCATTCGCAATATATTAGATTTACTCCAAGTTCCCCAACAACCACAACAAACTCGTCTTCCAATGCATATGTTATTAACACTGTAATACTCTCTATTTTTACCTCTCGCTAAGAGAGGTATTGAATTTATGCTAAAAATCACATATCCAGATTTTAGTGAATAAGCACGTTTTAAGATCCCTAGAATCCGATTATAACATTTCTTTGATGATGCTTGTGTGTGTGTGTGTGTGTGGATGTGTGTGTATGTGGATGTTGAATCCACGATTTCTCAAATACCTACTATAAAACTAAAATATTTTTAACTACGGATTCCTCAATCTAAGAATAATAGAATAATGGGAAGAGTTGATTAAGTTTTGGTAACAATTGGCCAACCGGATGTAGTAGTTGCAAGAAAAAAATCACTTAAATATTATTTATCGAAAATGCATGTAAATACTTATATTAAAGAACGTTAAATTCTTTATTTAATAAATATAAATTCATTATATCTTCTATAGATTTAGAGATAAAGATATGCATATAAAATAATTTGATGTAATAAATCTCAGATCAAACTACTTCAAGGCACGAAATTGAAATGTATGTCAAAAATATTTGCATGCTACTGTCAAAAAAATATTTGTACATCATTATAAAAATTAAAAAAATTAACAACGAAAAGAATATACGTAAAAATGAATATGCGAAAATATGACGAATATAAAGAAAAAGAAATATCTGGCGAGAGGTTATGTGCTGGCCACATCAGATTTTTATTTGTCATTTTCTTTTATTCAAAAATATTTTGTTTAACGAATAATTGTCCTTCATATCTTAGTCGATTTGCCATATACGCGGTTTTCACGTTCTGCAACTGTATGAGACGTTGCAATACTGTCAAACAGGTTAGTGCGCATGCGTCGGCATACACAAATCCGTACATCGTTATTTTAAAAATTATTCAATATAATTTTACGAAATTTGTCCCGTTTTAGCAAAAATATTTTCAAACTACTAGTATTTCCGGTTTTACCGGAAGTAGACTCTAACTTACTTGTTTTAAATGAAATGTTTTATTTTTTATTTTACCATTGAATTCAGCAGAAAATTTTACATATTAAATAATAAAAAAATTACATATTATCAATAACTTCCGGTGTAATTAAATTTTTTCGATTTTTTTTCACTAATAACGGCCACTTTTTCATTACATCTCGAGAATGGAAACGAATTTCTATAATCTGTAAAAACAGTTTTATAAAGAAAGCTTTTATTTACAATACAAATTAATAACCGACAATAGGGGATTTCATCATTTTTTTAAATATAATTTCATCTGAACGTTTAAGTAAATTTAATATTGTCGGTGAAAATCCGGTGAAAAATTCCTATTAATAAACTAGTTATACGGGCCTATTCTCTAACTCAGTGGTTAATTTTTAACCACTGGTTAATTTTTCTAACCAATCAAATATGTTGACACAACAAAAAAACTGATTTTTAGTTGTCAAATCAATATCTATTGAATAAAAATTTTAACTAGTGGTTAAAAATTAACCGCCGGGTTACAGAATAGGCCCGATAGTCTCCCGAAATTTGAAAATATAGATGTGACGTCACGAATACAAGTTTTTATATCAAACTAAATGTTCTTGAAATATATGCTATTTCTAAATTATATTTATAAAAAATAAATGAATATTATTATACTGTACAAGTCTACATGATTTATAATTGGAAATGCATTTAAATTATTAAGTTTAATGCAAAACATTTATATTCAAATAAAAACTGAGAATGGTAATACTGGACTATTTGAATTTCTCTTCTTCCATAAGTAGTTGGCTCCTCCCCTAACAGGGTATTCGGCCGTCTTTGAGTCGTTAATCAAAATAATATATATGGAATTCATATGAATGACGAGCTGCTATAACAAAAATCCCCTTATTTCCGAAGTATTTCAATTATATCGTTTTATTTCTTTATTAATATTCATTATTAAGCATAAACTTTCAGTATTATTTTTTAAATTTCTCTTAATTCAATTGCGCCGTAATCTCCTATTTTTGAAAATTGTAATTTCTACGTGAACGTAAAGTAGAAGTTCACTAAATTCAAAAAATTAAATTTTTTAAAATGGATCAACCCATTTTTACCTTTTGTCACCTTTAGGTAAGGAAGGTATTCTCTTTGGTCAAAAAATTTGGTGGTGAGTTTTTGATGAATAAGCAGGTTTTAGGGTCCTTAGAATACGATTATATATGTATGTATGTATGTATGTATGTATGTATGTATGTATGTATGCCTGTGTGTTTGCGTGTGTGTGTGTGTGTGTGTGTGTGTGTGTGTGTGTGTGTGTGTGTGTGTGTGTCTGTGGGACAAAATTTTCGTCTGAATTAAATTACGAATTTTATTTGAAATCTTTTTAAAAATTTATTTAACTCAAAACGTACAAAAGACTTATGGTAGCTCTTGTTATTAAGAAGGTCCATCTACTACTGGTTGTTAATTACAATTACACATGTTTTTAACTGATAAAAGATTAGTCATTGCTGATGACAACAGGCGCGTAATTGATAAAGAATGCCGACTGGCAACTACAAGGCTAGACTAATATGAAGCCGTACGGCTTGTGATATGAATATAACTCCTCCAACCTTCAAAAAGAAGCATCATTTGGTAAATGAAGATTCGTCATTGGATTGTTATCAGCAACGTTTTGTTTTTTACAATTTATATATTTACGTATAATATTTAACAATTAATAATATAATTATTACATAGCTATATAATGAGTACTGTTTTGGTACTGTATTTGTGTTATGTATGGTATTTTTTTATAAGTAATATTCATAGTTAAGATACAAAAAATGTGTGATGGTTAAGAGTATGTGACACATTGAGTAGCGAAAAAATACGGAAAAATCGTTTTCAGGGCCGAAATTTCGAATATACCTATACCATAGAATAAAACTTAAGAAGATTCTCAACATATATTATTATCCAGAAAATATAAAGTATCCTTTTTTAGAAATTTATTAAAAACGTAAATTCATAACCTCAAAACCTTAACTTTTTCACTATCTGCACGCCAATCCGTATACAACTAGTGACATCTGTTGCTAAAAAAATAAAATATATTGTCCAAGGGTCAAGCAAGGACAGTAATGTCAAAGGAAAAGACTGGACAACCGCAGCCCGTAGAACTGCAAAACATGAGGGGTGAACAACAACCAGGGGGCTCAAAGCCAGCTAACACTACTATATCTATGGAAGATAGAATCATCCTAGCAATGTCGAACATAGAGGCCAGATTGTAAAACAATATTACCAGTCTACGCAAGAGAGAAAATAGAAAGCGGAATATCATACTAAAGGGAATAAAAAAAAAAATGAAAAACTTAAAAGAATTAGAACAAATAATTCTAGGTATTCTAAACAACAAAATAAAAGTTGAAGATTTGGCAAGACAACAGTAGAAGAAGGTAGGCCGGTACTAATTAAATGTATATCGTAGAGGAAAAAAGGGAAAATACTCAGTAACAGGAACAACTTGAAAGGTACAAACTTAAGTATGAACGAGGATTTTCGTAAAGAAGTTATAATCAAAAGAAAAAGGCTAACACCGATTATGATTAGATGCCAAGAAGAAAGGAAACACGCAGTAATAAAGTATGATAGCCTGTACGTCGACACAAGAAACTGTCATAGAAATCGCTTCTTTAGAATCAGGAATGAAAAAACGACAACTTTCGGACAAGGAAAAATATGAAATCTACAAAATTAAAAAAGGCAGCAACCACGCTCCGAATGGGGAACCACATCGGACTTCAAATAACAACAACGCTCAAAATAACATGTCATCGACAGCAAAATCCATAACCACTGATCCAACTCATTTTGGAAGAAAAACAAAACTACTATATCAACTACTATAACCGACCATTTTCTACAAATGTCGACCCCAAATATCAAGAAAACTGCACAACAGCCAACACCATAAAATAATCCTACTAGAAGATAGCAACTAATGACCATGGACCCCTCTCAACCCAAAAAACAACCTACCGCAATTACACAAGAAACGATGCAAGTATAGGCACACGAAAAACTAACATACAAGATAACTACAAGCCAAACAATAATTTAAGCACAAATCTTCCAACACAGCCGGTCACCGTGGAAGATAATGACCACTCCCTTCATTCCATTCAACCAAATAAAACAGAAAATACTCGAACAAAACCACATGAAACTCTCTTAAGAATTTGTTTACTAAAGACGAAAACACTATTATCAGAAGATAGGCTACTTGAACTTGAAAATGCTCTACAAAAAATAAGCTTTGATATAATCGGTCTAGCCGAAATAAGACGAAATCAAAATGCAATTATATAAAGAAATAATAACTTAATTCTATGCCACTCATCAGGCCACGGTGGAAATTATGAAGCAGGATTTTACATAAATGAAAAATATTCAAAGGATATAGAAGAATTTATATCATATTCTCCACGAATCGCCTCTTTAAAAACTCGAATTGGTGAAAATTTCACAGTTACCATTATTCAAGTTCACGCACCCACAGCAAAATCTACCGACGAAGAAATAGAAGCATTCTATAATTCACTTACAGATATAATCGAGATATCGGAAAGGAAAACAAACGAATTAATAGTCATGGGTGATTTTAACACCCGAATTGGAAAAAAGAAACAAGGCGAAGATAGCATAATGGGAAACTTGAATTATGGTAGTAGAAACAAACGAGGTAACAAATTAATTAACGTAGCCTTGCAATATAGATTAAAAATTATGAACTCATTTTTACCTTCCGTCACCTTTAGGTAAGGAAGGTATTGTCTTTGGTCAAAATATTCGGTGGTGAGTTTTTGATGAATAAGCACGTTTTAGGGTCCCTACAATACGATTTTACTATTTTTACGATGATGTCTGTATGTGTGTGTGTGTGTGTATGTATGTGTGTGTGTGTGTGTGTGTGTGTGTGTGTCTGTGTACGACAAAATTTTCTAATGCGATAACTCTAATACTACAATTCCAAAAATTACAATTCTTTCGTATTCCTCTTCGTTACATCCATGTGAAGAGCTGATTAGATTTTGGTTATAATTGGTCAACCGGAAGTACCCTCATTTGAAGATTTTGACAGTTTTTCTTGAAAAAACGATGTTAAATATAATTTTTTCACATTTGATGTTATTATAAATATTAAAGAATTATTTATTCTCTATACGATTTGAATGCATTTTATACTTCATATTAAATGGACATAGAGTTAAAAAATTATAAAGAAATTAAATATCATATTATTAGTCAGCTTTGCTATAACTCTGGAAACAGCTGCTACATTAAGAAAATTCTGATTGAAAGGTGTCAGTGTCAAGTGCAGTTAACAGTATGTTTATGTTATAATTTTACTGGAAATATAAGATCTTTTGTTAGAAACTTTCTGCATGGAGTTTGTATAAAATACATACAACTGCCTTAAGGTAATGTACAAGAAATATAATCTTTTGCAAGGAACTTTCTGTATGACATTTATACAAAATACATAGAACTGACGGAAGGTAATGTGCTGGCCACATCAGATTTTTTCATATAAAACCGCACTGAAAATGGACATACATATCGTCTTCTGGCTCCAAACTCGAATTAGGCTATATATTATATAAAAACTTAAATAAAGTACAAAAATTCGAAATATTAAATCAGTTATAATTCAACAGTGATCACAGACTTCTAAGAGCAACAATAAAGATTAACATAAAGCAGATCAGCAAACACAAGATCATGCAATAGTACAACTCAAATATTAATAACGATAATTATAAAGTGCTTCTCAAAGAAGAAATATCACTAAAAATAAATACAGTAAGTATTAATAGTCTGGAACATGTAGATATACAAAACTATTACATTATAGAAAAAATACTGAATACGCCAATTCAACAACAAATAAACAATACGAAGAAAAGTAAATTATCTGATTCAACATTAAAATTAATTTAAAAAACGAGAGGAACTCAAAAAAACTAAAAACAAAAATATTCGCCAGAAAATCGAATTCGCCGAAATCAGGAAGTGTGTAAGGAAATCGATAAGAAAAGACATATACGAATCAGATATAAAAAAAAACAGAAGAAATACTTACAGAATCTGGATCAACAAAGGGACTAAAAAGAGAAAGCTACCAAGATAAAAATTGGGTATTCAGTTAACAACAAGGAAACACAGAATATTTTAACAGAAGCAACATAATAAACACAGCGACAGAATTCTACAAAAACATTTATTCCCAACCAGACAATGTAGAACAAGTACAAATCCACAATATACCAGAAGACGAAGAAATACCAGAAATCATGAACGCAGAAATAAAGCACGCTACAGATGATACAAAAACCAATAAATGTCCAGGAGCAGATAGAATCACATACGAAATAATACGTCTGAATAGTGAAGAACTAATTCCACTACTTAAATTATTTAACAAAATATTAGAGACGGGATGAATTCCACAACAATGGAAAGAAACTTCTATCATCCTCCTGCCCAAAAAAGGTAAGAAAATGATATACAAAACTATATACCCATTAGTTTGATATCTTGCCTCTACAAAGTATTTATCAAAATAATAATGAAACGAATAACGCCTATAATAAACGAAAATCTTTCTACCGGGCAAGCGGGCTTCAGAAACATATATTCTACTATCGATCACCTGCATTCCATGAACATACTGATAGAGAAAGTTAAAAAATACAACATACATCTGTAATGTTCGTGGACTACTCGAAAGCTTTCGATTCCATTACACACGAATTCATAATTAAATCACTAAAGTCACTATGTATTAACGAAAAATATATTAACTTATTTAAAGAAATATACGATAACAGTATTGCAGAGATAATACTGGGCATTAAACAAGGCGATCCAGCATCACCCTATATATTTAACTGTGTATTAGAAACCATATTCTACAAATTAAACTGGGAAGAAAAGGGAATAAGTATAGATGGTTACAAACTACACCACTTAAAATTCGCAGATGATATAGTTTTATTTGCAGAGACAGCAGATCTATCATAAATGATAAGGGAATTAGTAACGGAAAGTAAAAAAGCAGGCCTCGATACTAACGTAAGCAAAACTAAAGCCATGAGTAACGGCGCTAAAATCCCAATTAATATAGATAACAGAGAAATAGAAAATGTAAACGAATATATATATATATATATATATATATATATATATATATATATACATACATATATATATATATATATATATATATATATATATATATATATATACATATATATATATATATATATATATATATATATATATATATATATATATATATATATATACCTAGGCAAGGTAATATCTTTCAAAGAAAAGAGTGCAAAAGAATTACAAAGACGAATCACAGCCACATGGAACAAATTTTGGTCGCTGAAACTGGTAATGAAAAGCAACCTACATATAAATATAAAATCAATCAATGTATTATACCTACATTAACCTATGGCTGCCAGACTTGGACAGACTTGGACATATACAAAGGCGTAAAATAATTAAATACAGGTCACTCAGAGGAAAATCGAAAGAAGTATGATAGAAATCAAGAGAATAGACAGAGTAAGTAATACCGAACTCCGACAACGCACAAAAACACACGATGCTTTTTGCTTCGCGAAAAGTATGAAATGGAAATGGGCAAGCCATTTGGACATATACAAAGGCGCAAAATAATTAAATACAGGTCACTCAGAGGAAAATCGAAAGAAGTATGATAGGAATCAAGAGAATAGACAGAGTAAGTAATACCGAACTCCGACAACGCACAAAAACACACGATGCTTTATGCTTCGCGAAAAGTATGAAATGGAAATGGGCAAGCCATTTGGACATATACAAAGGCGCAAAATAATTAAATACAGGTCACTCAGAGGAAAATCGAAAGAAGTATGATAGGAATCAAGAGAATAGACAGAGTAAGTAATACCAAACTCCGACAACGCACAAAAACACACGATGCTTTATGCTTCGCGAAAAGTATGAAATGGAAATGGGCAAGCCATATCTCACGACTTGCAAATAATAGATGGGCGAAAATCCTAACGGAGTGGATACCAAGACAACACAAAAGAAGGATAGGCAGACCATTCAAACGATGGGACGACGAAATAAAAACAACAGCAGGCGCCTTATGGAGCAGAAAGGCAAAAGACAGGGAAGAATGGAAGAATATGAAGGAGGCCTTTGTTCAACAGTGGACCTAGAAGCCCCCACTCCACATTATTTTAATTATGTTTTTTATAAATATTACGTAACTATACCTCACATTTCAAATCAATCACTTAAATTTAAACAATGTAACTTTGGGACTCTAAATAAAGGCTATTATTATTATTATTATTATTATTATTATTATTATTATTATTATTTATTCATAGTTTTAATATTTTGCAAACGCAATGTGGAATTAGTAACAATATTCTTTTCAAAATTTTGTATTTTAAGGTTCTCAAATAATAATTCTTGACCAAAATTTTGTTTATTAAAATTTACATTATTTATTTTACAATTATTAACCTTATTAAATTTGAATATACCTTTAATATTTACATTTTGTGTATAGTTTGGGTATTCAATGGATATATATATTTTTCATAAGGACTTATTATAATAACATATGGTGAATTTTCAATTTGTTACATATGGAAATCCTTATCTAATTCGTGGAAAGAACATTGTTGCAAATTTATTTTATTTGAAAATATATTAACAATACATTAATTGGTTTCTTCTAATTTCGTTTTACAATAATATATTTTATTGAAAATACATTTATTTATATTGTATATTCTTGAATTGTCTTTATAAACTAATTGTTGAGAAACAATAATTGTTACAAATTTATCCTCGTGCATAGGTGGTATGGGTGTCAGTTCATATAATTCGAAATTGTTTTCGTAATACGAAGGAATCTCTAATAAATATTTTATTACATTCTTTGTAGTTTTACAATGGCTTTTTATTAATTTTGAAGAGTCCCAAAAATTTTCAAATTATAATTTTGATCCTAAAGATATTTGTTCTAATATCTCTTGCATATCATTAGGTTGTATGATACTATTATGTATTACATTTAGATTGCAAAATGAAAGAGAAGTTTGAATTTCGTTAAGAGTTTCTATTAAGTTTATACTAAGATTCATTAATTGATAAAATATATCTTTTGTTGAAAAGGTGTATTCCCATTTCATTTCTGTTTTAAAATGATTTTCTTATTGTAACAATTTAGATGATATTATATTTTCGTTAATTTTAATATTTTCTAATTGTTTATTAAATTGCTCTGTGAGTTCTTTATTAAAACAAATATTTTCTAAATTTTGAGTTTGTAGAGATTTTTTATTTTCTTCAATTTTTTGAAACATTTTATCATATCGTTCACTGTCTGATGAATCTAGATTGCCAGAGATTTATTTAATTATTGAACTGAGTGCTTTAATTATTCCACGTTTAGGTCTTTTGTTGAAAATATAGTTGTATGTATTTTAAGGTTTAAGTACTCATTATATATATATATATATATATATTAGTTGTGTTATAATAATAATAATAATAATAATAATAATAATAATATATATATATATATATATAATATGAATTAGAATATATTTTAGTTTTACCTAATTTTATAATATTAAGTCCTATATTATTGTTTATATTTTCTATTTCTCGTCCGGTGCTCGCTCTTGTCCATCTGAAACATTACGGGGACGTTTTAGTTTATCAATACGATGTTTCTTATGAAATAATAATAATAATAATAATAATAATAATAATAATAATAATAATAATAATAATAATAATAATAATAATAATAATAATAATAATAATAATAATAATAATAATAATAATAATAATAATAATAATAATAATAACAATAATAATAATAATAATAATAATAATAATAATGTTTAATTAGCTTTAAGCTATACATAATAACATTAACACATATAAACAAACTGGATTACATATTTTATACATATAAACATGTATAAATGTACCAAAATAACAAAAACAATAATCAATAAACCATAAACACTTTACCTGGACGGACAAGTAACAGATATAGAGAATCTATGTACTATTATTCATATTTTCTAGGTAAAGCAGTTTTTAATTTCTCTTAAATATTTTCAGTAACAAACACTTAAACTTATCATCTAACATATCATATTCTAGAAATCCTTTATGAAAAGTGATATTTGGGACTGCTTTTTATTTACATTACTAATATAAAAAATTTGTACTCGTCTAGTATTATAACTGTGAATTTCTTTAGAGTATGTAACCGTTTCGTGTAAGTAACTTGGCATTTCCCCCAATCTAATTTTGTGTATAAATATCATACTATTGTATTTAATAAGGTGAAGTACATCAAGCCATTTTAACTCTTTTAACATCCCTTTCATGCTTGCATATTTTTTTATTCAATATAATTCTCATTGCTCAGTTTTGTAAAAGTTGTAATATATTTAACTCTTGTCGATTTAACAAGAACAAAACCGTTGATACATAAAGGAAATGTAAAATTATTGAATTAAAAACGATAATTTTAGTTTCCTGTGAAAGAATGAATTTTAATCTACCCAAAACCTCTATTTTACTCGATATTTTTGCACAAATGTAATTCAAATGGTCATCGAATTTTAATAAATCATCAATTATTACTCCTAAATACTTAACACTATGAACCATCTCTATTACCATCATTGTCGTCTTTTATTACACCGAGATTTTTATCGTATTCTTTAACATGTAATTTTTTATAAATCGGGTTCACAATTTTATTACATCGACGAGGATGTTCTTTAAGTAATATGGTTTTAGGAACATGGTCGGAATTTTTACTAGATTTAAATCTTTTAAGACATATCTCACACTTATTTATATAATTTTCGATTGTTTGTGTCATGTTTGTTAGAATAAGTTTTTTAGTTTCTGATAAGTTTCTACAATTCCTCTATAATTTTTTTTGCCTTAATGATAATTCATAATTTGTTCTATTTGTTCATTTTTGTCTTCTATGTCTTTCACGAATTGATTGTATTATTAAACATATTTCTAATGTGTATTGTTGTTGCATTATGATGTCCTGTAATAATAATTTGATTTTTACCAACATTTACGTTTGTTTCTGTGTGTATTACACCAATTACTGGGTTTTCGTCAGAACAATGTGCTTTGTCATAATCTGATCCTGAATTTGCAATTATACTATCGTTTTCAGAAAAAAAAAAATTCTCCTGTTTTTGGATTGTGTGTAAATAGTAATTTCTATATGTGTATTTGCAAAGATTGTTTTAATTAATGATTATATTTCATTAAAATCTTTTCTATTTAATTCTGAGCAAATTTTTGGAATATCTAATTTTGCAATATTGTTTTCTTCGCAAAATTCTTTTAAATTAATTAAACATGATTCTATATCTTTCATTTATAAATTTGTTTAGTGACTAAATGAAATAAAATTCTATTATTATTATTGATATGTTGAATTCTAATTTTGCCTACGTCATTTTGTGATGTGTTATGAAATTTTCTGCATTGAAATTTCGATTCTAGCTGAGCTGCTATGCCTTTTGTTAGTTTATTATCTGCGGAAATACAATGAGCAATATAATTTTTACTGTTTAAAATGTTGTCGTTAATATATTTAATTTTTAAATTTGGTTTTATTCTCGAAAGTGCAACTGCATTTGTATTTGTAGTTCCTTTTTTGTATTGAATGTTATAATTGAATTCGTCAATTTTATTCTCCATCTCATTAATTTAGAATTTGGATCTTTTACAGAGAATAACCAAGTAAGAGGTTTGTGATCTGTACGAACTAGAATTTTACTCCATATAAATAGTAGGTATTTAAAATATTTTGTACTCCAAACTATTGCCAAAAGTTCTTTTTCTACAGTACTGTAATTAATTTCGTGTCCTGGAGGCATAAGTGATTGGTAAATCTTTTCCGTTTATATTTTGTGAGAGTACAGCTCCAATTGCATATTGCATCTGTAGTTAATTTGTTAATAATTTTTTACATTGTGCAAAACATTCTATGTAATTTTTATCTTTTATGTTTATGTTATTATTTCTTTTTAAACAATTTGTTAGTGGTGTAGTAATTTTTGAAAAATTTTAAATAAATCTTCAGTAATATCCGAGAATTCCTAAAAATGATTTTATTACCGTGATTGTTTTCGGAATAGGGAAATTTTTAATTGCTTCTATTTTATCTGGATTGGGTTTTACTCCGCTTTTTGTCACTATATGGCCTAAATGATACTTCTTTTCTGAAAAATTCTGATTTATCAATTTGAATTTTGAGATTAACTTCCCTTAATTTTCTAAATATTTTCCTAATTTTTTCTGCATGTTCTTGTAATGATGTGCCAAATATAATAATATCGTCTCGATATACAAAACAAATTTTCCCAATGTATTCTCTTAAAACGTGATTCATAAGTCGTTGAAAGGTAGCAGGGGCATTTATTAATCCGAATGGCATTCTTAAGAATTCATAATGTCCAAAGTAAGTGCTAAATGCTGTTTTGGGGATGTCCTTTTCGTCAACTTGAATTTGGTGAAAGCCACTAGCTAAGTCCAGTGTTGTGAAGTAAACACTTTTTCCTAATTTGTATAAAATTTCTGTAATGTTGGTATAGGGAATTTATCGTCAACAGTTTTTGAATTTAGTTTTCTGTAATCAATTACTATTTTATATTTCTGTTTGCCAGAAGCATCTAATTTTTTAGGTACCACCCAAATTGGGGAATACCATGGAGAGTAGCTTTCTCTTATAATTTCATCTTTTAATAAATAATCAATTTGTGATTTTACTTCATTTTTATAAATTTCAGGGTATCAATAAGATTTTGCATAAATGGGATTATCATCGGTGGTTTTTATTTGATGTTTGTTTCACTATGAGTTAATTTTCTTCTGTATTTGGAAATAATAGCTGGTTTATGATGGATTTAATTTACAAATTTAGATTTACAAATTTAAATTTAAAATTTACGATTTACTTTGTTGGTTTATAGTGAATTTAAAGATACGAAATATGTCCAATCAACTTATATTGGGTCACGTGGCTTGACACAAATGGCATGACAGTTATATGATATTTATCACTTTTATCATAATCAATCTTGAATTGTTTTACAGATAATATTAATAATATATCCTTATTTTCGGAATCCATTAGTCAAATAAAAATTAAAATGTTGCAACTGTCACTTGAAATTGTCATTTTCCTCACCAAAATCATTGTTTGATATACTGTGCAATGATTGGACCCATTTATAAATTTTCATTTAGAATATAAAATATGGTGATATTTTAAATGTAAATTCTAAATCATAAATTTCTTAAATTCATCATGAACCAGTAGATGCAGATATGTAGAGTTTATATTTATAAATGTAAATTTGTAAATCTAAATTTGTAAATTAAATCTATCATAAACCAGCTATAAGTCACGATAAGATTTAATGATGTTGTAAAGGTCTCTTTTCTCTTCGTTTAAATGGTCGGATCGAAATTCAAGGAAGGTATTATTATTGTTTTCTGTAAAATTTATTTCATTCGTTACATTAAAGTATTTCAATTTAAATGTTTTACTTGCCAATGTTACTGTTTCATGAGTCATGTTTATTTGTACTTCTAATTGTTTAAGAGCTCCGATGCCAAAATGTACATTGAATTTCTTATGAAAATTAAATAAATAACATTTTATTGGAATATTTTCGATTTGTAAAATAATATATTCGTTGCCTTGCGATTTACCATTCGCTGTGTTTATTTGAAATTTTTCTTAGTAAATTTTAAAACGATTTTTATTTTTGTAAACGAATTTTTTGTTTATTAAGTTCATTGTTGAACCGGTATCCAAAAGTATTATATAATCGCGAGTATTTAGGTACGGTAAACTTGTTGTACAGTTAATATTTAATAGTTCTCCTTTATTCCGAGGCTGATATTGCCTAAAAAATTATTTTCCGTATTTTTTGTTCTTCTCCGGAATTTTTAAAATTTTCGGTATTTTCCTCATTGTTTATTTCGCTGGGATTTTCGAAATCTTGATTGTATAATTCTTCTACAAAGTAATTTCTAAAGTTAGGATTTTGATTTTGTGAGACGTAATTATTAGTTTGAGGATTATTCTTTGTAATTCTGGTGCTAACACTCATTGGTGTGGGTCTCATAAATTGGGCGTTTTTCACTTGTTGCCGTGATGCAAATGTTTTATGTGGTTGTGTAGTAGGTTTTAATTGAATGGGTTGTGAAGGGAAATTAAATTTTGATTGTGGATTATTGGTTGGTTTATTATGTCATTGCAGGGATTTGTTGTATGGGCATACCCGTATTTTGTTTAACAGGTTTTACATATTCGATATTAAATTCGTTTGTTAATAGATGGTACGCATCATTTAATGTTGCTGAATTACGTGATCTTATTAGTGGGCCAACGGGCTCTTTTAGACCTAATGTGAACACTCGTAAGGCTAGTTTATTCGCATTTGTTTTTAACGCTTCTTCGGTGATTAGATTATGATAGTGCATTTCAATATATGAAGTATACAAACCGAGAAGGTGTGAAAGATTTTTGTAAAATTCAAGATAGGATTTATTTCCTTGTTTTATATTCGCAATTTCGATTAATAATGTTAATTTATCACGTTTCTCTGCATAAGCGTTTATTATAGTAATTAGCGTATCAAGGGTGTCATAAGGTCAAAAACGCCTGAGGTAAACAGTGTACTTTTCGAGGGCCTCTGGCCCGAGATGTGTACGTTGCGGGAGGCATTATTGTCCGTTTAACTCCCGTAGTGCGTTCAACGTTTAACGTCCGACTATCATTTTTAATGTTCTACGGATTACCGATCAGAAAGTTTAATAAAATTTGCGGAGTAAGTAGGCTATGAATGCTTTTGCTTGTTTCTTAGGCTTTATTCCAGTATCAATATCAATTTATTGACAACGTTACCATAGCAACAACTCATAACACGCTCTAGGGTGTTATTTGGTATATAACAACCCTGAAAGCTGGGTTATTATGATAATAATAACATACCAGTCGGACGTTAAAGCATTTTTTTATATCAAACCATCTTCTTAAGGTTATGCCGGCTAATTGCTCGGCTGCATGTCCGGTTATTTTATTCTTTATACTTAATATGCATTATTATTAAAAGTATTTATTAGCTATTCGCTAACACAAACAAAGTTAGATAAATTTTTTAATTCCCATAAAATTCTGGGATTAATTTTAAATGAATTTCTCTTAACTCAGGAACTGCCATTATTTTTATATATAATAATAGTGTGAGAAGTATTATCTTCATTGGGTTTAGTCTAGGCACTCGATGTACGAACACTATAGACGTAAAAGTGGGTGTGGATTTCTGGGCACTCGATGTACGGGCACTGTGGGTAATACCTCGTTTAGTCTTGTCACTCGATATACGGGCACTATAGACACTTGAAATGTGGATCTCCGGGCACTCGATGTACGGGCACTGTGGATGATTCCAGGGGTTGTCTCGGCTCTCGCTTTGCAGGCTCTGTAGACGTGGGTGAGTAGCAGAAGATCTCCGGGCTCTGGACTTGCGGGCACTATGGATGATGGACTTGTCCTCCTTATCGTTTGAGTTCTTTCAGGTTCCACAATTAAATAGTTGAAACTGACCGTGTAGTATTTTAACGAATAGATTTGCACTTGCAAATTTCGATACAACACGTTATGTAGTTATCCTACTATCGACTGCGCCAATTAAAATACGAACTATGTTCGAAATCTTTTTAAAAAATTTATTTAACTCAAAACGTACAAAAGACTTATGGTAGCTCTTGTTATTAAAAAAGTACATCTACTACTGGTTGTTAATTACAATTACACATGTTTTTATCTGGGTTTATAAGTCTAATTTAGTTGGCTATAAACATTTTGCTTTATTTTCTACTTCTGTCTACTTCGTATTTTACATTTAATATGATAGTAATTTATAAAAATTCATTAAAATAAAAAAATTATAAATAGGTACTAAACATAATTTTTTTTTTCACCATGGACTACTTGAATTAGATTTAATAAGTAATGCAAATAAATGCAATTTAAATATTTTTCATTTTACTAAAAATCTATCAACTTTCAACATAGAAAATGCTACACAAACTACCCGTATTTTTAATGAAGAATTCATTTAAATAATAAAAATGGGGTGTTACATTCTGAGGTGTTTAGGAGTTAGGATTTTATTTATTAAAAATGATTTGATATAGTTTAACAATTTGGTTTATTCACAAGTACATTTAATGTTTTACCGCAGACAGACCGAATACAACTGACTTGTACCAACTAAACTTTAAAAAAAAAATGGATATTCCCAATTTTACATATACACCATAGGCAACCAGATTAACCCCTATACAAATACATTACATACCCCTATCTTTAATATAAACCTAATTAACAATATATATAATAATAAAGTAACGAAAGATTATTTTACAATTTCAAAATTCTCATCGTATGCCAGACGTTGGGGACCTTTTACACTGCGTTTTGGTCTACTTCCTTTTCAATTTTGTGAAATATTTTCCTAACTCAGTATTAATATCAGAATTGTGAGTTTTCTGATTGAAATCAGAAGTGAATGATAAAAGTTTTAAAAGCTGATTGCTGTGTCTCTTCCATGTTTTACCTAGTTCTGGAATGTGTACCATATAAGTGTTTTTACCTAATTTTTTATTAATTATTCCCTTAATCTATTTTACTTGGTTTAGAAAACGATAATCTTTTGTTAATACTCTATGCCCTGATAAAAATACAATTTTACGGTTACCTTTAAAATAAGCACATTGTTTCTGTTGTTGTTTGTGTACTCTATCCTTTATTTCGCCCCCACTCACACGATTGTTAACGTTAACAGTTTAAATCTAGTACGTAATTCTTTACCAAATAATAAATAAGCGGGACTTACCCCTGTTGTACAATGTTTCGTAGTGCGATAATCAAATAAGAAATCGTTTAATAATAAATTTATATCTAAATTTAATTTTTTATTTCCTATTGCCTTTTCTAAAGCCGTTTTTATAATTTTCACCGCGTTTTCAGCTGCAACACTGGAAGCAGGATAAAAAGGAGGTGATGTGATATGTTCTATGCCATTTTTGTTTAAAAAATTTTGAAAATAATCTGAAGTAAATTGTCTACCGCTATCAGATATTATTGTTCGGGGCAATCCAAATCTAGCAAAACAACTGCACAAAGAATCAGCCGTCGCTTCGGATGTTATGGATGACAATAAATACCTCGATCCATTTTGAATGGGCATCTAAGACAATTAAAAAAAAATTATTTAAAAATGAACCCATGTAGTCAACATGTAACCGACTCCATGGTTCAGTGGGCCAATTCCATGGATTTATTGCTACTTTCGGTGGAGAATTTCTATTTAATTGGCAAGAACTACAGTTTTGGACTAATAGTCCAGTACGTGGGTATCAAAAAGGGGTGTTTGAATGCAAAAGGTGGGGTAGTAGCGATTTTTTAGTATGTTGTTAGGCTTGGGGCCCTAATGAAAAATCCAAGTTTTCGACCTCGAGGCGCATGCGCTCGAGCCGCCATCTTGGATTTTAGGTACAAAAATTTGGTTTTTTGATAATAACTCAAAAACGGTGACTTTCACGACAAAAGATGTTCTATACAAAGTTAAAGAGTACAAAATTTCCTACATTCTTTGTAGTTTTTTTTTTTTTTTTTGTAGCACACGTATGTTAGAAGTTACAGCTCCGTGAAGTTGCACTATTTGAAAAAAAAGTATTATATTTTGTTATTTGGCTGTTGACAACTAAAATAAATAATTTAAACAAATGCAAATCATAAAGAAATAATTTTTAAAGAGACTCTACTTTAATTTTATATTAATACGCTGTATGCGTCAGTGTGCTTTGTCTAGCTTGCGGAAGGTTACGTTGTTATAATGGAAAATCCCCAAGTTGATTTGTGCTTTATTTATGAGAAAACTTTAAATGAAAGTGACGTTGTCGTTGTAAAGGAAAGAGGTGTAAAGACACTTTTAAAATCGAGTGAGTTACGAGATAATCGCGCACATACGCGCATTTTGAGAACACTATGTTCTGTAACTGTGCATGGCGCATGTCAAAAAAATTATATTAATAAAAAACTGATCGCCGCGTTTTGTCGTAAAAAAGATAGCGAACCTCAAGTAGCGTCGACATCCCGCAGATCTAGTATACCGACTTTTAATTTTAAAGTAGGTACAGTGTTTTCTCTGTACTGAAGAAATTACACCGGACTTTTTAAATAAACAAAGAAAAGAGGACATCACTCATCTCATCAAGATTTCGTTTGTATGGTGCAACAATTCCACGCCTTTAGGACATACCACCAAGTACAGAAATGGAGAGGCATAGAGAAAAATCTTGAAAACTGGGCTCACTCCCATAACAATGGCGGAAAAACCAGCTCCCGATTCCTTATTAAAATCGGTATCTTGTAACTGCAAAAAGGGGTGCGGTGGCGCATGCAGCTGCCGAAAGGCTGGACTTAAATGTTCGGTTGTATGTGGCTTCTGCAACGGAGAATCTTGCGGAAATATGCCGGAAATCTGCATTAAAAGTGAGGACGAGGATGACGACATTATTCAGGCTACGGACCAAAACTACGACCAGGACACAGACAACTACGACCAGGACACCGACAATAACCAACCCGGACCATCGAAACGTACCAAAGTGTAGTAGAAATTAATTTTTCTAACGCTCTAAAGTCATAATTTACTATTCTTAAATTTATACAAAAAGTGCGATATACTTTTCGCCTTTAAATTTGTTTATGAAAAGTATAATACTGTTAAATGATAATATTCAAGTGCCTTTTAGTTTTTCTTATAATAATGTAAAAATATAATGATATATAATAAAAATAATAAAATAAAACTCAACCAAAATGAAGTTTCCGCATTTTTTTTTTTCAAATAATGCAACTTCACGGAGCTGTAACTCCTAACTTGTGTGCTACAAAAAAAATTCTACTAAGAATGTAGGAAATTTTGGCCTCTTTAACTTTGTATAGAACATCTTTTCTTGTGAAAGCCACCGTTTTTGAGTTATTATCAAAAACCAACTTTTTGTACCCAAAATCCAAGATGGCGGCTCGAGCGCATGCGCCTCGAGGTCGAAAACTTGGATTTTTCATTAAGGCCCCAAGCTTAACAACATACTAAAAAATCGCTACTACCCCACCTTTTGCATTCAAAAACCCCCACGTACTGGACTGTAATTGTTCTATATTTTTATCTAATTCAGGCCACCAAAAATAAGATCGAGCAATGCTTTTCATTTTCACTATTCCCATGTGAGAACGATGTAAGTCATTTAATAATTTATTATGTAATATTTTTGGTATAATTAAACGGTTGTTCCAAAGTAAACAATCGTTCTGAACGCTTAGTTCATTTTTCCTTCTATAAAATGGTTTTAAATCTTTAATGAAATCATTTTTCCCGGACCAACCATTCTATACGTGATTTAAAACTGTAGTCAATAATATATCATTTTTCATAGCCTCTTGGACATCTTGAAAATTTATTGGAAAATCATCATTACTTGAAAAATAATTTACAAAATCTACATCGAAATTTTCTGATTCGCTATTACTTAAAGGCATTCTTGAAAAATCTATAATTGGATAAAATAACTACCTAACGCCGCAGTCTATTTGCCAAAAATTGCGGTATTCCTTTCTTCGGATTAAATATAGAAAGTAATGGTATGTGATCGGTCCTTAAGGTAAATTCAGTACCATATAGGTATTGATTAAATTTATTTAATGCGAAAATTATAAGTAGTGCTTCTTTTTCTATCTGTGCGTATTTTTGTTCCCTTTGTGATAAAGTACGTGAAGCATATGCAAAAGGTTTTTCAGAATTATGCGGCATTTTATGAGCAATTACGGCCCCTAGCCCATAAGAACTAGCATCTACGCTGAGAATAATCGGATAATTCGTATTAAAATGAACTAATACGGGACAAGATGTTAAGGACATTTTTATTTTGTTAAAAGCATTAGAACATTCAACAGACCTGTTCCATTTTACATCAGATTTTAATAAATTAAATAGAGGGTGCAAAATATCGGACATATTGGATACAAATTTGGCATAATCCTAATACTAAACGATCAAATTCACTATCTCACTATAGATTCTTTAATCACGACGATCGCCCAAATTTAGACAAGGCTACAGCTTAAACGGTGCAACCGATTTTCATGAAAGTTGTAACAAACTGTAGGAAATGATTGGCTTCAGGGCCCTTCTAATGGGACGAATTTCTGTAGGATGCATAGTTTTCGAGTAAAAAATTATTAAACGTAAAATGAAACAGTGGATCGTAGAATACATGTAAAAATTCAGAAGATAAAAATGCTGTCATGTGTAACATTTGGCATGATGTCAATGTCAATAATGACAAATTATGAATGTCGTATGGGTTGTCGACCATTTCAATGCTAAATATAAATAAATATATTGTGTAAAATTGAAGAAAAGAATATGTATTAAACGAGGTAGGTATACGTAATGAATTTAAGCAATATTTATTGTTAATTTAAATTTTATTTTGTAAATAGATTTTACGAAATGTCACAAGTTACTAAAAACTACGAAAACGTTGATAAAGACTAGAAGAGTTTCACAGTCGAACGAAGAATACATGTATAAAATTAAAAAGATAAATACTGTCTTCTGTCACATTTGAAATGTTAATGACAAATTTAAACTACAGAAAATAGGCAGTTTAAAATTGAAGAAAGAATGTAAGAATTAAACGACGTAAGGCACGCTATGAATGAAAGATATGTTTATTCTTATTTTATAATTTATTTTGTAAATAGATTGTTGAAAATGTTCGAAGTTATTAAACGACGAAATGGACGAGAAATGTAGGAAAAACGTCAACGACAAGAAAGACTGGGAGGACAATGTACAGTGTACAAAGAGAATGTCAAGGATTGTTTTCTGTGCCGGTCAGTTTATTAATTTAAGATATGTTTAGTTATATTTTATTTTGTAAATAGATTTTACAAAACTGACAAAAAGAAACTGGTAGTTTTTGGGTTGGCGGTTCAGCGTATTTTATTCGCACGGCTTTACCCGTACGTTCTAAACCTAAACCGTACACAAATAACGGAGTGTGTGAGGCTCTTTAGAGCAGATTGCATGGGCAGTTTGGGTTAGCAGTTTGGGTTGCGTGGGCATGTTGCGTGGGTGGCTTGGTTGGCCATGTTGCGTGGGCAGTTTCGGTGGACGCATTGCGTGGGTAGTTTGGGTGAGCATGTTGCGTGGGTAGTTTGGGTGGGCATGTTGCGTGGGCAGTTTGGGTGGGTATGTTGTGTGGGTAGTTTGGGTGGGAATGTTGCGTGGGTAGTTTGGGTGGGCATGTTGCGTGGGCAGTTTGGGTGGGCATGTTGCGTGGGCAGTTTGGGTGGGCATGTTGCGTGGGCAGTTTGGGTGGGCATGTTGCGTGGGCAATTTGGGTGGGCATGTTGCGTGGGCAGTTTGAGTGGGCATGTTGCGTGGGCATCATAAACCACTATCGGCGGAGCCCTAGGGAAAACTCGGCGAAGCCGAGGTTACGCTAGTCTATAATACTAAACGATTAGATTCACTATCTATAGTTATATTCTTTAATCACGACGATCGCCCAACTTTAGACAAGGCTACAGCTTAAACGGTGCGACCGATTTTCATCAAAGTTGTAACAAACTGTAGGAAATGATTGGCTTCAGGGCCCTTCTAATGGGACGAATTTCTGTAGGATGCATAGTTTTCGAGTAAAAAATTATTAAACGTAAAATAAAACAATGGATCGTAGAATACATGTAAAAATTGAGAAGATAAAAATGCTGTCATGTGTAACATTTGGCATGATGTTAATGTCAATAATGACAAATTATGAATGTCGTATGGGTTGTTGACCTATTCATTGCTAAATATAAATAAATATATTGTGTAAAATTGAAGAAAAGAATATGAATTAAACGAGGTAGGTATACGTAATGAATTTAAACAATATTTATTGTTAATTTAGATTTTATTTTGTAAATAGATTTTACGAAATGAAAGACTAGAAGAGTTTCACAATCGAACGAAGAATACATGTATACAATTAAAAAGATAAATACTGTCTTCTGTCACATTTGATATGTTAATGACAAATTTGAACTACAGAAAATAATCGGTTTAAAATTATGTCATTTGGCATGTCAATGTCTACGATTACCTACATATTATCGGTTTTCATCCTTTTAAATGCAAAAAAATGCTTAAATAATATATAAAATTGAAGAAAAGATTATGCATTAAACGAGGTAGGTATATAAAATGATTTTAAGCCATGTTTTATATTAATGTAATATATATTTTATTTTGTAAATAGAATTTTGGAAAATGAATAAGGAAACACGACGAAAAGGATACGAAGGGCAGGAATCGGTCAAAGAGTACACATACAAAATTAAAAACATTGTCATTTGTCATATTTGATATGTTAATGACAAAAAATTATGAATGTCGTACCGGTTGTTCTTTTCAAAACTAAAAATATTTAACTATGTAAAATTGAAGAAAAGAATGTAGGTAGGTATATATAAAAAAGCACTGTAAACGTGGAAGAAGAATTGCAAAAATATGGGTATACCCTTGGAAGTTCAAACAATTTACAATTTATGCTTTGCAGATGATCAAATACTTATTGCACAATACTACAACGAAAGTGAATACATGATACGAAAATTTATAGAAGAATACCGTAGCTGAGGTCTAGAAATAAACATACACACAGCGAATGCGTAATGAGAGGCTTCCTAAACAAATACTACAGTGGACACCTACCGGCAAAAATAAAAGAGACCTAGAAGAAGTTGTGTAGCAGGAGTCCAAGAAGAAATAAGGGAGAGAGAGAGAGAGAGGGAATTAAATGAAGATATGTGACAAGATAGAGAGCAGTGGAGGAATGGCATCGGAAGACATCGTAGAACGAAGTATATGTAATGATTTTAAGTCATGTTTATTGTTAATTTATATATTTTATTTTGTAAATAGATTTAACAAAATGTCAGGCTGAGAAAGATATACGCGTTAGTTAGTTGTTCTTCATCGAATCCAGCCAGAAATGTGTTACTCATTGGATAGACCAAAAATCCTACAGGAAAATCATGCCTTAATATTTGGAACAAGACAATTCAATAATTTTAGATGGTATGTTTTAATCTGTTCTTTTTTGCAATTCATTTTCTTACATTACGTTTAAAATTAAAGCAGATTACACATAATTCAATAAATAAATATATCATCACGGCATATTACCCATTGCTGGGTGTGCCAATCTGCTTTGTACGCAGATATCGGTAATGATGATGACATATTTGTACCGTGCGTGCGTTTACAAGGCGTCACCTCACTGGCACTCATTGCTGGCGTGGAGAGTGCACCATAATTCAATATCTATCTTAAAACGGTACAGATTTTAATCTGCAATTCATTTTCTTATATTACGTTTAGAATTATCTATTTTAAAATTCTTTTATTGCCAATTAATAAAAAAATCATTAAAATTACATAGGGCCATAAAACGTTGTTAGCTGATCATATGCACAATGTAACCGCGGATACGTATCAAAAATACAATATAAAAGAAGTCTTGTCACAGTTAACAATGTTTTATGGAACTGGGCCATAATCATACAGCATAAGCCACAAAAGTAATCTTGTATACCTATGAGTCTTGCATTTTTCCCCTTTAAAAACAAACCAATCTTTATTAATGTAATGTAACTACTTACTTTTCTACAGTTTGTAACTAACTGTTTACTTTAGAATTAAAATATCACATTTTTGAGTTTTGTTTGATTTATTTTTACCTTTAAAATTAGTATTGTGTACCTGCTCATAGACGTGTTATTAATATTATGTTTATACAGTGTGTTCAAAAAAAATCCTAATTCGGAGTAGGCTATGAACAGAGAAACGTGTGTTTATCGACATTCGCCGTTTTCTGATTTGAAAAGCATTGATTTCTTTGCAAAACATTTTTGACAATATTTTAAGTCAAATTGACATTTAATTAATTGACATACGTCTCTTTGTACATAGCCTACTCCGAGTTAGGAATTTTTTGAACACTGTATTTATCCTGTAATTAAGACATTTTGTCCTGTTTGCTCGCATAAAACGCACAGCATTTGTTCATTTCAATATATGTTTTTATCAGTTCCTACCAATCACTTTGTATACATAAGCATTTGACATGGTAAAACAGTTTTCCGTAACGCGTTGCCCCCCGCCCCCCAAATTATTATAGAAAAAAATTATTCAAATAAAAGTTGAAGAGCATAAAATTCTACTTTCATATTAATAAACAAAATCGATTTCGTATGTTTAGTAACTCTAGAAATTAAATATGAAAATTTTAGTTTAATAGCACTAGCCATGGAATTAAAACAAACAGACAAACAAATGATTGATGTTTTATATGTCAAATATTGAGACTTTTTCAATCACATAAAAAAGTTACATTTGTTATGCTGTTTGTTTTAATTTTATGGCTATCACTATTTTAGACGTGATTTTCGATATTTTCATTTGCAATTTCTGCCGTTACAAAGCATGCACAATTAATTTTTGTCTTCACTCAAATGCAGAATTTCATGATCTACAACTTGTATTTAAAATATTTTTTCAAAAATAATTTGGAAAGCAAAGCGCAAGGAAAAACTGTTTTCCCATGTTAAATGCCTATGTAACGGATTTGGAGTGTCACCTGGTGTGTAGGTATGTCGAAAAATTATATTTAACTGCATTTTTTGATTATACTTCTGAAATATTATTGACAACTTTTTGTAAGAAAACGGTAGCCAACTGAGCTGTCGTATTTTTGACATTTCTCCATGATAGCCCTTGACAAAACATTTCTTGTTGTTTGTCAGAAATATATTTTGTTCGGTATTAAATGAAAAGTATTCTGCCTGGCTAAACTATAGAACTTCCAAAATTTAGACATCAACACGATTGGCTTTTGTTTTTCGCATAGAGTTGTCTGAACCCTGTCGTGATTGGGATCAAGTGAAATTTTTTCTGCTGATATGGAAGTGTTAACAATTAGACATCTCAGTCGGCTTTTGTTTTGTGCATAAAGATGTTAGAAATATGTCATGTTTGGTATCAAATGAGAGGTCTAATTAAGGACTGTTAGATACATATGTCAATATTTCTGACACATTAAATGGCTTTTGTTTTATGCATAAACTTCAATCGTTTGAGAAAATTTGGGTATCTGACAAGACTGCTGGCGTTAGCACTTTGGTTTTAAATTGTGGGTAGACAGATTGTATGTACGAATAGTCTATCATAAAACACTATCGGCGGAGCCCTAGGGTAAACTCGCCGAAGCCGAGGTTAGGCTAGTAATTTACTAACCCCAAAAAAGATTTTAATTCCGTAATATTTCGAGGAACAGGAGCTTCTTTAATAGCTTTTATCTTATTTTCAGATGTATGTAGACCATATTTGTCAATCACGTGACCTAAATATGTTACTTGAGAAAGAAAAAATTTACATTTATTTATAGCAATTTTATATCCTGCATTTTCTAATCTAGTTAAGACTTTCTCTAAATTTAAAAGGTGTTCCTCAGTATTTTTGCCTGTAATCAAAATGTCATCTAGAAAAATACTTACGTCATCTAAATCCTGTAAAACTGATTCCATGATCTTTTGGAATTTAGATGGTGCACATGCCATCCCATAAGGTAAACGATTATATTGGAATAAACCTTTATGAGTACTAATAGTTACTAATTCTTTAGATTTATTGTCTAAGCATACTTGCTGATAGGCCTGTGATAGAACTAATTTTGAAAAATAAACACCACCCTGCAAATTAGAAAATATCTCTTCAATTCGTGGAAGTGGGTGTTCATCAATTTCTAAATGAGGGTTAATAGTAACTTTGAAATCTCCGCACACTCGTACGGAACCATCTTTTTTTAATACTGGAACAACTGGAGTTCCCCAGGCACTGTAATTTACTGGTGTAATAATATTTAATTTCTGCAATCTATTTAATTCTTGCTCAACTGTAGATTTTAATGCATATGGCAACGGTCGTGGTCGAAAAAATTTTGGAGTTGCATTCGAATCTTTTAACTTTAAAGAAATTAGACCATTTTTAAAAGTTTCCAAGCCTGGTGAAAATACATTTACAAATTTATTTTTTAAACCTCCCAATCGGTTTGTGAATCTCGTATAATTAATTTCACTAATGCCTAAATTATATTTACTTAAAAATTCTCGACCTAAGATAGGAGGACCACCATTTGCTATTACAAAAATTGTTAAATTATCTTTTTTATTTTTATAAGAAACTTCTACCTTTAGTTTTCCTTTTGGCACAATTTTATTTCCGTTATAACGAAACAAATTATTTTCGGTAGATTTTAATTTGAAGTGCTTAAATTTATGTTGCCAAAGAGATTCTGAAATTTCAGATACACTAGCACCAGTGTCAATTTGAAACATTATAGGTATATTTTCAACAAATATTTCTAATGTTAATGGTGGATTATCATGAACAGAATCGATATTAAAAATTTCTAAATTTGTTTCTACATTTTTATTTTCAGTAGTTTCATTTTCAGTTTCTAAATAATGATATCGTTTACTAGTGTTCTGTAAAAAATTACTTTTATTTTTATTTTTGGCACACACTGTTGCAATATGTCCTTTCCGGTGACAAAGATTGGAAGATTTATTTCTAAAAAAACATTTATCAGACACATGATTGCACTTGCCACACACTGAACACTGCTCCTGCCGTTCCGGTTTGCGGGGGGAGGATGCTGCACCCGACCTTCGATGATCGGACATGATGTAGACCTGGCTCCGATTTGACCTGCATATTCTCGCTCGTTGAGATGGATTTGGCGGCTTCTCTGGCGATGGCGATTTGCATTACTTCATTAAAAGTCACTGACTTTTTTTCTTTGAAAAGTCTATCTTGGATTCCCCCTGACAGGAATCCCACAATAAAACGGTCTCTCAAACTACTCTGAATTTCCGTCGATTCAAAGTCACATTCAATTGCAAGATTTTTAACTCTCACTGCCCAGTTATTCACGGACTCACCAATTTGCATTTGTGCACAGTGAAATTTATATCTGGCCGCGAAAACGGAAATAGCCGGTTTAAAGTGCGTGTCCATTAATTTAATAAACTCATCGTAAGTTTTTGTTTCGGGTTTATCTGGCATTGTTAAATTATATATTAATTTATACGCATACTTACTCAAAATGTTTAAAAGAATTGCACGCTTTTTTATTATTGCCGTTATTTTATTTGCAGTGAAATAATTTTCGAGCCTTGCTTTAAAAATGTTCCAATCGCCGCACGTGGTATCGAACTCGCGTAAATGCCCAACCACGCTACTTTCTCTCACACTTTCATTACTCATCTTTAAATCTTATTTATTTATTATTTAAATTTTTAATCCTCGTCGCCAGTTGCGGTGTTTAGGAGTTAGGATTTTATTTATTAAAAATGATTTGATATAGTTTAACAATTTGGTTTATTCACAAGTACATTTAATGTTTTACCGCAGACAGACCGAATACAACTGACTTGTACCAACTAAACTTTTCAAAAAAATAGATATTTCCAATTTTACATATACACCATAGGCAACCAGATTAACCCCTATATAAATACATTACACATTTTAAAAAATTGAATTTGGTGAATTTCAACTTTACGTTCACCTAGAAATTACAATTTTCAAAAAAAATCGATTTTTAATTTATATTATAGAAATTCGTTTCCATTCTCGAGATATAGAGTGATAAAATGTGCTCGTTATTAATGAAAAAAATTAAAAAATTTAAGTACGCCGGAAGTGGTTGTTCATGAGTAATTTTTTTTATGGTTTAATATGTAAAATTTTCTTCTGAATTCAACGGTAAAATAAAAAATATCGCATTCCATTTAAAATGAGAAAGTTAGGGTCTACTTCCGGTAAACCGGAAGTGCTACTGTTTTTAAAATATTTTATTTGAAACGGGCATGTTAAAAAACCCAAAACACCAAATTTCGTAAAATAATATTGAATCATTTAGATAACAACGATAGCGTAAGCTCGTCCTGGGATAACCTGTATATGAATGACATACACTACAAATAATGATGGGTCCCAAGGGAAAAATGATTGGACAAGCAGTCTACTGGTGAAAGTTATTTATTTCTAACCGACGTTTCGACTAAAACGTTAGTCTTCTTCAGGGCAAGAAATGGTCAATTACATATTATTTGTGGCAACCACCCATGAGAAACAGTTTTCGATAAAATTATCACAGAGGTGATCGTTATAAGGTATACAAACATAAATAAATAACATATAAAAAGATAAGCAGTCAACTGTAAAAAAAATAAATATGAAAATTGTAAAATTTGTAGTCCAAAATGTAAAATAAAAACTTTTTTAAAACAAAAAATACACTTGTGAATTACTAGTTGACTTAATTGTGAATATAGATATTCACAATTAAGTCAACTAGTCAGTCACAAGTGTAATTTTTGTTTAAAAAAAAGTTTTTGTTTTACTATTTGGACTACAAATTTTACAATTTTCATATTTATTTTTTTTACAATTGACTGCTTATCTTTTTATATGTAATTTATTTATGTTTGTATACCTTATGACGATCAACTCTGTGATAATTTTATCGAAAACTGTTCCTCATGGGTGGTTGCCACAAATGATATGTAATTGACCATTTCTTGCCCTGAAGAAGACTAACGTTTTAGTCGAAACGTCGGTTAGAAATAAATAACTTTCACCAGTAGACTGCTTGTCTAATCATTTTTCCCTTGGGACCCATCATCCATTCTTCAGTCGATTATCGATCAAATTCAACTACAAATAATGCATATTTATTGTATTTACCCTAGACTTAATTTTTGCACATATTGTAGCACGAATACTACCTTAAGTGACATCGGTTCGTTGCAGTAAATTTTAGTACTTTATTTCATATTCGTTTCTTAACTGATTCTGTGCAATAGGTAAAACACCGCGATTTTGATATCCTCTTTCCAGGTCATTGTCTAGTCATATACATACATATTAACTTATATTTTGCTATTTTTTGCAGAAGGCTGAAGAGTGAAATGGAAATACCATTGCTGCATGTTACATAAGTCTACCTCACACAAACAGCCAGCTTGGGTCCGTGTATGAGATAGACTTATGCAAGAATACAGGCTACAAACGAAACTAGGATACGGGATTTTTCTCGAAAGTTATTAGAGATACAAAAAAAAAGTTGTAGGAGACCAAGATGGACATCCCATTACAGAAGAAAATATTTTTTAAACCAGTGATTCTCAAGTTAAAATACAAAGTTATATTTCTTTAACCTTCATCCCCACTGCGTGGTACCCAGGTGCCTTTTTAAATTTTAAGCTATTAATTTCTTACGATACTTTTAAGATATTCGGCTGTTATATGACATCTCTAATTTAGTACATATAAGGCTAACGCAAATTGAAAATTTAGTGACAATAGCAACATTTGAAAATTATTGATTAACTTATTTTAAACGTCTTATCCACAATGACGGGATGTCATATATTTTTATGTTCATTTCATAGGGCTTTTTTTCTAAATTCAACCATGTAATCATTTTATATTCTTACATAATAATAATATTTAGAAAAATTTCATTCAAATAAATTTTATTATTATAGTTATATTTTTCAGTAGGCCATGTATGAAAAACGATTGAGTTTAAATTAAAATAAATCAAGTATTTGTTAATAACATTATAAATCGTGTTCTAACTGCAACAATAGGTATTATGCAATAAATTATTCGAATTGACAAATATCAGTTTTTGTGTTTCATACGTAGACTACTGAAAAATAACTATCAAAACAAAATTTATTTAAATTTTAATTGAATTTTTCTAAATATTTTTGTTATGTAAGGATATAATTATGATTTAATGGAAAAGAAAATCGAATAGGCATAAAAAATATATGCCATCCTATTTAAAAATATAAAATTTTGTGTTGTAACTTGAGAGCCATTGGTTTTAAAAAATATTTCCATCTATAATGAGATGAATTTCTCCTACAACGTTTTTTAACTTCCGAGAAAAATCGAGTTTCCTAGTTTCGTTTACACCTTGTATATGCAGCAATAACATTTCCATTTCGCTCTCAAGGCTTTAAAGATAGCAAAGGATCCGCAATATATTAGTTAATAGGTACATGTGTCTAGTCCATCAGCTACTTTCTGATTTTTATTACTATGTAAACTGTATAACCCAGCCTTCAACCTTTTGGTCACCGCGGTCCTATAAAACTTTTCACAACATTATCGCGACCCGGCGCTGAACAAAGGGGTTTACAAAATAAAGCCTTTTAAAAAAAATGTATTGCATATCAATTTCAGCCTTAAGTATGTTATATTGAAACTAAAATAATGAATAATTACAAATTATTTTATTAAAATAATTAAATTCAAAATTATTTAATAATGCTGTGACGTAACTTCTCCAATTCCGCTATTATCAGTAACGTAGCAAGAATGAATGGGTTAGTGTGCAGACCAAAAACAAAAGTTACTGAGTCTAAAACTTTTAATAAGCTCAAATTTTTCCGTTCCTACCTCTTAAAACTATTAATGTTTACATCCCATGGGCTCTTTTGATTCGTATCCACTGCATTTTCAATGTTTACGCACTTGTTCTTGTCGATGTATTCTCTCTAATCTCTTTGTCATTTTACTTCTTAGCAGGCAAGTACAGCTTGACCGCCCAGCCGTGAGCTGTGGGGATGATCAGTGCGCAGAGAAAGAACGCATTTAAAAGAGGCAGTTACGCGGCTGCTGGAAGGGATTGAACTCCGCACCACAATTTAAGGCAACTGCGCATACAAGCTGGTCGATCACGGCTCGGCGGTCAAGCTTTGGTGTCACTCTCTATTGGCGATGTGACGTCTCTAGCAATTTTTAGCAACTTCATTAATTTTTCTCTGGTAATATTTACATGACGGAAAAACAAAATAGGAAACATTCACATAAATGCACATTATATAAATATGAAGAAGTATTTAGTTATTTTTAAAATAATGTACATATATTTATACTTTTCTTATAACACACTAATTCTGATTATATAATTCATAATTAATTCAGCCAATGGTATTTGAGAATTTTTAATTATATACCATGTATTGATGACGTGGTACGACCGTTTTTGTATATTCGCTGGGTCCCAAATGTAATATCGTCACAATAACCACAAGAAAACAAACATCAAAAAATGATTTAATTTTTGTCATCAAATTTATTCATTGTATAATCTAACGACTACCACTTGTGTGTTTAGTATAATCAGAAAATATTGTGTTGATATACTAAACGTATTATTTTAAAATACCCCTCCTCCTTGGGAGTCGTGATATTCAATACAAATATGTTTTGTGGCAACACAATACAGGGTGTAAATGAAATAAGTGCATTAAATTTGACCAGTAGTATAACTCATCGAGAGCAACAATATTTCTTAATAACTTTTTCTCGAAATCGCATATTTTTTTAGCATTTTTACCACCCCGTAAATTGACGAGTCGTTCCAAATATTTTTGTAATAATTGAATGCAGCAGCAATAGCTATGAAAAATTTTGTTTTAGCAATTGACAGTCCTGTCAATTGTTGCAATTAAATTTTGACAGTAATAAACTTGTTTATAAGGTAAAATTCTGTCAAAATGCGAGTACACAGACATTGTAATTACTTACCTATGGTTTATTTATTTATTTTTTACTCGTATCTGTACTACATGTTACTTGACATCATGGTTCTCATAAAGACAGTGTCATGGAGTTGCCAACGCATTTACACGGAGCGTTTCCAAATCATCACCAAATCATTCTGTTCTTAATATTCGCACATTTGTTAATCTTGTACATCTGTATCCATACCATGTGCAAAAAGTTCAATGTTTTCAGCACAGACTTCAATTTTGGGAATGGCTCATAATATTCATTTATGAGTCTGAATTTACTTGGGAAGGTGTATTTATTATGCACAATACACATCTTGACAGACGAAAATGCTGTAAAAATTTTCATTAAAAAATGTTTGGGGAACAATAAATGGACGACTAATTATTGGTACTCATGTACCTCTTTTAAATGGACAAAAGTTTGTACTTACATTTTTTGAATAACGTATTTAAACTATTATGATTTATCGACGATAAATAATCATCTCATAACCTAATAATTATGCTTTTTCTCTTCCTCTAGTTACCCCGTCACTCCTTGTCTTCCTCTATTCACACTATTCACAGGTAAAGATAAAAAGCCTGTTTCAATACACAACTTTATAATTTTGTTATCCAAAATTTAAATTTATTTATTTTAAAAATTGTATTATTACGTATTAATTAATAATAATGTTATTTCCCTTGATTCGTTTATTAATTACTGTGACTGTAAGTGTAACCGATAACCGACAATTTTTGAGCTGCTTGTATCCCACTTGAATGGCAGCTGCTCATTTGTTCTCCATGAGCGGGTAACGAAATATGCAGCAAATCTTTAAAGAATTTTAACTCAAAATCTAAAAGACTTAGAAAAAAAAGTTATTAAGAAATATTGTTGCTCTCATCGAGTTACATTACTGGTTAAAATTAATGCACTTATTTCATTTACACCCTGTATATTCGAAAATACTTGAACACACGTATGCTATATATGAAAATAATAAACATTGGAAGAGAACAGAATGAACAATTTTCTATCATTTACATATATTTCGAAAACGTGAAATAAAGAGTGAATGACGACCCTAAGGTTGAGGATCGCTGGATAACCCAATATTTCTTCAACTATTGCATCAAACATTTTTACCTTTCCTTATACCGTAGGTAAGGGAGGTAATGTTTTTGGTCCAAAAAGTTTGATAGTGAGTTTTCAGTGAATAAGCACAAATTAGGGTTCCCGCAACACGTTTTTACAATTTTTAGGATGTGGTGTGTATGTGTGTGTGTGTGTATGTGTGTGTATGTGTGTGGGTAAGTGTGTGTGTTTGTGTGTGTGTGTGTGTGTGTGTGTGTCTGACGATTCATTTTTCCATGGTAACTCATATCAAACTTCGATAAATTTCTATTTTCCGTATTTAAGATTTCTGCAATCACATAGAGTTGATTAGATTTTAGGTAAAATTGGACACCCGGAAGTAGTACTTTACTTGAAGCCCACAACAGTTTTTAACAAAAAACTATATTAAAATATAATGCAAAATTTTTCAATTTTAGTATTTAAGACTTTTGTGTCAAGGTGAACAACATATTAGATTTTGGCTAAAATTGATAAACCCGAAGTGACATTTCACTTGAATCTCTGAAAAGATTTTCATGAAAAATATATTATGATATAAACTGGAAGTTATACTTTATTTGAAGCTCCGAACAGATTTTCGTGAAAAATATGTTGCTATAATATAAAACTTTACAAATTTGATATTTAAGACTTTTATATCAAGGGAAACAACATATTTGATTTTTTTAATGATAACCCGGAAGTGATAATTGAAGCTCCGAACAGATTTTCGTGAGAAATATATTATGATATAATCCAAAACGTTTCAACATTTGGTATTTCAGACACCTATATTAATGAGAACGACATTATATTCTTGCTAAAATGTATAAAATGGAAGTTGTAATTTACTGGAATCTCTAAATAGATTTACTTGAAAAAATAAATTAAAATATGATACAAAACTTCTCAAAATTGGTATTTAAAACTCGTATATAATTAGAAACAATATATTTGATAAAAATTTCGTATTACAGACTTTTCTATTTATTGAAACAACAAATTAGATTTTGTTTACAAACGATCACACGGAAGTAAGACTTAAAGCTCATTGCTATTTTAAACATGGAATTGGCGGGAGATTATGAGCTAGTCACATCAGATTTTTTAATTTGAATTATCGTTTATTACAATGAAATTTGCTTAATTCGCACAACTATCTCATAGAACAACCACAACAAAATGAAATTTAATAGTCTCTTCTGCACCATAAGGTATGTGTGCAGGAGATACAAGGTGGACTGTATAATAGGTTAGAAGGATTGCGCGTTGATATGAGGCGCTGCAGAGTAAAAATCAGAGTACTGACCTTGGCTTTTAGGAGATAGGAGACTCTAAGGAAGACGGGCTGCTGGAAGCGGGTTTGGAGGACGGAATGCAAGATTTGGATGATCCTGACGACAGAGTCCCAATGTGGACGCTGTCTGCTGCTTGAAGCGGTGATCAGGGGGGCGACGTGATTCAGGCCTCACTTCGCTGTGAGGCTGGGTGATTCTCTTGTAGAAGAAGGGTAGTGGAGACTATGAGTGCAGCGGGAGCTGCGCGAATGGTTGGCCGCTCAGAGAACTGAATGTGACCCGTTGTTCTTTGAACCAACGAGTTCTATTCACTTACACTTAAATCTGAAATGTAATTTTGTCCCCAACTACAAAGAAAATGCCAGAATAGGGAAAAATAGTGTTTAATTTTGATTATATTGATCGAAGAAGAATGCAGAAATGAAAATATATGAAAATTCTGGAGTAAAATGAAAAAACGTCTGAACCCCACTTTGGTTCGATACCGACTCTTTGTTTATATATTTTTTGTTATATATATCGTTAAGGTATTTTCATTGTTGCATCCATTCTTTTTTTACATGCTGCTAGCTATGATTACAATATATTGATACAGAGTTTTCTTGATTTTAGACAAATAAAAATGACAAATTGTTTTGCCGCAGTAACTCTGATCTTAGCCGGCAACACCTCATATCAAAACGTAACATATTCCCGGGGCGCCAAGAATTTGCACCTGTGTGATGTGTGTTAACTTGATTTAACAAAATATGCACTGCAACTAACAGTTGCTAAGAAAAATAAGAACAAACGAAACAAATGATCGACTCGACAATGCATCGAGCGACAATTAACAAGTGACATTAAGTCAATCTGAAATGTCAAAGTGACATTGTATCAAAGTGACATTGTGTCAAAGTGACATTGTGTCAAAGTGACATTGTATCAAAGTGACAATTAAAAATTAATGAAATAACAATAATTGAAATTGACAACCATTGAGCTTTCTATTGAGTTGGCAATGGACATAACTTATTGATTGGCCGTTTAATTATACCCTTTTCGGTTTTGACCAACGCGACGCGAGCTGTTCCGTCATTTCCCAAGTATAATTTTGTGATGATTCCTAATGGCCATTGTAAGGGTGGTAATCGTTTTTCTTTGATTATGACTACTTGCCCTATTTGTGTTGTGTTGGTTGATGTTAGCCATTTTTGACGTGATTGTAAAGTGGTTAAATATTCAAGTTGCCATTTTTCCCAATATGATTTTATGAGTGTATCTAGTAAATATTTGCGGTATACCAAAGTAGGCTGTGTTCTGAGTGGTTCCGCGATTGGCAATTCGAAATGTGATAGTAGTTTACAATTAACTCTACAATGTGGTCAGATTTGGGCAGTAAAACTGGATGTTTGACTTCAAATGGTAGTATTGCATTGGGTATCCAAAGTATATAAAACGAAATAATCATTCGTAGATGAGGTAGGTTTATCATATACTGAGAGCAAAACTTAAATATAAGTCTCCAAGCAATTAAAACAAAATAAGGATTTTAATTCTCAGTTGCTCAAGAGTAAGAGGCAAACTAAAGAGAATTCAAAGACAATAGGATTGACCATTGGAGACATCGACTACTTGCAGTCTCATGACGTCTAAACAATATATGGACAATATAAAAATGCAGTAATAAATACAGCGGAAAAATATATCAAGAAATAAACAAATTGATAAATCATGAATATTCATAAACAGACAACGTATAGAGTATTTGAAGTTATGCTAATTGATGACGCAACCTTATGCAACACTACTTGCATGATACAAATTGCATCACAAATGCAACCGAAATTACGTTTCAGTGTTGCACACTGCCTACGTGTCTAACTTCTTAAATTGATGAAAACCAAACATGCAAAATTTGTTGATAGATGGCATTGTCATACCAACCTATTCGAACTTTTGTTGTTGATAGAGATTTACATTTACAACGTGACGTGGAATGAAATAGAAATAATCGTCATTGCTTGACGTGACTTCAGTCAAATGTCAAATAACCTTTTTATAAATGTGAAACGATAAAGCTGAGATTGAAATGACGAATCAAATCGAATATGAAAGGTATGATATGTAAATCTTTCAAATGTAAGTATTGTAGAGTTATTGCATGTAGGAAAAGTTGTTTCCAAAGTTTTGTATGGGCGGCTGTATAATCCCGACATTGAAATTAATCGGAAATGGTTGTTGCCATGAAGGTTGACGGGGGCCCCACAAAGGCCCCGCCATGAGCCGCTGACGAACAGGATATATTATCAAAGGCCCATGAGACAAATATACAAACTGATGTGTCTGTGGCTGCCAAAACCCTGGTCGGCGCATGCCACAAAAATAAGGAAGCATTGGGTTGTAAACCAACCATGGAGGTGGCGGAGGAGGACCCACGTTGGGGGGTAACCCTGGCTTGTGACAGGTTTTTATTGAGTTTTTGATTTTGTTGCTTGGAACTTCTTTTAGTTCCTGGAACTTGTGCAAATTGTTTTGTGTAAATGTAGAAAATGATGAGAAGGATTCAGAAGGTTTAGTTTTACTGTTTACTTCTCCGATCAGTATGTAACCTAGTGTTGTGTGATAGGCAACTGGCGACGTTCCTATTCGGTTTGATAACATCAACGAAGGGTATATTTGAGCCCCCAAAATTACGTCGATTTTTCCGGGTATATTCCACGTATTATCGGCCAAAAGGATAGAACTGAAGGATTGAATTTTTGAAGAATCTAGTTTACACGAAGGTAAGTTATCAGTTATACAATCTACTACTAAAGCGTTTATAATATATTTATGTGGCGACACTCTCGATTCTATTTCAATATTTACGTGTCCATAAACTGGGCGGCTTGTCATCCCGATTCCCCGAATTTTTGAGTTTTCGAGTGGCGTGATTGATAAATTTAATTTTTCACAACAATCCTTTGTTATGAGATTATTTTGCGACCCGTTATCTAACAGGCATCTAATCGTTACTTTTCTTTTATTTATGTCCGTTGTATAAACTTGTGCTGTCGACAACAAAACATAACAATGATTGTTTGTAGAAATATGACATGAAGTGTCAATTTTCTCCGATTCCTCTGTTTGGGTAGAGGTTTAATAAAAGATGAAAAATGCAAAAGTGTGTTGTGTTTCTTGTTACATTCCCGACATCTATAGCGTGATGTACAATTTTTTGTAGAATGAACAATGGTTAGGCAATTATAGCATGCATTTTTCGATTTTATAAATCCGAATCTGTCTTGTACTGACATTTTACGGAATTTTTCGCAAAAATACAGATTGGAATTTTCCGCACTGTTACATAAAATACAGAGTTTTTTCTGATTAGCTTTTTCATTAGCTGCTAAAAATGTTCGTTGATTATTTAATTTTGGCGGTTGATTATTTACCACCTTTGACGGGCCCTTTGTGGCTGACCGCTCTAAAATTTTAGCTTGATCTCTTACAAAATCCAAGAAGCTTTTGCAAGAAGGAAATTCCGTTGCTCGGAATATCGTATCAAACAGTAGTACTATTTCTGGATCCACTTTTTTGGATGCGCAGTTTAAAAGTACAAAATCCAGAATGTCTGGAATTTTAAGTTGCTTAAGAGCCTCTACTGAGGCTGAGAATTTATTGACAAAGGTCGTCAAATGGCTAGGGCTTTTTGAACTACATTTTATATTGAAAATGGTGTCTAAATATTGCTTAGCCATTGTTCTTTCATCTTGGTATTGTTTTACCAAGCCGTCCCAAATGATGCTATAATTTTCGGGTGTGGGCAATATCCCCCCCGTTATTTCTAGTGCGTTACCCGTTAGTTTACCTATAAGATAGCTAATTTTTTGCTCGTTTGTAAGCGCGTCGTTGTCATGTACGTTTGACTTGAATGACTGGTAAAATAACGGCCACATTTCTACCCTCCCATCAAACGATGGCAAGTCAATGGCGGGAAGTTTATGACTTCTGTTAATCGCGGTACTAGATTTTGCAGCCTGTGCCTTGGGGGCCGACAATAACAGCTCACTTCGCGTTCTTTTGATTTTAGAGAAATACATTTCCATAGTCATTAATATTTCGAAGGTTGGCTCGAAAGTATTGTCGACAGAAAGCTCAAGGTCATTTATTCGAATAGAGGCATTTTTAAACTCCTCTCTTAGTAAATCCACTTCTTGGGATTCGTCCAAGAAGCGTTCATTTGCACGCGTGTCCGCTGGAGTGCATTTTTTTGCTAGATCGTGTATTTTTACAATGCGGGATTCGTAGCCCTTTGCTAGGGCCTTCAACGTTTTTAATTCGGTTTCCATTTTGGAAAATTGATCGTGGAAAATCCGGCTCGAAGGACCAAATTATGTGCAGGAGATACAAGGTGGACTGTATAATAGGTTAGAAGGATTGCGCGTTGATATGAGGCGCTGCAGAGTAAAAATCAGAGTACTGACCTTGGCTTTTAGGAGATAGGAGACTCTAAGGAAGACGGGCTGCTGGAAGCGGGTTTGGAGGACGGAATGCTGGATTTGGATGATCCTGACGACAGAGTCCCAATGTGGACGCTGTCTGCTGCTTGAAGCGGTGATCAGGGGGGCGACGTGATTCAGGCCTCACTTCGCTGTGAGGCTGGGTGATTCTCTTGTAGAAGAAGGGTAGTGGAGACGATGAGTGCAGCGGAATGGTTGGCCGTTCAGAGAAATGAATGTGACCCGTTGTTCTTTGAACCAACGAGTTCTTGAAGCACAACACTATTCACTTACACTTAAATCTGAAATGTAATTTTGTCCCCAACTACAAAGAAAATGCCAGAATAGGGAAAAATAGTGTTTAATTTTGATTATATTGATCGAAGAAGAATGCAGAAATGAAAATATATGAAAATTCAGGAGTAAAATGAAAAAACGTCTGAACCCCACTTTGGTTCGATACCGACTCTTTGTTTATATATTTTTTGTTATATATATCGTTAAGGTATTTTCATTGTTGCATCCATTCTTTTTTTACATGCTGCTAGCTATGATTACAATATATTGATACAGAGTTTTCTTGATTTTAGACAAATAAAAATGATAAATTGTTTTGCCGCAGTAACTCTGATCTTAGCCGGCAACACCTCATATCAAAACGTAACAGTATGCAACACTCCGTAAAAAGTGGAGAAAAAAACACTCTTCAAGGCACGTTTTACAGTGGGATATCGGCTTAAGTTAAAAACGTCAGTGAGAATGAAGAAAGAGAGACAGAGAGAAAAGAAAATAAACACATGACAATTTCTAATGGGGTATTCTACCATTGCAAAGAAATAGTTAATTTCAATAATTATAAGGTATCATACTTTAAATTAAGAGCTTCAGTAAAAATAAAAATATCAAATATTACTTCCTTGTAATATAAGTGCTGAATTATTGTATACGTTTTGTTCGTTTTGTTTAATATAGCACTAAACAGTGTAAAATTATGGTGTTATGGAGTACATAAATTTGTTGCACACGGTACTAGGCGTGAACTTGGTGTTTGGAGTACCATCGGATTCTAAGTATCTTAAAACGTGCTTACTTACTAAATTCTAGATGTGTTTCTTAGTATGATTTCAATTCCTTTCGTACTAACAGTTGTAAAAGGTAAAAATAATACGGAATTTAAACCAATTTAAAATCTATAAATATATTGAATTTAAAATTACCTTTAAAAACATTTTCGTTTATAAAAACTAATTTAGTATGCTCCACGATCAGTAATACAAATTCGACCGGATTATAAACGAATCGAAGCTTCATTCAAATATAATTGAATCAAAATATCCTGTGATTGCGTATTGAACTTATCATGCGTAAAGTTATTGTGATTTAAATCAAGTGAATTTGCGGAAAATTGAGAATAAAAAAAAAATTATATGATAAATTTAAAGGTGTGATATTTCCATTTACTTTAATTTACACTGTATTCTTGTAATATATGTCAGTTGGTAAGACTGTAAGGTATGATTGTTGGTAACAATATAAATGTTAACAACAATGTAAAGCAGAAAGAAATTGTATGTAAATAGACAGAGTAAAAGGTTAAATCTTGTTTTACTGAAATTACCAAATATTACCAAATGGGGTCTCGTGGCCGGGTGCCTAAGTGTCTGGTCGCGAATCTAGGTCATATTACCCATTGCTGGGTGTGCCAATCTGCTTTGTATGCAGATATCGGTAATGATGATGATATATTGGTACCGTGCGGGCGTTTACCAGGCGTCACTCATTGCTGGCATGGAGAGTGCACCACAGGGGTCAATTTTGTGCCATTTAAAATTCGAAATATTTGGCGTCAGTCGGGATAGAATCCGGTTCCCCAGATTCGCGACCAGACACTTAGGCACGCGGCCACGAGACCCCATAAATAAATATTAACATGTAAATATTTAAAATATTATAGAATAGAAGTATAAATTATATAGAGACGCCTCCCTTATTTCACAACGTAGATAAGTATTGCATCACTTTCTTTCCCACAAATTCAGCAGTTTAAAGTTAACTTGAGAATCTTGAGAAAAGACTCCAAACGAAGACGATCTTAGTATAAATACGGTACTGTGTAGCAAGTAAGTCATTCCTAGTGTAACTACGACACATGTTGTAACCTTATATCATCTTATCACTTTTAAATAAAGTTTTTAAAAATATAATTTCGAGTTCTCAATTTATTATTGGCGCAGTCGGTAGGATTGGCAATCAAGTTTTTGTGAATCGAAAACCAAGTGTTCAATTCGTCAAAATTCACAAATCCGTCGATTTTTATCGTTTAACTCTGCCAATCTCGAATCTACGAGTCAATCCTGCAATCATCAGCGATACTCAAGTAAAAAGTGAAAAATTTTGAACTCTCCACAACAATCCACGAGGAATCCTTCTGCGGCAACCCCTGAGCGAAAATCAAGGACCCGAGAAGTCAACTACACCCACTCTTCGCATCGAGCGGACATCGATCGAGAGCCAAACACACCACCATCCATCGCCATCCCACATCGAATCGACATCGATCGAAGGCAACATTCAACCCCCTAATGATTAAAGAAATTGTATTTTTACTGTAAGTACATTTTTTAACTTTTACACCCTGGAGGAAATTTTACGAACACTAAATAATTTAAATATTAATACCAATATGGCACTACCACCGACAGTACCAGCACAAAGCAATATACTTGCTAATTTAAACAATGATATTGTAAAATTATTAGATTTAATACCATGCTTTGACGGAGACATAAAATCTCTGCCAAATTTTGTAACCACAGTAGACGACATCATTTCATTAGTCAATCAGTCAAGTCCATCAGAGATCACAAAAAAAATAGTTATACTTACTCTCAAAAACAAAATTAAAGGTAAAGCAGCACAAAGCCTCAGTATTACTACCATAAATACATGGAAGGAATTAAAAGAACACCTTTTGGCAAACTATTCAGACACCAGATCAGAACATACTTTAATGTATGAAATTACCCATTGTAAACAAACTAGAGATAACATATTAGAATATTTTACAAAATTCAACGAATTATTTTTGATTTACAAGAGTAAAGTCGAATGTAAATATAGTAGTGCAAGTAGTAAAATAACTTTAGAAAATGCTGTTAAATATTTCACTCAATGCTTTATAAATAATTGTAAAGACCCATTTAGACAACAACTATCTGCCAGAAACCCACAAAAGTTGACCGAAATACTCGACCTCATCACCAACGATTTACAATACATACACAACAATTACACACAAACACAAACACAAAGAACACCCCCACCAAAAAATCAAATCCAATTTAACCCTCCGAGACATCAATCTCCTATGCATAAATACCCTCAACAACAGCAACAACAATTTAATAGACCCTTTGCCCCCAGTGCAAATATACGCAACGCACAGCAACAAAAAGTCACCCCTATGAGTATTCAAACCTCTCAGTTTTCTAGACGTGTCCAACCACGAACAGAACAATTATTTAACCAAGATATCGAAAATAATACACCCGTAGAATATCCTGAACCCTCAGAAATAGAGCAAGAAAACGAAATAAATGAGGAAAATCATTTTTTAGACATAGATCAATTATTCCAACAAGAATCGAATCCTTAACTAATAATTTCAGTAAACTACCTTTCATTAAAGTTGCGAATTTCAAAATTTTATTAGATACCGGATCTACCCAAAATTATATTAATCCAAAATTAATTAAACCAAACTTCACGAAATTTCCCGAATTATTCACTGTACATACTTGTAACGGCAAGTCATCAGGAAAAGAATTCACATTTTTTAAATTTAAAAATAACAACATAAAAAGTTATATTTTCGACTTTCATAAAGATTTCGACATATTACTAGGTCTACCAGGAATAAAATTACTTAAAACTAAATTTGACTTTATAAAAGAAGAAATAACATTTCTAAATAAACACAAATTCAAATTACAATATTTTAAATCAAATAAAGACGAAAATTTTAACATAGAAATTAATAATCAACAAATACGAGACGAACACTTAACCCTAGAAGAGAAACAAAATTTAAATATATTATTAAACAAATATAAATCCCTAATATTACAAGAAAACGAGAAACTCACTTTTACGAACAAAATCAAACATCAAATTAAAACCACGGACAATATCCCCATCCATACCAAACAATACAAATATCCAGAGACATATAAACAGGAAGTACAGACCCAGATGGACAAAATGCTACATGACGATATTATACAACACTCCTACTCCCCTTGGTCCGCCCCTATTTGGGTCGTCCCGAAAAAAATGGATGCCTCAGGCAAACAGAAATTTCGAGTAGTAATTGATTACAGAAAATTGAACGAGAAGACAATCACTGACAAATTTCCTATCCCAGACGTTACTGAAATTTTAGACAAGTTAGGAAAATCAAATTATTTTACGACCATCGACCTGACATCGGGCTTCCACCAAATCGAAGTTGACCCAAACGATATTTCAAAAACTGCATTTTCAACTGACTTCGGACATTACGAGTTTAAAAGAATGCCTTTCGGCTTAAAAAATGCACCATCGACTTTTCAAAGACTCATGAATTTTGTACTCAAAGATCTGATAAATAAAATATGTTTCGTCTACCTCGACGACATAATAATATTAGGCACCTCCCTTCAAGATCACCTAAATAATATCGAAAAAGTTTTTCAAAAATTAAAAGAGGCCAACCTAAAAATTCAATTGGATAAATGCGAATTTCTTCGCAAAGAAGTCGCGTATCTAGGGCACATTATAACAACAGAAGGAGTTAAACCAAATCCCGACAAAATTCAAGCAATAAAAAATTTCCCCATCCCTAAAACCACAAAAGAAATAAAATCTTTTCTCGGACTCCTCGGCTATTATAGAAGATTCATCGATAGTTTTTCAAAAATTACGAAACCGTTAACCAATTGTTTAAAAAAGGGACAGAAAATTGATATAAATAACCCGGAATATATTAAATGCTTCGAAAAATGTAAAACACTCCTCTCTAACAGCCCCATCCTGCAGTACCCAGATCTCTCAAAACCATTTATATTAACAACGGATGCAAGTAATTATGCGATCGGAGCCGTTCTGTCACAAAAGAACGAAAATAACAAAGACCTTCCTATAGCATATATTTCACGAACTCTTAATAACCACGAAATTAACTATTCGGTAGTTGAAAAAGAATTACTAGCAATAATATGGGCAACAAAACAATTTCGACGATACTTATTAGGACATCAATTCAAAATTGTTACAGACCACAGACCTTTAGTTTGGCTAAATTCATTAAAGGAACCAAATTCTAAATTAATAAGGCGGCGCCTGAAATTAGAAGAATTTGACTATACAGTCGAATATAAAAAAGGATGCCAAAATGTAGTAGCCGACGCCCTATCCCGAATTAAACCGGAGTTTAAAATAGAATTTAAAAATTCAAATATTTTCGAATCTGACAAACCACTCGTTCATTGCATTTCAAAAGATACAAAAATGAGTAAAGGCTTTGCTTATCAAGTGAAACAAAATTACCCTTGCCAAAATTATCATAACTTAGATAACAAAATTCTTATACAAAAAGATCCACGACTAATTTGCCATTTAATTACAAAAGATAATTATTTCGATGAACCAAGAATTAGGAATATAAGAATATGCTTAGAAAAATTATTAGATTACTGCGTACAGAATGAAATAAACGAAATTGATATGCCAAAAATTTGTTCCGGCCTTGATAGAAAAAATTGGAATAAAATTGAAAATTTAATAAGAGAAATATTCATAAATTCTAATATTAAAATTAATGTCTATATAAAATCTAACAATGCAGAACTAAATTTAAATTCGGACACAGATTCTATTATAGTAGAAACAGGCAGTGACACAGATTCAACTGACACAGCTCATTCCGATAACGAACACCCAGTAAATGGTTTAACATATTTAGAAACACCCATAAATACGTGCAAAAATCAAATAGTCGTGAAAGAAACTAATGGCAAGAACGATATTAAAGTAAGTAAACTTTTTAGTAACAATATTCTACGTATATATCTTTATTTAAATAAAATTGACAGTAATAAAACAATTCTAAATTTCATAAAAGAACTCCTACAACCCGGGAAAACGTACTATTGTCTAATCCCCGACAAATTTAAAACTAACTTCAACGCCGTATTACAAACATATTTTGACGCTAACAGTTACAAACTAGTAGCATGTAACTCAATGAATACCGATATCGAAAGTAAAGAAGAACAACAAATCACCATAAAAAATTATCACGAGGGAAAAACCAACCACAGAGGTATAACGGAAACATACAATAAATTAAAACTGTTATTCTATTGGCCTAACATGCAAAAAGACATTCAAAATTTCATAAACAAATGCAACGTTTGTTTAACGACAAAATATGAAAGAAATCCTATTCAGATACCCAATATCAAAACACCGACAGCAGACAGACCTTTCCAAAAAATTCACATAGATCTTTTATCATTAGAACAAACTAAAATATTAACAATTGTAGACTCCTTTTCAAAATTTGCCGCAGCCTATATAATTAAAGACAAAAACGCTATAACAATTCTAAATAAATTAATTAAATATTTTACTCACTTCCTAACACCCAACGAAATAGTATCCGACAACGGCTTAGAATTCAATAACAAAACACTTCAAAATTATTTGGCTCTTAGAAAAATAAATATTCATTATATTTCTATAGATAATCCCAAGAGTAATGGAATAGTAGAAAGATTCCACTCGTCGCTCATAGAACATATGAGAATTATAAACCAAAATCCATTAATAAAAACATTACAGCTGAAAGAAAGATTAAATTACGCACTAATAGCGTACAACAATAGTATACACTCTATCACAAAACGAACACCTTTAGAAATTATTTTCGGACACCCCTCAGAACCAAATTTGAAATCGGAAGAAATACAAGTTGACGAATATTTACAAAAACACTCCGAAGTGTTGAAACAAATAAACGAACATGTAAAAAATAACATAGAAAAAAGTAAAGCAAAATACTCAGAACAAATCGAAACAGAGTACGACATACCAGAACAAGCCTATGTAAAAATACACAAAAGAAATTCTGGCAAAATAGAAAAACCAAAATTTAAAATTTTAAACGTTAAAACAATACAACCTGCAAGAGGTCAAATTGTAGATGACAGTAATAAAAAGCATAAAATATCAAACCTTAAAACACCTCGACTTGTTACAGATTAATTCCGTTCGGAATATCCCAAATCACGCAAGATGACACTAATACTGGACTTAACATACTTGACTTAGGGACAGCCTACATACAGGTAAACACCCAAATAATATCATTCCAGATTCCTTTATCTAATATAGTCCAACAACATCATATTTTGGAAACTAACATTAACACATTATACCAAAAATTACAAAACTATAAATTTGAAGACCGTATCACAAATAATAAAAATATTCTAAATAATATCATGTTACATTTAAAAGATAAAATACAACTCTTACACATGAAAAGAGATAAACGCGGGTTGATAAACGGGCTAGGTTCCATTATCAAAAGTATTACAGGCAACTTAGACGAAACAGACAAAGAGCGATACGATGAAATAATAGAAAAAATAAATATTAATGAAAATAAACTAACCGACAAAATTAATACAATGGTAAAAATTAATAACAATATTACCGCACAATTCAATAATAAAATTAAAACAATTGACGAAAACAACATCATCCTAAATAAAAAATTAGATAATTTAGAAAAAGCACTTGGAAAAGTAATAGACGAAATAGACATCTTAAAAACTCAAAATATAATAAACGAATTAATACAAGTTGGACAAGAACTTTACTTCTCGTTAATCCTGTTAGAGGAAACTATAACCTTTTGCCAATATCCTATACTTTGGTATAATAAATTATAACGAATTAGTAAATGAAATTAATAAAATTGAAAATAACTTTATAAAAACAATTTTAATAAATAATATTCACAATAACAACATTCTAAAGACGTATTGCTCTATAAAAGACGAGAACCTCATTATCCTCATAGAAATTCCATCAAACATCCTTAAGGAAGAACTTTTACAAGTCACTTCAATACCAACATACGTACACGATACATACAAAACCGTTAATATCCTAAATGGGCTATATAGTAAGAATAATTGCAGAATTAAACCAGTAAATAAATGTACTAGAATAAGTAACAAAGAATACTACTGTCTATCCCAAAACAACGAATATGAAAAATGTTTAGAAAACGTCATTTGCTATAAAGATTTCCAGTACTGTACATATAGTAAAATATCATTGATAAATTCTATCATTGAAATAAAAAATTCAAATTTAAAATATTTATATTTCCCACATAAAAAACAAGTAAAATTCTATTGCAATAACGAATTACAGATTAAAGATTTAAAAGGAATATACTATACTAATAATTGTCAATTTAACGACCAAATCAAAATAAAAGATAACTTTGGGGACTTAGTAGAAATTCATATAAATTCCACAAATACCCATATCGAGAATATAAAAAATGAAATAAAGAATATTTCATTAATCAAACATAATATAGAAAGTAGTATTCGCTTAGATTCAATATATGATGTAACTACCGACTATCATTATATTATAATTTATGTTATAATTATATTAATTGTTGTTGTAATATTAATTTGTAAGTACAAAGATTGTCTTCAACGGAAATTTAAAAAGTCTAACGACATAGAACTAAAGAAAATTAAAAGTTCCAAAAATGTAACTTCCAATCTTGAGGAGGGAGGAATTATATAGAGACGCCTCCCTTATTTCACAACGTAGATAAGTATTGCATCACTTTCTTTCCCACAAATTCAGCAGTTTAAAGTTAACTTGAGAATCTTGAGAAAAGACTCCAAACGAAGACGATCTTAGTATAAATACGGTACTGTGTAGCAAGTAAGTCATTCCTAGTGTAACTACGACAAATGTTGTAACCTTATATCATCTTATCACTTTTAAATAAAGTTTTTAAAAATATAATTTCGAGTTCTCAATTTATTATTTATATATTCAATGTTTTCATAAATAAATAATAGTAAATAATAATTTAAAATATTAAACAACATCAAATATAGTGATACCCAAAAGTAAATTGCTCTTTATTACTATAAATAAATACATAACTGTAATAGTATATTATTCAATGAGCATGTAATGTATGGTATTACTCATGAGAATGAGCGAATGCGAGTGATGTAAATCATTCGAATGAGTAATAACCATTACATGCGAATAGAATACTATACTTTATCCACAATTGTCAAATAATAACATATCAGTGACATATTTGTATTGACAAATAATTAGAATTTTTTCAGTGACAGATGCAAAAATGTTTTTGTTTACATAGACAAATCTAGTTATCGATGTTGTTATTGTAACAAAATTATAAAGTGATTTGACATTTAACAGAAAAAGAATGAAAAATGACAAAACTATTGTAATTTTGGCTATTTATTTAGAAGCAATTACTTATTAAAAGTAATTTTGTTTGTACTCTTTCAAAGGTAGGAATTGAATTTGACATAACGATTAAATAATATTATTCTATTGAACTGTCAATATTATTCAATTAGCAACAGTAACGAAGGTTATTAATTGATAAAAATCGGTTGAATTATGGGTACATTATTTGACAGTTGTGGATAAAATTATTTAAATATTCAGGGGATAAAGGTTAATAATATAAGTTTACACTCAAAAGCAGCGCGAATTTTTCTTTATTCGAGGAATATTTAAAAATTTTTAGAAGCTCTGACAAAATCATATACCGTATATATGGTATATACCATGAAACATACCTTTTGAAAACAAGAAAGTAAAAATTATTGAAATATTCAGGGGATGAGGGTTAATAATATAAGTTTAAACTCAGAAGCAGTGAGAATATTTCTTCTTCCAAAGTAATTATTTTTTTTAAATTACTAGAAGCTGTGACAAAACCACATTACTACCAGGTATTACTACATAACCCCTGAATTCAAAAAAGTAAAAATTAATGACATATTTAGGGGTGAGAGTTAATAATATAAGTTTAAAGTCAGAAACAGCGAGAATTTTTTTTAATCGAAGTTTTCTTTTTTAAAGAAATAACTAGAATCTGTGACAAAACTATATTACTACCAGGTATTACTTCACATATACTGAATACAAAAAAGTAAAAATTATTAAAATATTCAATGGATGAGGGTTAATAATATGTTTAAACTTAGAAGCAGCAAAACTTTGCATTGTTTCAAATTTTTTATTAAAAAATACTATAATACCATCAGTTATTACCACACACAAAGATACAAAAATTATTGAAATATGCAGGGGATGAGGGTTAATAATATAAGTTTAAACGCAGAAACAGCAAAAATATTTCTTGATTAAATTTTTTTTTAATTACTAGAAACTGTGACTAAACCATATTACTACCAGGCCTACACATCCCCTTAATACGAAAATGTAAAAATCATTGAAATATTTAGAGGATGAAGGTTAATAATATAAGATTAAATCCAGATGATTTAAAGTTTTTATTTTTTATAATAATTACTAGAAGCTGTGGCTGAACCATATTACCACCAGTTATTACCAAACAATCTGTGAATACAAGGATGTAAAAATTATTGAAATATTCAGGGAATGAGGGTTAATATAATAAGTTTAAACTCAGAAGCACCGAAACTGTGACACAACCATATTTACAATCACTTATTACCACAAGCCCTCTCAAAACAAAGATGCAAAAATTATTATAAAATCTGGTATTACTAATAAGGACGATGTAACCCAATATTAAATGGCGAAATACATGAAAAATATATTTCGTTTTTGTGAGTTTAAAATCTATACTTACAACTAGACGAAAGAAATATGTAGAAATTTCACACCATTTGCGTAGATTCTATAGTTTTTTTGTTGAAAATGCAAACCGGCCGAAATGTGGGTGTGTGCTCATATATACATAAATATAAAAGACCCATTCCGCAAACATGCTAGATAATATAATTTCGAAAATATTTCCAAATTTCTAAAATTAATGACAATTTAGTAAATTATATAAATTAATGCTATGTATTTTATTGAATAAATAATGATCCTAATTTAAAGTTTTTTATCTACGACACATTAATAATTTATTAAAGTAATAGTAGTAATAAAAAATATATTTAGTTTGAGGAATTAGTTGTAATATCAGTTCACCTGATTACGGTAGCAGATGTTAGTTACCGAAACGTTGCGTCTAGTATGTAATAGGGCGCGAGCAGACACGTGACTCGTGTGACCTTAAAGGGTTTGAAATCAGCTGATATGTGTGCGCGTATCACTTTGACAAGAACAATGTCACTTTTACAAGACCAAGGTTTTGACTTATTTTAGTTTTAAACTGTTAAAATGTTATTTTAAATTTCATGTGTTTTACTGTCTGAAAATTGTAAAATAATAACATTTTAGCAGTTCAAAATCAAAATAAGTCAAATCATTGATCTTATCAAAGTGACACGCGCACGCCAATCGGTTGATTCTAAACTCTTTAAGGTCGCTCGAGTCACGTGTTTGCTCGCGCCCTATAACAATAAAGATAATGGAAGTTTACAAATCATTATTTTATAAATTCAAAGACAAATTAAATAATACATTGCCAATAATAATAATAATAATAATAATAATAATAATAATAATAATAATAATAATAATAATAATAATAATAATAATAATAATAATAATAATAATAATAATAATAATAATAATAATAATAATAATAATAATAATAATAATAATAATAATAATAATAATAATAATAATAATAATAATAATAATAATGATAATGATAATAATAATAATAATAATAATAATAATAATAATAATAATAATAATAGATCACTAATTTATTCAATTACTTTATAAGACACAATTTATATTAAAAAATAACGAACATATTCAAAATCAATATTATTCATAACTGCAATAAAATTTTGTTTTATATTGTCATTTTATAACAATAGTACGGAGTCTAGATTTCAAAAAAAGCATTTGATAGTGTTCATAGAGAATCTTTGTGGCACATCTTACGTTTGTATGGTATATTCCAGCAAAGTTTATAAGTTTATTTAAGAACCTGTATTTTAACTCACGCTGTTGTATCAGAACTAATGGTGGGAACACTGATTTCTTTAATATTAACACTGGTGTTCAGCAGGGCTGCGTTCTCTCGCCTTTTCTATTTCTTCTTGTTGTGGATTTTATTATGAGACAAGCGACAAGTGAACAACATCTTGGTATTCCATGGGATCAGCAAACTTATCTCACAGATCTTGACTTCGCTGATGATATCGCTTTACTTTCCCAATCAAGCATTTCATTACAAAATTTAACGGATTCCGTGGGGAATGCAGCGGCGAAAGTTGGACTGCGCATTAGCACTGAAAAAACTAAAACGCTGAGGATCAGTGACAGGCGTTTGCATCCGCAGATTATGGCTGATAACTTGCCACTAGAAGAAGTAGATCAGTTTACATATCTCGGCAGCACTCTATCTGCTAATGGGAACGTGGATGCCGATGTGATGATAAAACTGGGCAGAGCGATAGGGGTGTTTCAGCGGCTGAAGTCAATCTGGGCGTCATCCAAAATTCTCATTGCGATGAAGTTACGCCTGTACAAAACCCTTGTCCTCCCAGTGGTCCTATACGCCAGCGAGACATGGAGGATAACGAGAAATGTGGAACGAGAGTTGAATGTATTTCACACGCGTTGTCTTCGTCGCATACTTCATATAAGTTACCGCGACCACCGTACTAATGAAGATGTATACGAAATAAGTGGTTGCCAACCGTTACAGGCCATTGTAGCTCAGCGTCGTGTGAGGTTTGCTGGACACATCTTGCGACTACATCAGCAGCGTCCGGCAGCTGTGGCAATGCGCTGGATACCTCCGTACGGCAAGCGGCGTCCCGGTCGGTCAGTGCATACATGGCGTGCAACCTTTCGCCGAGACCTTAAACGTCTAGAAGTCATGCGGCAAGATGCACATGCAGTAGCAGAAGACAGATTATACTGGAGAAGACTCGTTGCCCGGTGTGTCTAGTTACACGTATAGGGAATAATAAGAAGAAGAACAATAGTCATTAATGGTACTAACGTATGTCCCATAAGTTTTAGTGGTCGAGTGAGTAATTTTTTGTTCACGATCAAGCACGCTCTCGAAACTAAAAATGTAATCACGACCAATCACGCACGACTTTGTATGTTTGATTTACGGTCACTGACGCTCACGAATTTATTTTGGCACTCACGCCCGCATGCCCGGTGGATCACGTTCGTGTCACGTAATAGTTTCTACGGTTAAAATATATATGTTATTAATGATATCAAAGCCAACTATGTATACAATTTTGGAAACTAGAAAACTATCTTCAAGAATAATAATACTGTTATATAATCTTTTATTTCGACACACTAATAATAAGAAGAATGTAACGTAAAATATAGATATTCACACTGCAATTTTTTAAATAAAAAATTGAAATAACATAGTACTCACGCTCGATTTAATGGAAAACACGCCTAATCACTCATATATTTTTAGACCGTCACGCTCGCGACAATTCACGACGCAAAATTTAAAATGTATTACCGATCATGCAGGTCACGTCGTGACTATCGAGACCCGACAAAATTCACGACCTTCGCCAGCATGGCACAAACTACAACATTTTTTTTTTGTAAAAATATGTGCATTTACTTAATGTTTTGTAATACTAAAAATTAACCGTTCATAAACAACAAAATTATTAACTTAAACTAAATAAAATGGGCCATGTTCTTCCACAATGCGTACCTAGAATTATGTTTGGACAATATTTACATCGATTTCTCGGATTTTTCCATATATTATGAGTCGAAAATCCGCCTCGTTTTGAGCTTCAAATTCTCCATCGTAAGCTTTTTGAGATAAGAGTCCAAAAATCGTCTATGGGACGAACCTAGGTTTTCATTTTGAGGAACAAATGGTATTTTTTGATCTGTTAGCCAATTTTTAAATTGTCTTGCATAGTCAAAGGTACATCGATAATTGTCTAACAAAAATAGTTAATCGTATTGAAGAAAAACACAATTGTTCCGACCAGACCTTGCGTCCTGTCACTTTGCAAGACAAACTCAAAATTGCTTAACTGACCAAAACATACCATTTATTTCACAAAATGACAATTCCCCTAATATTTTCCAAGCTCATTTTATAGAAGATTTTTGGGATTCTTTATCTCGAAAAGTAAAATTGTAGAACGGACCAGGCGCGAAAACAGTAAAATAATGTGGCCAGTACATGACCTTCCAATCAATTTCATGTTTAAAATAGCAATGAGCTTTAAGTAAAGTATTACACTTCCGGTTAAAATTAAATACGAGTTTTAACTACCAAATTTGAGAAGTTTTGGATCATATATTAATATATTTTTTCAAGAAAATCTGTTTATAACTTTCAGTAAAACAGGTATTACTTTTGGTTTATCAATTTTTTAAAATGGCATAGCGTTAACATACATTCTAATCAAAAATTTAAGAATAGTGCTACGTATTTACTGTAATGCAGTGTTGTCATATCTCGGGCTACACTAGTTCCTAAAAGTATATATATACTCATAAACAGCTATTGTTGAGCCCGATATATATATATATATATATATATATATATATATATATATATATATATATATATATATATATATACTCATAAACAGCTATTGTTGAGCCCGATGAATATATAAATATAACGTTGTGAAGCCCGAACGTACGTTGATAAGCCCAATTAAAGGCTCAACAGCGTATCCCTGTGTATATTATCGCCATTTGCTTAGAAACAGTTCAGGGAACCCACAAAACAAATTTCTCAGTGGGCTCAGTAATGACCGGTTACGACAATGATATACACGAAGTAGTTCATGAAAAGTAATATTGGGGGCGCTGTCATCAATAATTATATACTGTATATAAATAGATAAGAACATAACGTTGCTAAGCCCGAAGTATGGCAACAGTGTTCGGGCTTAACAACGTCTCAATAATATATAATTTATATACAAATATTGGCTAACCTACATATTAAATGAAAGATACACGTACAATCTAAATTCCGTAAGTAATTTTACTTTAATTTACATTAACATTTAAATAAACATAAATTCTTTTTATGTACCTAGAACGAAGAGTGAATCTTTAAGGTACAAGAAAGTTGTAGTCGAGGCCGTAATTGCGAGTACCTTAAAGACATTTTTTGTCTGAAGTACATAACATAAATTTATTACATGTTTCTAAAGTTGTTAAATTATTAAAAGAAATCTCCAGCAATTCGTAGCAGTATCAGTTTTACGTAAGTAGCCTAAGGCGCAATTGTTCGAAATTCCCAGCAACGCTTGTGTGTTTTAATGGATGAAAATTACGATTCAAAAATTCAATATGAATATGAAATTCTAAAGGCCTATGACTTTAAAGTGAAATTTTAAAGTTCTAGGAGTTAAAGTTTCATTTTTTTGTTCCATAAATAGTTCAAATAAATGTTTAGAATTAGAATGCATTAGAAACCAGTACGTTATAAACTATTTTATTGCTTATTAAATTAACAACAATAGTACTAGTATCGTCATTTTCTTCTAGTGATTTACTTACAGTTCTAGGGTCTTGTATGCTTCCGATAGCAAATTGATTTTCCAAATTTTTATTTGATATTATTTTTTCACCGCCGTTATTAGTAAATTGTCCGTTATTCTGTTCTCTTTTTCCCTGTGAAAGTGTATTTTTCTTTATATTGTTTATTACATCGAACTCGTCGCTTTTCGAATCCACAGAATCTGACAAATTTATTTCTTCGAGTGATTTTCCCTTATATATTGCCCCTTTTCCTTTATTAATAGAAGCAATAATTTTGATACTTTTGCCGTTTGATACATATCCTGCGGCAATTAAAGATTTTATTATAAATAATATGCCTTGAAAATTTACAAATTTATTTATACAGGCTGGGGCCTAGAAACTTCCTTTTTTTGAAGGCGAATAAAAAAAATATTGCTGATAGACAAAATTAATTTTTGGATAATGAAAGAACATATTTGTAAGTTTTAAATAAAAAAACTTAAAGGTTGTGGCCACCGTTCTCAATGAAACGATATAACCGATTTCTGAAGCTTTTCTCTACACATTCCAATATCCGGGCTATTTTCTGGCGAAAAGGATTCTGCGGCTGAAGCTGGGTTATAGAGAACTGTGTTTCGAAACGTCTGCCTTGAGATATTCCCATAAAAAAACCACATGGTATTAGATCGAGCCCGATTGCCCTCATAACACTAAGTTTTACAAAAACCGTTCTACTACCCTGCTTCAGCTGAAGAATCTTATTTGACAGGAAATAGCCCGAATGTTGGAACGTATAGTGAGGGGCTTCAGAAATCGGTTGCATCGGTACATAGAGAACGGTGCCATCACCATTAAGATATTTTGTTTTAAACTACATTATTTAAAACTTCAAATTATGTATTCTCATTAAAAATCCTAATAATATTAAAATAAGTATAATAAATAAAATAAAAATGGTATTGTGCTTGTCGTTTTGTTTATTTTTAAAATCAGACATTCAGAATTTTATTTTTTATTCTTTGTAAATAAATCAATTCTAAACTTTCACTGGAATCTCAGTTATAATTAGGCATATAATTATCAGAAAATCTTGAAGAAAAATCTGAACAAGATTCCGTAGAATTCTCCATGTTATTGCATTTTGTGTTGTAATTCATGTGCCAATAAGAATTTATTTTATATTTTGGAAATTGTACATATTTTATTTTTCTATAATTAAAAAGAACGTACAAATGTTAAACTTTAAGTGACTGTAATGCGTGTATTGATAAATTAGTACATCAAAAATTTGTAAAAAATCAGCTTCGAAAATTGCATTCTTAGAGATAATTGTAATGAGAATATCAACTTATGTAAACCTATACAACATTTTATACTTTTCGTAAGAAAAATAAAATAACGTAACATAACGTAAGCAAACGCAGAAGGTGGTCAAATTTTAATCCTTCCGGACGGGACTTTAACCGGGACTGTCCCGGTCAAACCGGGAAAGGTTACGTAATCCACAATATTCGAATACGCACTTGTTCTGACAAAAATAATAAAAATAACTTTCATTTTGACAACTTTAAATTGTAAATTCGGATTTAAAATTTAAAAAATCGAACTAGATAAGGAGCAATTCATTTTTATTTTGGAAAAATATGCTTTACTTTACAATAAATCAAGATAGGATGTAAGGACAATAAAAATATTTTTAATCAATTGCTCCTTCTCTTCTGTCAGAAATATAATAAAACATATTACTGTAAAATCTTTCAAATTTTCTTATTTGATGTAAACTACAAATCAATCCAAAGGTAATTGCCATTGAAAGATTTCTCTCAGTACGACTTTCTCCCATTTTAAACATTTCTTGCATACTTTACAACTTAATATCACAAGAAGTAAAACACCACTGATACGTAACGTTGTTGATCTCTACTAAGGTACTCTCTCCAATAGTGCAATATAATTTGGTGGCAACAATGTCGGGCCTCATAGAGTATAATTAATATATTCATTATACAGTTAAGCTCACTAGCGTGCTGTTTATATATTAGGGCTTAACATAGTCTTATTAGTATCTAAAACTTTATTCATCAGAAATTGTTTGCCCTCTACAAATGCCTTGACTTATGGTGAAAAGAGATAGAAAGTGAAATAAGATATACTCTTCTATCTCATATAGAAATGCCGGGATCAACAGCGACCCGATACTATACCGGGCTCAATAACATACCATTCATAAGTATATAAATATATAAATATATATATATATATATATATATATATATATATATATATATATATATATATATATATGTCGGAGATTGTAATATCAAAGCATGTCGTAACGGTCATTTAATGAATCAAGTATTACATGAATCACTTATAATCTTTTAATTGTTTTGTCGTAATCGAAACGTCAAGCATTCTTGGCTACAATGCTTGGATGGAATCAGTGTGTAGCTGTGCTCAGGAGTGAGTGCATGTCTGCCTCGCTGAGATCATCACGTTTATATTATCGCTGTGGTTCTGAAATACTGTTGGTCGACATAGAGTTTGCCAGAGATACTACCCCGCGACATCAGAAGTGGGATTCGCCTGCGATCCACAATATTGTATGTGGGTTTGTGTTCTGTTGGTGAATTATAAAGTGAAGTGAAGGGCCAAGCAGATTAAGATGGAAAGGCCGTCTAGCAATTTTTGCAGGTTTTCATCCTAGGGCATTGACCAGTAACAAGGATTCCGTCTGTGTCTCACCCGGAGAGTGGTGACGTAATTACAAGAGCTGGTTAAGTAGAACCGTGAGTAATGAGTACTGAATTTATGTTCAGCGGTCTTCCAATACTGGTAAGAGATTTTATTACAAAGCTCAAGATATCGTTGTGAGCTATGTTGGTGGCAATTGGGTTGCTGTTGTATTAAAAGCAATTCGGTCAGTTGCTTGCTGAGAAACGAGAAACGAAGTCGAGTTTGTTGTTTATGATATTGTGATGGCCGATGATCCGGATTACCGATCTCCATATATGTTATTTAAGATATTATTTATTACAGTAGGTGTTCATGGCAGTTGTTAAATTTTGATTGATGTTTTGTCATTGAACCTGCATGACGTAATAAGTATTTCATTTTTGGTAGCTTGATTCAACTCTTTTACATCGTCTGCGACGTGACAATATTATTAAACTGAATGTAGGTCAAGTAGTCACAGGTCGGCAGTATCAACCAGTTTTCGATTTAGTTAGTTATTTGTGAAATAACAAACGAACTAATACAAATTCCTTAAAGCGTTTCGGTATGTCAAGAAAGATTGTAAAATGTTTTCATTGTACAAGTTTCGCAAACTAACAGACACGTTGAGTAGGTACCCTGCAACCTTGAGCCACCTGATGTATCGCTACTTACTTTTTATCCAGATACGACCGATGCGGGTGCAGAACCATGGTGTACCGAAATAGAAATTATAATATTAAAATTTCACTGAAGATCTTCAGGGAACATAGTTAAAGGTGGAAATATGTTAGAAAACTATACTAAAGATTAATATTTTATTAACTGCAGATAAAGTTTACTGAACTACAATTTGTAGATAGGTGATATTGTTATTATCATTATTAGGTTGAGGGCTTTAAGCGCTGGTGACTTTTGTCACCGCGGCCAGTAAGATCTGCTGTAGCTTGTTTTGAATGAATGTCTGGAAGCCACTCTAAAGTTTTGATGAACTGAAATTTGGTATTTTATAGAACAATGACTAGTAAAGATACTTGTCATAATTCAAACTCTCTTTTGTTAAGAGCTGATAACTCTTTAACGTTTATCGTCGAGGGTGAAATGAATATCTTCGTTTGACTGAGGCCCAGAGTGTTTCCCCAGGCTATCACGTTATGGCTTTTCAGGTGTCCACAAGAAGAGTTTGAGACTCACTTATACTACGGTACTCACTATAGTGTAACGTGGTTCAGTTTGACCATCTGTTAAAGGGTATTTTAACAATTCCATTACAGCACTTGGACAGGTATTCATGGCGCCTGTGGTCTGTGATACTAAGACGGGCTATCGTTGTGCTTCCGCAACGACACTTGTGCCGTGTTTTGTTAACTTTTGGCCACCATACTAACGATGCATGAGTAATCATTGGTTTAATTACGGTGATGTATGGCCAGTGGGTCGTTTCTGTCTGCAGTTCCCAGTTTCCCTAAGAGGACGGCGGTATAAGTTCGAGGCTGCTGCGGTATTTATTTTGATGATTTTGTTAATAAGTTCTAAGTGGGCTTTTGAGTATTCAGGTTTCAGGTATCAGCGTTGACATTAAGGGTAATGTTATTGAAGTGAGAGATCGATGCATTCGATCAGTTACCGTACGATGATGCTATTTGGGAAAAATATTGATGACAGTGGCGGGAGAGCTGTAATTATGGACGAAGTCTATACCAGTCTGTCTCGAAATAATAAGCCAGAATGGGCGAGCGTCCTGCCCAAGTTCTACGAATGTGGCGATGTGTAGCACTGATAGTGAAAGAATGTATTGGATGTACCGTGTTAGCGTGAATAATATAGCGCTGTGCAGACAGTTCAAATCTGAGTTAACTTTTATTAATCGTTCATGGTATAATTTGTATGAAGTTATTCAAGTTCCTGTACCTCCATGTTCCAAAACCCTGAGTCGTTACGGATGGAACTTTCATGAATATTGAAATTTAGGTACAAATATGGTAGTGGTTTAAAATAGTCCCTGAGTCTATTCCCATAACATACTATATGACTTTATTGAATTTCCGGTGAGCATGGTCGTAGCTATAAAACTTGGCGTTTTGGTTTTGATGGGGCTGTGGCCGATCAGACTCTTTGTGACCGTTTTCGGGGTGACCATGCCAGTTTTGTTAAATTGTAAATTTGTTGAATGTTTAAATTGTGGCAAGCTAGATCATCCGCAAAGAAGTTGCACAGGACAGCTGGTGCCTGGACTGGAGCCTGCCACGGTTGCGAAGCCGACTGTTTTATCTGAAAAACAATTGAGCAACAGAAATCTGTTAGCCATTGGAAGCAGAGAAGTCTGACAAGACGGGACTTGCTTTTCAAATGTTTGGGACGCCAGAGTGTAGCGTGATGGACGCTGAAACAAATTGCTTTAAGTTTAAGCATGCCGGATTATTTCGATTTGGTATTACGTATTATTTACATAACACTTGAATCCATGTTCCAATTTTTAAGTAGAGCGGTTCATGCGTACCATAATGAACCTTCTGGAGGTTGAGACCACAATTTAGTTAGGCTAATCGAGTGGATCGTTGAAAATCCACAGGGGTGACTAAAACTTTGAAGAGCCAACAAACTTTTATAACAAAAGTCGCTAAGCAGCAATTGAGGCGTTGGTATGGAGATTGGTTATTTTCGTTAAATCCTTTAGAATTATTAACCGTGATGGAAGATGACATGCTACGGGATGCCTTTGTCATGGTGTTTCGGTACGCTACTGTGATACCTCTGCCGAAGGTAACATGCTAACTAGGTGCCTCTGTCGTGTGTGTTTTCCAGTAAATGAATTGGGATGCGTGGCCTAAGACGACGAGCTAAGTTTTCGATTTGCCATAGGATTTCTGATTTAGGACCTGAATGTAATAATTTTTTTTGTATGTTCTAAAGGCCCATGACTCTAATCGCACTTATAAATACGCCCATGACCAAATTAGAAAAATGTCAGATAATAATGATATTTCTTCCCTAGGAACTGACGAAGAGCCAGGTTCTACACAAAATAATTAAAACTAGAATTGTCTAAAGTACAACGAGGGTGTTCCATTGCTAGGTAAGCAATCACGGTGTGGTTTTCGTGAGCTGGATAAGCGATGACGGAATAGTGTTCCATTGCTGGGTAAGCAATGACGGTGTGGTTTTCCTGAGCTGGTTAGGCGATGACGGAAGGGTGTTCCATTGCTGGGTAAGCAATGACGGTATGGTTTTCTTGCGTCAGTTAAGCGAAGATGGAATAGCAATCGATTGCTGGTTAAGCAATGATGGTCTGTCGCTGCTGGACAAGCTATAACAATGCTTGAATACTGATATTGGTAGTCATGTATTTACTGGTGAAATGTATTGTCACAGAATTATGTTTTGTTTTACGTCTTGTAAAAAAGGCGTCCATTAAATAATTTAGTGTACTATAGCTAAATTTTTGAGCTTAATATAAATGTGAACAAAGTTGTAACTATTTGAGCACTTATTGGTCAGAGATAGCCGAGCGAAAATACTGTGGATAAATTCTTTCTTTTCAGATAGTTCACACGAGAACGTGTGAAACGTCAGAATGGCCGTGCCGGAGATTGTATTATCAAGGCATGTCGTAACGATCATTGAATGAATCAAGTATTACATGAATCACTTATAATCTTTTAATTGTTTAGTCGTAATCGAAACGTCAAGCATTCTTGGCTACAATGCTTAGATGGAATCAGTGTGTAGCTGCGCTCAGGAGTGAGTGCATGTCTGCCTCGCTGAGATCATCACGTTTATATTATCGCTGTGGTTCTGAAATACTGTTGGTCGACATAGAGTTTGCCAGTGATACTACCCCGCGACATATATATATATATATATATATATATATATATATATATATATATATATAGGGTGTTCAATTTAAGTGTCTCACTCTATTAATATCTCGAGAAATCGTAAGAGATACGAAGTCGGTTAAATTAGCAAACAATTCCTATATTATCAGACTAAAAATTTTTTTTCAACCATGGATCTCAAAATACAGAATTCAACTTTTTATTTTAAATGAGAACCTACTTTTTTTATTCTGAATACAACGATAGAAAATGTTTATACTCTTACATAATGAAAAAACGAGCAAAATGGAAAAGAAAAATTATTATTTTCATATTTATTTCTTCATGTAATCAGAGTGCCATGACAAAAACAATTAAATATTTTGTTTTCATCCTTGTTTGGGCGATTTAGATGCTTTAAATATTATAATTTTTTTTTAATTATTGCGATGCTTATTTATACATAATATCAGCCTTCTGAACATATTATCTCTTATTTTTCTTAAATTTTTGCCGTCTTTGTGAGAAATAATATTTTCGATTGCATTTTTTAAATGCTAAATATCTGGATAGATAGTTTTGTAGACTTCAGCTTTAACATAACCCCATAAAAAAAGTCCAGGGGATTAAGGTCTGGTGATCTTGCGGGCCACGGAATAGGATAATAAGTACCAATCCACCGATTTGGAAACCGTTTGTTTAGGTAATCCTTAACTTGAGGCGAATTGTGAGATGGTGCACCATCTTGCTGGAAATAAATGTTTCCCAACTCAGCTACTTGTATGTCTTCCAAAATAATACCAAGCATATTTTGAATAAAATTCAGGTATCTGTTACAGGTCAGTGAATTTGGTAGGCACAAAATTATCATACCTTTTTGCGCTATTATTTTTTGCTCATTTTTTGCTCATTTTTGCTGTATACATCAAATTTTTTGCTCTTTACCAAAAAAAGTTATAAACAAAAACAATAGTGCCTGCTAACTTCACGTAGCAGACCCCTTATGTAAAATATAAAGTTTTTTGCGCTATAATTTTTTGCTCATTTTTTGCTAATTTTTGTATACATCCATTTTTTTGCTGTCTACCAAAAAAAGTTATATACAAAAACAATAGTACCTGCTAACTTCCCGTAGCAAACCCCTTATGTAAAATGTAAAGTTTTTTGCACTATAATTTTTTTCTCATTTTATGCTAATTTTTGCTGTATACATCAATTTTTTTGCTGTTTACCAAAAAAAGTTATTAACAAAACCAATAGTGCCTGCTAACTTCACGTAGCAGACCCGTTATGTAAAATATAAAGTTTTTTGCACTATAATTTTTTGCTCATGTTTTGCTAATTTTTGCTGTATACATAAAATTTTTTGCTGTATACATCAAATTTTTTGCTGTCTACCAAAAAAAGTTATAAACAAAAACAATAGTATCTGCTAACTTCACGTAGCAGACCCCTTATGTAAAATGTAAAGTTTTTAGCAACATAATTTTTTGCTAATCTTTGCTGTATACATCAATTTTTTTGCTGTTTATCAAAACTAAACTAAAGCTAACTTTACGTAGCAAACCCCTTATATAAAATGTAAAGTTTTTTCGCTATAATTTTTTGCTCCTTTTTTGCTAAATTTTGCTGTATACATCAAATATTTTGCTGTTTACCAAAAAAAGTTATAAACAAAAGCAATAGTACCTGCTAGCCTCACGTAGCAAACCCCTTATGGAAAATGTAAAGTTTTTTTACTATAACTTTTTTCCCATTTTTTGCTAATTTTTGCTGTATACATCAAATATTTTGCTGTTTACCAAAGAAAGTTATAAACAAAAACAATAGTACCTGCTAACTTCACGTAGCACACCCCTTATGTAAAATTTAAAGTTTTTTGCACTATAATTTTTTGCTAAGTTTTGCTGTATACATCAAAGATTTTGCTATTTACCAAAAAAAGTTATAAACAAAAACAATAGTAACTGGTAACTTCACGTAACAGACTCGTTATGTAAAATGTAGTAACATTTAAGGCTGCCTAACCAAAAAATGACAATTATAAAAATGAACACTGTAAAAATTGAATAAATAATAAGAAATAATTTTCCGATTATTGGACAGAC
>OY720450.1:43702543-43772543 GCA_963082715.1 Harpalus rubripes
TTGTTCTAATATATTAAAAGATGTATTTGTATTTCATAATAGGTAATAAATGAGAAGAAAATAAGTTAAAATAATCACGTCGTGAATTGGCAGGGGGTAAGCCTTCGGACCTGCGTATGGTCTTGGAGGGCTGCACGCCGCTGCGACAACACATCTCACATAGTTGGAAGTGATCAAAGTGTAATGTGAATTGATTAATTTGTCTTCGTTTTGATTATATTAATATTGTAAGACAAAAGAAATTTGTTTTAAAATAAATGAAATTTTAAACCAATCGTCCGAAAAGTATACATGTAACAATAAAATTTTCCTTCCTTGGCTTAAATATGGTCTGAAATTATAATTTAAAATAAATTAGGTATTTCTTCTAAAAATTTATACACTAGAGCGTTAATTTATTGGAAATGTATTGACATCTGACGAAAGAATAAATACGAACAAAGTGTGTGAAAATTTAGAAGGACAAATATCTGATGAAAAATTAACAATTGAAGAAAGATCGGAAGAAAGATACCATAGTAGTAATTCAGAAGATGCAGCGTTGAGTGAATTACATTTTAAAATATATATAAATGTAACAGAATGGAACAAAATAAAACCAATATGCTTAACATATTATAGTAAAAAAAAAAACAGGAATATGTAAAAAAAACTGAAATTTACGCCTAAATTATGGTCAAATATATTTTCACAAGAAATTTGGAATTCATCAAAATTACCATGTGCCTGGATATTTAAATATCATACTATAAACGCAAGTAATATCGGAAAAAAATATTTTTTCTATTTTGGTTTTTTAATACGTATTTTATGAAACCCATTTGGATGCCATAAAGTACTTCTTTCTGACATCTAAATGAGTTTCATAAAGTACATATTAAACAACCGAAATTGAAATTCCTGGACATGAAATAACATACATTTTTTGAAGAAATGACCAAAATAGAAAAAATAGTATAAAATACACGTTTCATAAGACATTTCAGAGCACTTGTCCCCCTAGAAAACTCGCGGCAAGCCGCTCGTTTCTAAGAATGACGCGTGCGCTAAAATCATGTCATATGAAACTTGTATCTTAATGTACTATTAAAGCAAAAGCATATTGTGATGAATGCCAAAGTGTAATTACTTGTTACACAAAATATACAGAAAATGACAATCCCGATATCAGTGGCCTTTTTGTTAATTGTTATGTAATAGGAAAACTTTACAGTGTTTCGCATAGTAAAAAGCGACCGGTTATTGGTCACTCTAGAAGTGAATTGGGTAGAAAAATGATCAATACAAATTCAACAGCGTCTTCAACTCGGAAAAGGTTGTACGACTCTTGCACAATATTATTTGATAAATTAATATAAAATTTTAGTAATTCTTTGGCAACGACTTTTTAGTCCCAAAATTCATATAAAATTTTATTATCGGGATTGATTTTTTTGTGTTGCTCAGCCATATATTTAAGTGGTTAAATATTTTAATAAAATTGTCCGTTACGTATATTAAACCCGGGATTTTGTTTAGTCATTGATACAAATTTTAAATTGTTTACACGACTTTTCAGGGATGAAACTCGAACCACGTCCAACAGTTATTTTTTTTTGCCCTACGACTCAATAGCCTCAAAATGCATATATATTTTAAAATAGTCTTCAATAATACACATCCAACAGCTTTTCTCTCTTTTTGGCCCTTAGTGATGTGCAGCCACAAAATTCCCGCAGGGAATTTGTTTTTTCCCCGGGGAAATTCCTTCAGCCACGATTTTGCGGGAAGAAGTTTTGGTACGTTTTTTTCTCGAAATTTTTTTTGGAAAATTCCCAGGAAATTTCCAAAAATAATATTCCCGGGAATTTTAAAAGATATTTGACCTTGATGTCTTGTTGCTTGTGAGAATTGCCCAATATGAAGCACATGAGGGAATTTGGTCTAAACATTTCATATGGAATTCTGCGAAAAATTATAATATGAGACCCAGTATATGGTGGAAGCGAATTGTTGGTCAATGTAGTGAGCTGTCTAATATTGCTGTAAAAATTTTATCAGTTCCAGCTACCTCAGCTTCTACTGAGAGGAGTTTTATTACATTCTCAACAATTCACACAAGAAATCAAAATAAATTATCTACAGATCGTGCAATAAAATTAACATATATTGCTCACTATTGGAGAACTTACAAACTCAGAAAAGAGATATTTCAGACTTCGATATACCACCTATGGGTATCTGTTGCAGGTCCTTTAATGTCTTCGATTGATATTAAATCCACAAATGAAATAAATATATCTTCAGAAGGTGAGGAAGGCGAAGACCGCTTCCATTCTGAAATGGACTACTCGGATAATAATGATTCTTCTGATTCTAATATTTAATTATTTGTTTAAATTTGGAATTATTAATAGTTTTTTTATATTACCCATGTACACTTTTTCGATATTAATAAATAAATATATATGTATTTTTTACCATAATTTCACTGAAAAATAAAACTAAATAAACCTACATCTACAATTTTTATAGAACGCGGGCAAACAGCTGTTTTAAGTGTCCTTGAAAATATATGTGCTGGAGTTCCACTGGTCATATTGACAGTGCAGCTATTTTGTTGTTTGTTGTGGTGTTTGTCGTTTGTGTTGTACTTTCTGGAATCTTAGTGTTTATTGTAAAACACCACAATACACAAAAAAATGGCTGTACTGTCATTTTGACAAGTGGGACTCCAGTACATTTGTTTTCAAGGACACTTAGAACAGCTATTTGGCCGCGCCCTGTACACATTTCAAAATTTCTTGAAGGAATTTCCCTGAAAATTCCAGGAAAATTTCCCCCAAAAACATTCCGGGAAAATTCCTGGGAATTTTCCGGTATCTTTAAATTTCGGGAATTGATTCATCTCTATTGGCTTTACGTCTTATTAGGATCAAAATTCATATAACATTTTAGCAAATATTATTACTTCTGTGTAAACTCTCCCGAGGTTGACAATCAAAACACCTCCAGTTCTGCGGAGCAAAGCTCCTTCATTTTTGCGAGATTTCCACGTATTAGTAGTTCAGCATCATTTTTTCCCGAGATCGACAACCAAAAACCTCCAGTTCCCCGGAGCAAAGCTCCTTCATTTTTGCGATATTTCTACCTATTAGTAGTTCAGCATTAATTTCTTCCGAGGCCGACAACCAAAAGACCTGCAGTTTCCCGGATCAAAGCTTCTTCATTTTTGCGAAATTTCCACCTATTAGTAGTTCAGCATAATTTTTTCCGAGGTCAAAAAACAAAAGACCTCCAGTTCCCCGGAGCAGAGCTCCTATATTTTTTGTAAATTTACACTTTTTGAGTAATTCTGCTTAACTTATTTGAAGTTCCGTTACCTTGGAGCTTCCGGCTGTACCGATGCCAAAAGGCACCTTCAAGTTTTGTGAAAATTCCATTGTTAGTAATTCAGTTTAACAGGATCCTTGAGGACCTACTCTTCCCTTATATGCTCTCCCTTTTCCCAGTCCTTTTTTTAGCCCTACGACTCATTATTCTCAAAATTCATATAAATAAATATATAAAAAAAATTATCGAACAAACTGAACATCGTATACGCGGAATAGGTTATACGAGTCTTCCACAATATTATTTGATAAAATACCCCCTACAGTACCATCCCTCGAAGTATGAAGAAAAGTTAAGTCAGAACTGCATAATAAGGATCTCTTACATCAAGATCCAATAAAATCTTTGGAATTAATGGCACAAAAAACCCAATGCAGTAAGCTATTCATGAAATTGGCTATTTCAATTTTTTTATACATTACTGGACACCAGATCAATTGCGTCTGTATAATGCGTACTGCCAAAAAGAAATTTATACGTGAATTTCTATAAACGCAATCGGAAAAGTTGCGAAAATTGAAACGAGTAGATAATGTATTGTCTTGTCATGTATTTTTATATGTTATTGTTATTCATTACAAAATAGTAATGCTATACATTACTGGCTAACTGAATGGCAACGGCTAGGAGCTAAAAATCCTAAAAAAGTAGTTTGTGATTTTTTTGTTGCTCTAATAGGCGCAATATGCACAGCATTTGCTAGTTGCTCTGATATGTCTGAAAATATTGAAGGTTGCACAAAAGTTCTGACAAAGCAGAACGGTGCAAAACTTTCTACATGTTTCATACGTGTGGATGTAGCTCACTCAATAAAAGCTGTCAGTAGATAGAAAGAAATACATCCATCTACTACTAGGCATAAAAAGTTCGTCAATTTTATATTAGAGCAGCTGGGCAGTTCATTTTAGCAACAGGTTTCAATGAATTTAAGGACCTAATATATTTAGTATTTGTAACAGCTTTAATACTGAAGGATTTACGAACAACATTACCCCCACTACACGCGAAACTAAAAAAATAAATAAATTCATAAATTTGCACAGTTGACATAAAAGAAAATATAGATAACAATACAGACTTGTTAGGAGAAGAAATTTGGGAACAGGATTCGTTAAAAGTTATTGTAGAAAGTAGTCTCTGAATAATACACATCCAACAGCATTTTTTCTCTTGTTTTGTTATTATTATTTCTGTTTAAACTATCCCGAGATCGACAATCAAAACATCTCCAGTTCCCCGGAGCAAAGCTCCTTCATTTTTCCGAGATTTTTACGTATTAGTAGTTCAGTATCATTTTTTCCCGAGGTCGACAACCAAAAGACCTCCAGTTCCCCGGAGCACAGCTCTTTCATTTTTGCGTGATTTCCACCTATTAGTAAGTAGTTTAGCATTAATTTCTCCCGAGGTCGACAACTAAAAGACCTCCAGGTCCCCGGAGCAAAGCTCCTTCATTTTTGCAAGATTTTCACTTATTAACAGTTCAGCATCATTTTTTCCCGAGGTCGACAGCCAAAAGACCTTCAGTTCCCCGGAGCAGAAGCCCTTCATTTTTGTAAATTTACACTTTTTGAGTAATTTTGCTTAACTTTTTTGGAGTGCGAAACTGAAAAAAGTAAATTAATTCATAAATTTGCATATGGTGTGCAACAAAGTACGATAAATGACACAGTTGACATAAAAGAAAATATAAATAACAATACAGACTTGTTGGGAGAAGAAATTTGGGAACAGAACTCGTTAAAAGTTAATGTAGAAAACATATTTGAATAATAGAATTAGCTAAAAAATGATGTATGTTAAATATGTAGATATTCATTTATGCTAATAATAAAGACAGACGTAAGATCTGGCCACAATTGCTGTTTCGAACCCATTTCCATTACTCTTACAGCTAGCCATCACTTTAAATTTTTTGTCTAACAAAGGTAAGTAAATCTTACAACACTTTTGTCACAATTGGTGAATCAAATAAACTTTTCCCGCCGTTATATATCAGTGATGTGTCATCACTACTGATGTACAAGCTGTCACCTACATATCTTCATGCTGAGTTGGAGAATGATATGATTATTTTCAATTCCCCGAATATTTTCTGGTTTGAATAATTGCATTACAGGTATATGATTGTAATTATAATTTAAACAAATGTTTCTAACATGATCAGGATAAAATGTTTTATTCCCGCCACATTGCGGCCGGGAATCATATACGATAATAAGATTTCTTCGAGCAGTATTTTTATTATTGCGGTGAATATTCTGTGATTTTATAGGTGATCGGTTAAATTTGATTTCAGGTTTATGAAATTATATGAAAAACATTTTCAACCCCAGTATATTATTAAGGAAGTAAATATTGAAGTTAAGCATAATTCTTATATTATGTATATTCAAAATATTCTTTACATATTTATACAATTCACTAGCATACCCAAGCTTATCACAGAATGCTATTCGAACAATATTCCCGAATTGCCCAAAATATTTATCAAAAGATATAAAACAGCGGCGATCACTATATCGTCACTCTTTAATTGACAAAAAAGACAAATAATTAAAACAGAAACAAATTAGTTCAATTTAAAATTAAAATAATATATTTTGTCAAAAAAATTAAATAGTATGTGATGTAGTAAATAGGCGTGTGCCATATATAATTTATCTTGGAACACACATAAAATAATTTCTATTTTTGAAATCAGTGCATTAAAACTTAGTGAACAGTGATTAAAAAAATAAGAGTATAAACTAATACCTGGATGTTCACTCAAAATCTTTATTTTCGGCAATCCAGTCAAAAAGGACCCGCAAATCCTCAATTATTAAAAAAATAGTGCCTGTTATATTTGCAGCGCTCATTTGTATAGCAGCGGCGTGCAGCCCTCCAAGACCACGCGCAGGTCCGAAGGCTTACCCCCCCCCCCTATCTATTCACGACGTAATTATTTCAACTTATTTTATTCTCATTTTTATGCATCTTTTAATATATTAGAACAAAATAAATACAATGGTTGGTGTGTTTTCAAGAGTAAAACAAAATACTATTCAGGGCCGGCACAAGCTGTGCACCGCAAAAAGCCGCTAGATAACGCCATATTGATATTTCAATTTACAATAGTTGTGTAGACAATAGTCGTAATAATAAAATTATTATTAATAATATCAACCATAATAATAATAATAATAATAATAATAATAATAATAATAATAATAATAATAATTTGTTATATTCATTACTTATACCGGGTGTGCAACGAAACGCGGAACATAGGAGTTTAACATAGGATTTTAAAAATGTGCGGATATTGGTTTTCCTGTACATTTTAGAGCAAAATGATAAGAATGAAAAGTTGTTTAGAATTACATTTTACCTATAAAAAGTCCACATTTGTTGCAATAAAATATCTGTAGTACTAGATATTTAGAAAAGAACATGACATTTTTGTCAAAAATCAGATAGCCAGGGAAATAAAAAACAAATAACACAAAATCTCAATGTGACATTTAAGTGTTATTGATGTTCATCGTTGTAATCATTTTGTCTACATCATTGGCGGATCCAGCGGGGGGTGATGGGGGCGATCGCCCCCTCCATGGTAGTTGGTAAATTTAATAAAATAATAATTTAAAAAAATATATTATCTGGTAAATATCGTCCTTTGGTTACTTGATATGAAATAATTCAGGGCAAGTTGACAACTACTATGCTGGGCACCCCGTATCGTGGAATAGACTCGCCAGTCGTCAGTACGTCGGTCGCAGTTTTATTAATGCGTAATGTACTATTAGGTTTCATCGAGATAATTATACATCATAGTTGATGAATGCAATGCGAATGTACAGTGTAGATATTTTGTGTGTAAGTGAGACAATGAGGAAAGGATGTTATGAGGCAGAAGTAGAAGGTATATTTTGTTTGTGGTCGGGCGTTCGTGAGAATGAGCGTGCAAAGCATGGTGTAGGTATACTTGTGAGTGAAAGAATGAAGACGTTTGTACGAAGTTATGGCTGTACTTCTTCGCAAGTTTCTTGGATGAGATTCAAGGTAGGCTATATACGAATCTTCGTTGTGTCCGTTTACGGTCCAACAGACTCCGAAAATGACCTTGAAAAAGATCAGTTTTGGAATTCGGTAAATAGTGTAATTGATTTGTGTGATCCGGGTGAGAGAGTGATAGTGTGTGGTGATCTGAATGGGTGGGTGGGTGGCTGTAAAACGAAGTGAATCTGAAAATGTATTGGGACGTTTTGGTGATTGTCGAGTGAATGACAATGGTGAGAGAATTGTTTCATTTTGTTTGGAGAGAAATCTCTTCATTTCGATTTCCACTTTTAAACATAAGCTAGCTCACATATACACCTACGAGAATGTGGTTCAGAATAAACGTAGTGTGCTTGCCTTCGTTGTCTACGATGAACGATTGAGGAGTATGGTAGTAGATACGCGTGTGAAACGAGGCGCTGAACTGGGTACGAAAGATCATTATTTGGTTGTATCGCGAATGCGGTTGAATAAATTTTGGCGAAAGAAGGTGAAATGTTCTGGGAAAATGTTTCGCGTAAAATCCTTTGCTCTTTTGAATGAAGATGTTAGAATGCAGTATGTTGAAAGATTGAATGAATCCTTGCCCGAATGTGAGTCTAAATATGATTGTAATATAAATGAAGTTTGGTTGAAATTTAAGGATTCACTCCTCAAATGTGCAAAAGAAGTTTGCGGTGAAAGCAGATTAGGCTATTGTCCGAAAAATGCATGGTGGAATGATCAGGTGAAAGAAGCGATTGCTGAGAAAAAGAGAGCGTATTTGAAATTTTTAAATGTTAAGGATTCACCTGGCCGCATGCGAGAAGAATGTTTGTTAGAGTATAGAAGGAAGAATAAATGGGCGAAGCAAGTGGTGAGAGAAAGTAAAAAGCGATTTGATGACTTATTGAGTGAAAAATTGACAAATGATTTTAGTACGAATAAGCGACTGTTTTGGTTGAGTGTGAAGAGACTGCGGAGTGGAAGTGGTCGAGTTGTGAAAGCTGTGAGAAGTGCGAATGGAGAGTTATTGTGGGATGAATCAGATGTGAGGAATAGATGGTGCGAGTATTTTAAAGGTTTGTATGGAGGTGAGATTGAGAGGGACGATTGTAGTGAAACTGGTAGTGAAAATGATAATGAAGATTATTATGATATAGATGAAAGTGATGTATGTGATGCATTGGGGCGTGTAAGGAATGGTAAGGCTGCGGGTCTGGATGGGATTACAAATGAGATGTTGAAATATGGAGGAGAGAAAGTATTTGAATGGTTAATTTATTTATTTAGATTTTGTTTGAAACGTAGTGTGGTTCCTAATGATTGGAAAAAGGCTGTTATTTGTCCATTATTCAAAGGCAAAGGCAGTTCGAGTGAATGTACGAATTTTCGCGCGATAAGTTTGTTGAGTGTAGTCGGGAAACTTTTTGGTAAGGTTTTAATTCATAGGGTGAGAACCTTCACAATTTCTAAAATTAGTGACGTTCAGGGTGGTTTTTTTCCTGAGAGGGGATGTGTCGATCAATTGTTTGCTCTTCGTACGATTGTTGAGAAGTCACTCTACAAGAACAAGGTGTTCTGTGGCTTTCTTGATCTAAAAAAGGCGTACGAAAGTGTTCTTCGAGATATTTTGTGGGATGTATTCAGGGAGTACGGGGTGAATGGAAACTTGCTGGGAGCGATTCGTGTATTGTATGAGGGTAGTGAGGCTGCTGTAAGAATAGATGGTAAGTTGAGTGATTGGTTTCGTATAAATGTTGGTGTGAAACAGGGCTGTGGTATGTCTCCGTGGTTGTTTAACTTGTATATGGATGTGTTGTTGCGGAGAGCATTGAGTGAAATGGATGGTATACAAATTGGTGAAAGTATTGTGCCTGCGTTAGCCTATCGATGATGTAGTTGTTTTAGGTGAAAATGGAGAGCAACTCAGAAGAATGATAGAGAGAATACATGTAGTTGGAAGAAGTATGAATCTGGAGTTGAATGTTGATAAATCCAAGGTGTTAGTATTTGAAAGGAGTAAATTGGTGACTGTGTGCAATGTGTTGGTGGATGGAGTGAAACTGGAGCAAGTAAATGAGTTTGTATATTTGGGTAGCATGATGTCAAGGGATGGTCGAATTGATAGAGAAATTGAAAGGAGAGTGAGTGCGGGGTGTAAGGTAATGGGTGCTCTGGATACGTTTGCTCGAAACGTAAACGTATTTAGAGAAGCTCGTTTAAGTGTGTATAATGGAGTGCTAGTGCCTGCTTTGATGTATGGAAGCGAATGTTGGGCATGGACGGGAAAGCATAAAAAGAGAGTGACTGCCGTGGAAATGAGGTATTTACGTGGAGTATGTGGATATGTAAGACGGGATCGCGTGAGGAATAATTTGGTGTATGAAGAATGTATGGTTAGAAAGAATGTTTTTAAGAGAGTAGGAGTGAGCCAGTTGAGATGGTTTGGTCATGTGGAGATAATGAAGAGTGAACGTCTTGTAAAGCGTATATATCTTGGTGAAATTGAGGGTGTTCGATTGCGTGGCCGTCCAGTGTGTAAGTGGATGAATGTGATTGATAAGGTACTAAAAGAGAGAAAGTTTCCGAGTGGGAAGAGATGAAGAGCGTGTATGAATGCGATTATGAATGTGGCCGAGGCGAAAGAAGTGTGCTTAGACAGGAATGTGTGGCGAAGGATGATTGTTTCGTAACTATTATTATGGTCCGGTTGCGGTATTTCGCTATCGTAATTCGGTCACTTTAATATGTTGAGAGTGAGGAATATATGTTGTATCTATGATGTCAGGTTAGTAAGAATGTTGTTGAAAGAGAGATGTATGTATGTAGTACATAAGAATACTACAGCAAAAGTATTTTTATTCGTATGTTAGATTTTATGATAATTGATTTGAGGACTCGTTTTTCTAAAGATACTCTCAATGCATTTCATTTAAGTGTTTTACTTTCCCATAATTTAACAAAAATGAGTACAGAAGACTTGCAAACATCTACCAAAATATTGTGGCAAAAATACAAAATTATTTTATTAAATATACAAAAAGTTAATTCACTGGAAATATTTGCTGTTGAATTAACTATGTGGCGCGCTAAATGTGTACGTTTAATTCAATCTCCTTTAAAAGAAATAAATTTAAAAAATGCTGTAGAAATATATTCCTCTATTGACTTTGATGTGTATCCAAATTGCCATACACTACTTGATATATTATTAAAGTTGCCTATTAGCGTAGCCAGTGCAGAATGTAGCTTTTCCACTCTTAGAAGGCTGAAGACATGGCTGCGAAATAGGATGACAGAAGACAGGTTATTAGGACTGGCACTTATGCAAGTGCATCAAGACATAGATCATAGATCTTCTTCTTCTGTAGCTCTACAGCCCTTCATGGGCTTTGGCTTCCTGGACAATTTGCCTCCATTCGTTTTTTTCTTTGGCTATCTCCAACCAATTCTTTACTTTCATTTTTCTTATGTCTTCTACTACTTGGTCTCTCCATCTTGTTCTTGGTCTTCCTCTTTTCCTAGGTCCGTATAATCTACTATTTAAGACAGTTCTGGGTACTCTATCTTCATTCATTCTTTAAATATGTCCCATCCACCTCAGTCTTTGTGATTTAATAAATCTCACTATATCCGCACCTTCTAGTATGTCATTTATTTCTTTATTATATCTTATTCTCCAGTATCCGTTTTCCAGAATCGGACCATATATTTTTCTTACTATTTTTCTTTCAAAGGTACGTAGGTCATTTTCGTCTTGGTTGTTCATCGTCCATGTTTCGGCTCCATATGTGACTACGGGTCTTATTAGAGTCAGGTATAGTTTTAATTTAGTTTTCTTCGATAAAAGTGTAGATCTCATAAGATTTATATGAGAGTAGTAGGCCCTGTTTCCAGCTTGTATTCTATTTTTTATGCATATATTCATTTTGTTTTCCTCGTTGATAGTTGAACCCAAATAGTCGAAATTTTCTACTTTCTCAAATAGGTAATTTTGTATTTGTATATTTTGCGTATTATGCTCATATCTTTGTGGGTTCATTCTAATGTATTTAGTCTTTGCTTCATTTATTACTAATCCTATTTTCTTTCCTTCTTGTACAATTGTGTTCACAATATCCTTCATTGTAAAAATATCAGTTGTTATAATTGCTATGTCGTCTGCATAACAGCATATTTGTTTAGATTTACTAAAGATATTACCTGTCTCAATGACTTGTTTTATTATCGAGTGAAGTGCTAAATTGAAGAGTATTGCAGACAGCGAATCACCCTGTTTAACACCCGTAGTAATTTCAAAGGCTTCAGTAGTTTTGTTTCCTATCATGACCTTTGCTTTTGTATTACTTAGTGTCATTCTTGTTAGGCTTATTATTTTTTGAGGAATTCCAAGTTCTTCTAGAAATTTATAAAGTGTATCTCTGTCAATACTATCGAAAGCCTGCTTGAAATCTATAAACAGGAGGTGTAACGCACTGTTATGTTCCCAAAACTTTTCGGTTATTTGTCTTATAGTGAATATTTGATCTACTGTTCCTCTGTTTGGGCGAAATCCACATTGATATTCCCGTAGTATCTCTTCTGAATATGGCGTTATCCTACCAACTAATATGTTAGTGAGTATTTTAAACAACACTTAGCAATGTTATTCCGCGATAATTTCTGCACTGCATTTTATCTCCTTTCTTATGGATTGGGAATATAATTCCTTCGTTCCACTCTTCGGGCATTTCTTCCCTGTCCCATACTTTACATATTAAACTATGTATTGTATTTATTAGTTCTTCCCCTCCATTCTTTATCAGTTCTATTACAATTAAATCCCCTCCAGGTGATTTATTGTTTTTAATTTTTGCAATCGCGGTTCTTGTCTCGTCTAGTGTTGGTTTTGGTATATATGGTTGTGCGGTTTGGAATGTTCTTTCATTTAAATCTTTCTCACTATTTTGCTCTTTGTTTAGTAGTACTCTAAAATATTCTTGCCATCTTTTTAATACTTGTTCTTCTTCTGTGACTATTACTCCGTTGTCTTCTTTACAAATATTTAATCTTGCCTGGAACCTTGTTGTCATATCTTTTACAGCTCTATAGAACTTTCTCTGTTCCGTTTTATTATTACTTGATTCAATGTTCTCTATTCTCCTTTTCATCATTTCCCGTTTTTTCTTTCTGCATATCTTTTCAGCTTCCTTCCTGTACTGTTTGTATAGATCAACTTTATTTCTTGTCTCTTTCTGTATCATTTTTTGTCTGGCTATGTTCTTCTTTTCTAAGGCTTTTCGACAGTCTTCATCAAACCATTCTGTGTTTTTATTGCTGTCAATTTTTCCAATTGTGTTCTCTGCGGCATTTATTATGCTGTTTTTAATATTTGTCCACATCTCTTCCACTTTAGTTGATTCATGTTCTTTGTTCTTAATTTGTTTGATATCGTAATTTAGTGCTTTTTGGTATTTCTCTATTTCATCTTCGTTTTTTAGTTTGTCTAGGTTCCATTTGTTTCTTTTTATTCCTTTATATTTTTGTACATTTGATAGTCTCTCCCTAACAACTACTTTTACCAGCTAATGATCAGATCCGCAATCTAATCCTCTGCATGATCTTACATCCATTATAGATGAGACGTACCGATCTTGTATTAAAACGTGATCTATTTGATTTACTTCACGTCTTCCAGGTATTTTCCACGTTCCCTTATGAATTCTTTTATGTGAAATACAAGTACTTACTATTTTATATTTATTTCTCATGGCTAATTGTCCCAACAGTACTCCGTTTTCACTTGTTTCTTCGTGTAGTGTATTTTCCGGCGACTGACGCCATGAAATCCTCTTTGCCAATTTTAGCATTGAAATCGCCAAGTATGATTGTTATGTCGTACTTGGGTACTTTTTTACATATGTCCTCTAAGTTATCGTAAAATTCTTGTTTTTGGTACTCATCTTTGTCTTCTGTAGGGGCATATGCTGTTATTAATGTGATATTACGGAAACGTCCTTTTAATCTAAGCTTACTTATTCTTTCATTGCATGGCTCAAATCCTAAGAAGTATTTCATATATTCTTTATTTATAATAAATCCTGTTCCCGTTTGTCCACTATTGTTATTTGGTCCACTATAAAAGAAATCCATGTTCTTCTTACGTATATGTCCTTGTCCTTTCCATCGAACTTCTTGAAGAGCTACTATACCAATGTTGGCTTTTTCCATTTCTTGCATAACTTCTATCATTTTTCCCGGTTTTAACATTGTTTGAACATTCCAAGTGGCTATTTTCATGTCGTTTTTCCTTACTTTTAATCTGTTTCTTTTCTGTTTTGATTGCGATTGGTTGTCTCCATTATTTCCATCCGAATTCCGAGGCTGGTGTCTAGGTTTCCTAACTTGGTTGTTTTCCAGGGTGGGTAGTTAACCCTACGCCTAACCCCCAACTTGGAGGACCAGGTGATTTGTTTCAGGTTTTCTTCCTTTAGCCTTTGGAGAGCCAACTCCTCACTGCAAGGCAGCAGTTGCTAGTTTTGGTCCACCCCGAGTATTTAATTTTATTTCCTCGGTACCCACCATATCTGGTGAGCATCCCCCTATCCGCCACCTGGGGAGGCGCCCGATGGAGGACTAGCATCCCCGCACGGGATAGATCATAGATATAAACATTGAAAATGTATTTAATCGTTTTGCTACTTCAAAAAAGAAAAGAACTGATTTTATAAATTAATTGATTTGTATGTATTAATTTATTCTTTGTTCAGTATATTAACATATTATATTTTTGTTGTCAACATATCATATTTCATTGCTGAAATAAACAAAAAATCAATTACTTAATTTTGTATTTCTGTACCTTCTTTTGAAAACTCTGTGCGTTAAGCTTGAATTAATGAAATATTGCTTCTATTATATAAAATTGTCATATTTTCATATTATGTCTTTTAATTCGAACGAAGTTAAAGTTTCTTAATTCGCCCCCTCCTTGGACATTTCGTAGATCTGCCCATGGTCTACATAGTTATAATTCAGCAATAAATATTTAAGTAATGATCATAATTGATATTTTGTTTTATATGTTTTTTTATATCCATGGCTATTTGATTTTTGACGAAAATATCGTACATTATTTTCTAAATATTTAGTGATGCAGATATTCTATTGCATTAAATGAAGACTTTTAAAAGTAGAAATTGTTTTAAACAACTTTTCATTCTTGTACATTTACTCTAAAATGTGCAGGAGAGCCAATTTTTTTTTTAATACCATGTTAAACTCCTATGTTCCGCGTTTTGTTGCACACTATGTATAGGGGGTTAAAATAGGTAATTTTTTTGCAGGTATATATATTTCCATCAAACTTTTTTCCAATAATCGAAAAATTATTTCTTATTATTTATTCAATTCTTACAGTGTTCATTTTTATAATTGTAATTACATAACGGATCTGTTACGTGAAGTTACAAGGTATTATTGTTTTTGTTTATAACTTTTTTTGGTAAACAGCAAAAAATTTGATGTATGCAGCAAAAATTAGCAAAAAATGAGAAAAAATTATAGTGCAAAAAACTTTACATTTTACATAAGGGGTTTGCTACGTGAAATTAGCTGGCACTGTTGTTTTTGTTTATAACTTTTTTTGGTAAACAGCAAAAAATTTGATGTATACAGCAAAAATGAGCAAAAAATTATAGCGCAAAAAACTTTACATTTTACATAAGGGATCTGCTACGTGAAGTTAGCAGGCACTATTGTTTTTGATTTTAACTTTTTTTGGTAAACAGCAAAAAAATTTATGTATACAGCAAAAATGAGCAAAAAATGAGCAAAAAATTATAGATCAAAAAAGGTATGATAATTTTAACATGTGCCTGCCAACTTTACTGACCTATCTGTTACCACTCAATGTACCTTCGTACATGTGTACGTAAATATAATCACTGAAAATGACACACCAAACATTTATATTAAATTTTTATTGGAAACTTCTCTCTCGTACAGTAATAGGATTTTCTCGGTTCCAGTAGTGTGTGTTTTTTCTATTTGACATACCATTATTAGTAAAATTGGCTTCGTCAGTCCAAATAATTGATTTTAAGATATCTGGATCCTCATTTATCAATAAAGTACAAAATTCTACTCTTCGCTTACGATCACCACCAGGTTGTAAATGGTGAATTTTAATCATTTTGAATGGCCTCTATTTATGTTTCCTTAAAATCCTATGGATCGTGCCCACACTTAAATTATACTCAGCGGCAGCCATTCTAACTGAAGCTGTTGGATTAGCTTCAAAATATGCTAATATATTTATATCAGCTTTCTGATCTTGTACGCTATTCAAATTCTAATTTTCTAAAATACTGACGACAAGAAACTCGCCGCTCAGGATAACGTTCCTTATACATATTTTTTGCAGCAACAGTATTTTTTAGAGATAATATGAAACCTTCGTACATATCAATTTTTTCTTTGCGCGTAAAATTCATTTTAACACAAAAAAAACAAGAAAATTCATAAACGAACTACTTTGACATGTGATACAAAATATTTAACTGTTTTTGGCATAGCATTCTGATTACATGTAGAAATAAATATGAAAATAATAATTTTTCTTTTGCATTTTTCTCGTTTTTTTCCTTATGTAAGAGTATAAACATTTTATATCGTATTTAGAAAAAAATGCTGAATCTAACAGGTGAATAAAAAAAGTAGGTTCTCATTTAAAATTAAAAAGTTGAATTCTGTATTTTGAGAACTACTGGTTAAAAAAATATTTTTGTAATGCTCGTTTTAATAGTCTTATAATATAGAAATTGTTTGCTAATTTAACCGAATTTGTATCACTTACGGTTCTCGAGATAGCAATAGTGAAACAATTAAATTGAACATACGGTATATGTGTATATATATATATATATATATATATATATATATATATATATATATATATATATATATATATACACTGTGTGACGCGCCATCCACTGTGAATGCGTTGAACTATTCTGTATATTTCTATGGATAAATAGCACGTTCGTTGTGGAGCCCTCCCAATATTTCTTACGGGGGTTATTGTGCATATAACCTAATGGGAAATGAATATATATATATATATATATATATATATATATATATATATATATATATATAACTAAACGCTAGTCGGCCCGAAGGTGGGCTTAACAACGTCGTTTCGTGCCGATCAAGGTATCATTTGTATATGTGTGTTTTTCTTGCAAGCAAATAATTAAATTTTTATGATGCCATGTTGTAAATGAAGGTTTTTTTTATAACGTAATTACTATTTGAGCGATAATATTAACCTTTTAACAGCATAAATAGCATGAACGCTTGAGTATATGTTGGGGTAGCGGTTTGTGAAAACGCCTGAAAAATAATCAAACGACAACATACTTTGAAAAACTGAAAAATGTGACTACATGCTTCGAAGAAAAAGGCAACAATTTAGTAGTGTTAAAAAAGTGATTAGTAATAATTACATTGAATATATTTTTGACAATACAAAAACATTTTAAATTTGGAACTCCTTAAAAAATATACAAAAGGAAAAGTTTTTTATGTGCATACTAGATATGTTATAGATACGTTAAAAATGTTAGGGATTTGTTTATTTAAAAATGTCTGAAGAAGAAAAGGTTATTTGGAAACAGTACAAACAGCAATAGACTTAAATAAAACAAGCAAACAGGATACAAACTGGAAAAATAAAATAAATAAGTTTATTTTATAACTTAAAAAGTTTATAAAAAAATCTGCGTATTAAAAAAATCAAAAATATAAATTAGTTGAAATTAGAAGCAAATTTATCCCATTTATAATATTTTCAATTACAAATTGAACAAAAAAATACTTTAAACAAAAGTGCTAGTGCTATTGCCTCTGGATCGATTCTAACTCTGCAAATAAAAGTAATTATAAAAATACTTAAAAATTATGATTTGTGTTCAGCATTTAATGGTAGAAATAAAACGGGAATAATTTTTAATAATTATTATATTGATCCTATGTTTTTTTTAGAAAAACAATTTTTAAAAGAAGCGTATTCACCTCGGGATTTTAATTGCTCACAGCAGAATTATTTATTTGAATTTGAGTTTTGAAGAAATTGTAAAACACTGTCCACAAGTGTTTCCTTGACAAGCCTACAATCGTGCAACCAACCTAGTCCAGTGAACAGAGGTCGAAAAAGGGGGTTACCTTACAAAAGGTCGGGTAGTTCTGAATTTTTTATATGTTATATAGGATGGTTGGTTAATGAAAAATACAAATTTCCACAAATCCACTTCTTCCGCTCCCTTCGCCATCTTGCAAAAACCACCATAAATCGGCACTTTTTTCAGTTTTTCGCCTATAACTTCTGTGTAGAATTTTAACGAAAAAAAAATTATTTGCCGACTTGCAGAGAATGAAATTTTAAATTAATTAAAAAATTTGATAGGATAGGAGAAGCTCCCAAAAAAGGCAACAAATTTAGTGCAGAAACTGTCTTTGGCTCATTATGTCTAATTATACAACTATTATTTCAAACAGAATATTCTATATTGATGCAAGATGAACGTAATTATGTGTTGGTGAATGTCAGTGAAGTCTTGTGGGACTAGTAGTAAAAACTGTTATAAAACAGCACTTACTTTTCTTTGCCTGCGAGATCTTTTTATTGCTCTTCAGTTCGACGTGAGATATTTGTCGTATATATTTCGCATCATAAAAACAAGTATAGTGTCAAAAATTGGAGAGACAACGTTGCTACGCTATATTTAAAAAAACTCAAAATTTTGCTAAGTGCGCAATTGTTGCTTTTTTAGGAGCTTTATAGCTCCGTTGCTATGATTCGTGGAAAAAAATTTATCCTACTAAATTTTTAGAAAATTTCATCCTCTATAAATCGGAAAATAACTTTTTTTCGTTAAAATTCACCAGAAAGAACTTATAAGCGAAAAACTGAAAAAAGTGCCGATTTATGGTGCTTTTTACAAGATGGCGGAGGGAGCGGAGGAAGGGGATTTGTGAAAATTTGGATTTTTCATTAACCAACTATTCTTTACAACATATCAAAAATTCAAAACTACTCGATCTTTTGTAGGGTAAAATCCTTCATTTACTGGACTAACCTTTTTTCGGTGTAATATTTAAAGATTTATTTTTGCTGTTTTTCCCAATAAGAGGCTTTTTTGCTATACGTGGCTGTCGGCTACTATTTGAATCATCTGTCTTTCGTATATTTACATTTTATTTTGTTATTATAGGAATGAATAGAAAGCTTTGCCAGAATTTGCCTTATCAGCGGTAATTGATTTCGAAGGTGATGTGGCGGGCCTTGACCTACACCAAGTTTAACTCTTGGATTGAAGTCGATGACTTCTTATTTTGGTATGTAACCTGCTAATATTAGCTGACTTTTGAGATTAAGAATTCAATGCTTAAATTTATTTCTCTTGTAGACATATTTAAGATGTTGAAAAAGATTATTAACAATGATTGCGGTATTGGTATTTGAGAAAAACCGGTTATCGTCGTTTTAGTCTCGTTTCATCCTTCTGATAAAACAAAACACGCGTCTTTAAAACAACGTGTGCGTCTTCACTCGTTTACTTCTTAAACTGTTCTCCTTTGTTCGTCTACTTGCGACAGTGACTTCACGTTTCTCCCCTATACCCTGCTTGCGCAACCGCACAGAGCCCATTCTTGGCAATTATATATATATATATATATATATATATATATATATATATATATATATATATATATATATATATTGTCAAATTATTATTGAAGGAATAAGTAGAGCTAAATTTGATTATCTTACAAAAATTCTAAAAAAAAAAACAACATCGATATAGTGCGTGTACAAGAAACATATGCTACAAGCGAAGAGAATTTGATGAGAAGGGGTAAAATATACGGTTTCTCTGTGACTGGGTCAACTTACCATGCAGATTGTGGAATAGCGACATACGTAGGGAACAATATAGACCATGCCCATGTTATTACTGTAAGTACTTTCAATAACATACACTTTATAGTATTAAAAATAGAGGATATAACAGTTGTCAATAAATAAATTATATATATATATATATATATATATATATATATATATATATATATATATATATATAAGTCCCTATCAGTTTCCTGGCCAACTACAGTTCTCTCTATTTATGTGCAACTAGCAGTTTATTGTGGGAATTTCAACAGTCATCATGAAGATTGGAAATATAAGGAGAACAACGACTGTGGCCTCTCCCTAGTACACTGGGCCGAGATGAATAACATTCGCCTCATATTCGATGCTAAGAACATGGGAACTTTTTTATCAATTGCATGGAAGCGACAGTATAATCCAGACCTCTGCATCAACAAATTCGGACAGCCAACTATTACAAACTAAAAGAAATGTTTGGTCAAATTTTCCTCACAGTCAACAGAGACCAGTGATCATAGAGATAGGTATATCTGTACCCTTAGTTAAATCATTCCCTCGCTCCCGTTGGAACTTTCTAAAAGTAGATTGGAATAACTTCTCAGGGGAATTACATAAAACCATTAGATTCAGTCAAAATTATGGAAGATTCAGATATGCAATTCCATCTGTAACGAAAAAATACATTTATAGGGATTACAGAAGAGAATACGTGCTGGGGTGGAACGAAGACAGCAAAGATATCTATAAAGAATTTTTAGAAACAAGGGATCTTAAAGTGGCTGATGAGTTATTAAATAGTTTAAATAAATCTCGAAAACAAAAGTGGGTGAAAACAGTGGAGAGCATTGACTTAAAACACTCAAGTATAAAGCCGTGGAGTTTATTAAGAAAACTGGGGGAGCGGAAACTTGTAGAAGAGATAAACCGAAAGTGACGGCTGATCAGATAGCAAACAGCATCGTAAATACATAAAGGATAGCACAAGATAAGGAACATACAAAAAGGGTAAAAAAACTAAAAATCGCCTCCCAGAGTGCGTCAATCTATGCAACTTCTTTCAGTGTAGACGAACTCGGAAATGCACTGAAGAACGTAAAATCAAGAAAGGCTCCAGGGTTTGATAGAACCCATCCTGAATTTCTCCTGAATTTGGGATCTAATGTAAAATCTCGGCTAAAATTTTATACCAATATCCTTCCAAAGGAAATAAAAAAATGTAAAATAATTCCTGTTTTAAAGCCTGCCAAACCTGATGTTTAAGCTCAGAGCTACTGACCAATAGCGTTGCTAATCTGTTGTTATAAATTATTGGAGACAGTTCGAATTTCAAACAAAATCATTGAGTTTGTCTCTATCGTACAGGCAGGTTTTAGAGAGAGTCATAACTATTGTGTTCAGGTTTCAGCAGTAACTACCTGTATAGAAATTGGTTTTCAGAAACAATTAAAAACATCTGTTGTTTTTCTGGATTTGACTGCTGCCTATGACACCGTCTGAAGAGAAGGACTTATTTATAAGCTACTACGCATAATACCTTACAAGAAAATAGTTGCGCTTATATCAAACATGCTTGACTTTCGTAATTTTTAGATAGTTCTCGAGGAAACAATTGCAAAATCTACTGTTTATTTTGCCAGAAACAATATCAAGAAAATTTTGTTATGCTGATGATATTACGCTAGCATACAGACATAAAAACATCATTACAACTGAAGAAATTTTAACCAAAGCCCTGACTACTCTTTCGCAGTACTTCAAAAAAAGGAGACTTAAACCAAATTTAAATAAAATTGAAGTAAGCTTTATTCATTTAAACAATAAACTAGCTCAAATCGAGTTAAATATAATTTTTGAAAACCGCCGTCTCCTACACAACAAGGTCCCCAAATATCTGGGAGTTACTTTGGACCGCACACTTTATTTTAAAAAATACATCGATAACACCGCGGCTAAAATAAGATCCAGAAATAATATTATCCAAAAACTATGCGGGACAACATGTGGCTTATCGGCTATTACTTTAAGAATATCTGCTTTGAGTTTGGTATTTCTGCAGCTAAATATTGTTCTTCAGTTTGGAGGAATAGTTGCTACCTAAAAAATCAAAAGCCAGCTCAAATCTACAATGCGTTTAATCTTTGATAGATTAAGATCCACCCGTACATATTGGCTTCCAATTCTCTGCAATATACTACCACCGTGTCAAAGAAGATCTGATGCCCTTTTGAGAGAGTATAGGAAGATTCTTGGAAACACAGATTTAAAAATTCATGAAGATGTGAAGGACGTAAACCTAGCAGGTCACGTTCCAGACATCCTCCACTCCGATTTGCCTAAGAACTGAAAAATTTAGGTTTCAACCCCAGAGACGAATGGCGTGAAGAATGGAGCAGAGATTCTAATAATGAATTGAACTTTTTTCCCAACAAAAATTTAAAATATTCCAGAATTGCTTCTCTCTCGTAAAATATGCAGCATACTAAACAGGGTCCGTACACATCATGTGATTTACGCCGATTCACTATTTAAGGGGAATAAAATAGCATCATCTGAGTGCGACTGTGGTGCTGCCTGCCAGACTATACAACATATTACAAACGAGTGCAGTCTGCGGAAGTATCTAGGCAGCAGCAGAGATTTCTACGACGTAACGCCTGTGACGCTGAAATGGCTAGAAAATTTGGACATAACTATATAGTATTTATTTATTTTTTTCTATTGTTAATTTCTAAATTATATTCTCTGTTTTTATTATATGTATATGTCATATATTTATTTATTTGTTGCTGAATTGTCAAGAATGTGTTTGTGGGACTCTGTGCGGTTGCGCAAGTAGGGTAGTGGGGAGAAAAGTGAAGTCACTGTTGCACGTAGTCGAACAACGGAGAACGGTTTAAGACCTAAACGAGTGAAGACGCATACGCGTGTTTTGTTTTATCAGACGGATGAAACGAGACTCCAACGAGAATAACCGCTTGTTCTCAAATACCAATACAGTAATCATTGTTATTAATCTTTTTCAACATCTAAAATATGTTATATACGTTGTGCAAAAGTGCACCAATTCCTATCTTACAAGTGTACAACAGCATGTTCCCTTCTACGAGCAGAATGTGCTGCATATCGTAATATGATCAAAGAAATGAAGCAAAAATGCTGTACGCTGATGAAAGAAATTGAAGCATTGAATTCTTAATCTCAAAAGTCAGCTAATAATAACAGGTTACAAACTAAGATAAGAAGTCATCGATTCCAATACAAGTGTGAAACTTAAGTAAAAACTGTCAGACGCGAGCACCTACTCAGTCAGAAAAAAATACCAGATCTAGGTCAAGGCCAATCACATCCACCATCGGAAGCAATTCCCGCTGACAAGACAAGTTCTGCCAAAACTTCCTATTCTGAGCTAGCATCAATAACAATACAAAATGTAAATAAACAAAAGACAGATGATTCTAATAGTGGCCGGCAGCCACGGAAACGGCAAATATATATCTTTAAATATCACACCGGAAAAAGGTTGGTAGCACTTTTATAGGCTAGCCAAGGAAACAATTTTGGGAAATTTTTACAATTTCTTCAAAATTAAACGTCAAATGAAAAATTCTTCTGTGAGCAGTTAAAATCCCGAGGTAATAACGCTTCTTTTCAAAATTGTTTAATTTCTTACTAAAACCAATCTAGGATCAACATAATAATTATTAGAAATTATTCCCGTTATAATTCTATCATTAAATGCTGAACACAAATCAGAATTTTTAAATATTTTTATTATAACTTTTATTTTCAGAGTTGGAATAACCTAATCCAGGCAATAGAAATAGCACTTTTGTTTAAATTATTTTCTTGTACAATTTGACTTAGTTGTAATCAAAAATATGTTAAATGTGATAAATTTGCTTCTAATTTCAACAAATTTTTATTTTCTAATACGCAACAATTTTAACGTAGCTATAACATATTCAGTATGCACATAATTTTTTTTTTCTTATATATATATATATATATATATATATATATTTACAATTTCTTCATAATTAAACATCAAATGAAAAATTCTTCTGTGAGCAGTTAAAATCCCGAGGTAATAACGCTTCTTTTCAAAATTGTTTAATTTCTTACTAAAACCAATCTAAGATCAACATAAAAATTATTAGAAATTATTCCCGTTATAATTCTGCCATTAAATGCTGAACACAAATCAGAATTTTTAAATATTTTTATTATAACTTTTATTTTCAGAGTTGGAATAATCTAATCCAGGCAATAGAACTAGCACTTTTGTTTAAAGTATTTTCTTGTACAATTTGACTTAGTTGTAATCGAAAATATGTTAAATGTGACAAATTTGCTTCTAATTTCAACAAATTTTTATTTTCTAATACGCAACTATTTTAACGTATCTATAACACATTCAGTATGCACATAATTTTTTTTCTTTTATATATTTAAGGGGTTCCAAATATAAAAAGTTTTTGATTTGTCAAAAATACATTCAATGTTTGTATTACTATTTACTTTGCTTAATACTATTAAATTGTTGTCTTTTTCTTCGAAGCATGTAACATTTTCAGTTTTTTAAACCATGTTGTAGCTTGCTTATTTTTAATGGCGTTTTAAACTCATTATTACTATATATTGAAAATATTTCACTTTTTTCATGCAGAAAAATGCCGAATAATGCATCAGCTACAAGTGCACAACTTTCTATTAAACCGCCGTTTATTATTGTATTATTTTTTACTACATTTGGACAGTTGTTTGTTAGTTATTTTATCTGACTTTACAGTTTTCACTTCAAACCGCTACACCAACTTTTACTCTAACGTTCTGGCTATTTATATTGTTAAAAGATTAAAGATTATCGCTAAAATATTAATTACGCCACAAAAAAAACTTCTTTTACAACAGCATCATAAAAAATTTAATTATTTGCTTGCAAGAAAACACATCCACATCATAAAGCCATATCCATCGACCAGAGTATGAAAACTGCCGATGTCGATGATAACTTTGTAGTTGATCTCATGGCACTTGTGCATATATATATATATATATATATATATATATATATATATATATATATATATATATATATATATATATATATATATATATATATTATATTCATCCAAGCAACTGTTATGCGTATTATGAAATCCAAACACAAAGCAAACCTGGTCTATATACACAGCTTAATAAACAAACCCAGACTTTTATAACAGCATAATAAACAGGTAAAAATAGGTGTGTTTTTTCAAAAAACAGGTAAACATAAGCACAAGCAGGTTAAAAGTAGGTCTGTTTTTTCTATATCATCTCAATAAACAAAATTTGTCAGACCAGATCTGTTTATTAAGCTGTTTATAAAAACCAGGTTTGTTTTGCGAAGCGTTTGTCAGATAAACAAATTTAAATAAATTTTTAATACAAAAATATTAAGTATTTGCATCAATTAATTTATATTGTACAAGGTTTATTTGATCTTCACATCATAAAGCCATTTATATCGATCAGAGTGTGCGTGACGAATAAATACTGCTGAATATTCTCTAAAGTCGAGGATGACTGTAGTTGTTGATACGGCGCTTGTGCATTAGCATTAGTAGTATTTTTTTCCGCCATATTAGTATATACCGGGTGTATTAGGCCAACCGACACATGGAAGAATTACATGGAAAATCAGTTAATTGTTAATAGTATCTCCCCAGCGCAAGATATTGAGTTGAAATTTTGTATGCTTAACCGGGGATACTAATTCTATGGATTATGTTTCAAATTAGTCAATTTACATGTGTAATACTGGAATAAATTAAGAAAAATTTTCGAATTTCCAGAATTGTTGTTCATATCCCGGAAAAAATAGTTCCTAAACAACGGTTCAAATAGCATTATGGTATGGTATCTCGTGCGCTTGGTAAAAACAAAATTCGTAGAATCGTGTTCGGAACCAGTCGAGAGCAAATATATTTTTTTAAATTTTTACATTTCAAAATAATTTTTATCGTTAATATGTATTTAATCTTTTATTCATATTTAATGAAATATAAGCATTATTTCAGTCATAAATTATATTTTGTAAAATATGAATCCCATTGATTACAATTAATATTTTTGGATTTATTTAAATGGACCAATTGATGACCTACAAGATCTCCTGCCCCTTACATTTTTTCTTTGGAATCATTTAAAATCTAAAATTTAAGGCCATTATTAATTGACCACTTTAGAAGATCTTAAAACGTCAATAAGAAATGAACGCAGCCTTATGATCGTCTCAGATTTTGCCTAGTACAAAAGGCGGTCATTTCGAATATTTGTTGTAATTTTTAATTCTTGCTGTTGTAATTAGTGCGATTTATATTTTATAAAATAAATAAGTTTTGTTGCGTATAACGTATCCATTATATAAAAGATTAACAAAAAATTAAAATAGTATATTGAAGAACGTGTTTTATAAGACATGTTTTTTTCGCACGCGTCAAAATTTAGAAAACGAGCGTTAGCGTGTTTTCTAATTGACAAGTGCGAAAGATAGTCTTATAAAATGAGTTCTTTATGCTATTTTCTATATTTTGCGCCTTCTACAATTAACATTTACTTACTCAATTTGTGATTATATTTGTAACCATTCGTACATTTTCATGTGAATAATCTTCCCTAAATAAAAAAAAATAATAATAATTTTGACAATATTATTAAAATAAATTGTCAATTAACTAAAAATAAAGTAGGTAAAAATGGGTTAAAGAAACGTCATCTAGTACCAACCGTCTAAAACAAAGAATTGCGTATCGAAATTTAAAAACAAATTACTAACGCAAAATATAAAAACAATATTAATAATAATAATTTTGAAAAGTAAAAATGGAAACATAAGTTTTGCTGTCGGCTGGTTTCGAACCCGTCTATCTGAATTTAGATTATTACCAAGCGCATACTCGCTACCACCATACTATCAGAACCGTTGCTTGGAAACTATTTTTTTCGGGATACGAAGAACAAGCCTGGAAATTCTAAACTTTTTCTTAGTTTTTTCTATTATTATATGTAAATTGACTGATTTGAAATATAATCCATAGAATTAATATCCCCAGATAAGCATACACAATTTCAACTTAATATCTTGCACTGGAGAGATACTATTTACAACTAACTGATTTCCCATGTTAATCCCTTATGTGTCGGTTAGCTTAAGACGCCCGGTATATATAACTTATAGTGCTAGCAAATAAACAAAGTGCTGATGTGCCAATATGTCTCCTCTGTCATATTTCATTAGTATAAAAATACATGTGACGCTTACGATTAGTTAGCCTGTATTCATTATTCCTATTATCAAGTAGTCTATAGTATATTACAACTAGCAAAAACTCCGCTCCAAGGGTTCCGCCGATAGTGTTTTAGAATAGTCTATACGTAGATTTAACTCGTCTAGGCACACTTTAAATCCAAAATGCTAAAGCTAACCGTCTTTTAAATTGTTTGATATCTGTCCTGACCACAAAAGCTACCCACACAACACGCCCACCCAAATTGCTCACGCAACATACGCACTCAAACTGCCCACTCAACATGCCTGCTCAAACGGTCCACGCAACCGGCCCACCCAAACTGCCCACGCAGCATGCCCACCCAAACTGCCAATGCAACATGCCCATTCAATCTGCTCGCGCTACATGCTCACTCAAACTGCTCACTCATATTGTCCATGCAACATGTCCAGCCAAACTGCCCACGCAACATGTCCATTAAAACTGCCCACGCAACCGGCCCACCCAACCTATCCATGCAATATACCCACCCGAACTGCCCACTTAAATTGCCCACGCAACATGTCTACTTAAACTACCCACGCAGCATACCCACCCAAACTGCCCAAGCAACATGTCAAGCCAAACTGCCCAAGCAACATACCCACCCAAACTGCCCACGCAAGAAGCTCACTTAAACTGCCCAGGCAACATGTTCACCCAAACTGCCGACGCAACATGCCCACCCAAACTGCTCACGCAACATGCTCACTCATAATGCCGATGCACTATGCCTACTCAAACTGCCCACGCAACCGGATCACCCAAACTGCCCTCTCAAAATGGTCACGCAACCTGCCTACCCAAACATATAATATAATATAATATAATAATCCTTTATTGACCGAAACCAAAAGGCGAGGTTCAGCCAAAGGCTGGTCTTCCACCTAACCATACACATGTATAAACATGATGTGCAAGATGCCAAAATGACAAATTGACAACTTTATAAATCAAAAACATAGTCCAAATATATACATGAAAAAATACAGCAATATAAACAAAACACTGATCCTAATTTTACACAGATATTAACTAAAAATGACAATGTAAAATGTAATTCATGAAAAAACAATGGTACTACTGAAACAATTACAAATTATATTGATCATATTAAAACTATTATAATTACCCCTTAACCTTAACCTTAAAATTAATTTCTACTTCCCGGTCAACGGAGTTAAATTATTAATTTTTATATTGATCATAGTTTACACAAACATTAACTAGATGTAAATGACAATTTATTAAGTAAAACATGTAAACAAGAAAAATTAAAAAAATGATGGTGCTACTGAAATAATTTCTTAATTTTATTTTTAAATGAATTTACACAAAGAGATTTCAAATCATTCGGTATATTATTATAAAGAAATGGTGCAAGATAAGAGAAAGAGCCCTTAAATTTAGATTTTCTATATGAAGGAACAATGTATAGATCGTTCATCCGTAGCGTATAGTTGTACTGTTTTATTATTAATTTGTCGAGCAAATAATGTGGGGTACCAGTTTTTATAATTTTCTGTATTAGACAGAGATACATCTTTGTTATACGATCATCAATAGAGAGCATCTTAGCCATTGAGCGATATTACCTTCCGTCACCTTTAGGTAAGGAAGGTATTGTCTTTGGTCAAAAAATTCGGTGGTGAGTTTTTAATGAATAAGCACGTTTTAAGGTCCCTAGAATATGATTTCACTATTTTTACGATGATGTCTGTATGTGTGTGTGTGTGTGTGTGTGTGTGTGTGTGTGTGTGTGTGTGTGTGTGTGTATGTATGTGTGTGTGTGTGTATGTATGTGTGTCTGTGTGTGTGTATGTAACAAAATTTTCGTCTGCGATAACTCTAATACTAGAATTCCAAAAATTATAATTCTTTCGTATTCCTCTTCGTTGCATCCATATGAAGAGCTGATTAGATTTTGGTTATAATTGGTCAACCGGAAGTACCCTAATTTGAAGATTTTAACAGTTTTTCTTGAAAAAACGATGTTAAATATCATTTGTTCACATTTAATGTTATTATATATATTAAAGAACATTGTATTCTCTATACGATTTGACTACATTTTATACTTCATATTAAATGGATATAGAGTTATAAAATTATAAAGAAATTAAATTTCATAAATTAGCCAGCTATGCTAGAAACAGCTACTATATTAAGAAATTTCAGATTGAAAGATGTCAGTGTCAAGTGCAATTGACATAATCGTAATATATTTGTGTTAGGATCTTTTTGCTCGACATTTTCTGTTTGGAATTTGTATAATATACATACAACTGTCGAAAGGTAATGTACATACAAGAAATTTAGAATCTTTTGCAAGGAACTTTCTATATGGATTTTATGGAAAATACAAACGCATTTACGAAAATTCTACCGGTAGATACCGCATCTACCGACTGTGTTTGAAAACACGAGTGGTAAAAAGTTTACGTATTCGAAAATTGTTCAATATCTACCGGATTCATGAAGAATCTAATCTCAAAAAAAAGGTAGTGATGCAAAGCGAAGCGTGCGCGGTAAAAGTGGAAATGTGTTCAAAGTAGGACTCTGCTCAGTTTGTTAACTACGTCAAATTTCTAACCAGTTTTAAATTTTCAAATTTTTTCATAGGTTATGGATCTACCCTGTTTACCACTTGCGTTCATAAAATATCGATTCCGATAGCTATAACCTGATAAAAAGCTGTTTACCGGTAACAGTTCACCGGTAGAATTTTCGTAAATACCTCATATAACTGACGGAAGGTAATGTGCTGGCCACATCAGATTTTTTGGTAATGTGATCAAATTTACGCACACCATAAACAAACCGTAAACACGAATTCTGCAGTAGAGTAATTCTATGTTTGTCAGTTTCTGTTAAATTTGGTACGTACGTGCAACCGCAGTAATCAAAGAGTGGTAAAATGAAAGCATTTATGAGGCGAAGTTTCACATCGACACAGAGATCATTTCTAAACTGATAAAGATGTCTTAATTTAATTCGTGCAGCAATCAACTTTTTATTCAGATGTTCTGTGAATAACAAGTTTTCATCTACATGGAGACCCAAAATATTGACAGCGCTGCTACGATTTAAAGTTGAATCATCTAATATTAAATGAGTAATGGTATCACATTTCCCAACTACAAGAAATGATGATTTAGCAGCATTTATTTTAAGCCCATTGTCTTTTAACCAAGTAGATAGTTTTTTCAGATCACTGTTAACAAGTTCAATTTGTTTACTAATATTAGAGGGATCTAAAGTAGCAAGTATGGTAGTATCATCAGCATATGAATGAGCAGTGGAAAAATCAAATACTGATGGCATATCAGCTACAAAAATGAGAAAAACAACGGGCCGAGAATAGATCCCTGCGGCACACCACAATTTAAACTATAAAAGCTAGAAGAAGAAGAAGATATCTGCACCTTAAAGTTTCTATTATTAAAATAACTATTACACCACTGAATATATCTGTCGGAAAAATTGTAATATCTAAGTTTAGTCAGTAACATGCTGTGATTAACCATGTCAAATGCCTTAGAGAAATCTATTTGTATTGCCAGAGAAATTTTAGAATTATTAAAATTATTTAACAAAATGTCAACAATATTTAACAAACATGTATTAGTGCTATGCCCAGTTCTAAATCCAGACTAAAAAGAAGGCAAAATGTTATTATTATGTAAGTAACTCATGATTTGATCACAGCATGCTCTCTCCAAAACTTTCGACATCACGGGTAAAATACTTATTGGTCGTAAATCATCGACTGTAGTACAATCATTATGTTTAGCAATTGGTTTAATAATAGCAATTTTCCAAATACTAGGTACTACGCCATCTAGAATGCAGGTATTTATGATGTGCGCAAAGTAGTCCACAATGACAGGCAAAATGAGCATGATCATTTTTAAAGATATGCCATCTACACCGACAGCATTAGACTTCTGCTGCATCAGAATTCTAATTATTGTATCTCTGTCTACACATGTGAAATCAAACTCTTGTTCAGGTTTCTCTATATACTTGCTCTGTAAAAAATTATTTAATAACCCAGGGTTTATTCTACTATCACCTACTTTATCATATAAATATTGAGCATATTCACTGGCATAAATATTATCTGGAATATCTTTTTTTTATTTTATTATAACTGCCCGGGCAATTACTTACAGAAACAATACGTAACATACAGAACTGGATTTAGGTAGACAGAGAAATAGCTAGACTGCCCACGCAACATGCTTACCCAAACTGTCTCCGTAAATTGCTCCCCTCCCAAATCTGCCTACCCAAAAGGTCCACGCAACATACCCACCCACATTGCTCTCGCAACCTGCCCACCCAAACTGCCAGTGCGTGTGTGACGATTCATTCGTATCCGATAACTTTTACAATTCAAAAAATTACAATTTATTTGATTTCCTCTGTCCATATGCAGACGTGATAAGATCTTGGTTATAATTAATCAACTGGATGTAGTCATATTTGCATATTTTAGAAGTTTTTCTACAAAAAATGCTGTGAAATATCATTTTTCACATTTAATGTTATTGTAAGCATTAGAGAACATTTTATTACTTATATGATTTGATTGCATTTTATGCATCATATTCATTGCATATAGAGTTAAAAAATTATAAAGGAATTAAATTTCATAGAGCAGCCAAATATTATATAACCGTAGAAACAGCTAGGTACTATATTAAGAAAATTCTATTCTACAGATGTCCGCATCAGTGACTATATTGAATTTATACAAAATACATAGAACTAACAAAAGGTAATTTAGTGAAAATAATTTGCAAGAAGCTATCTGTACGAAATTTTTACAAAATAATTAGAGCTGATGGGAAGTAATGTGCTGGCCACATCAGATTTTTTTAAACTCATTTTATACTTTACAAAATATACAATTTTTCATCACATGCCCAGTTGCACCGCTGACCCTTAAATTTTATGCCAGACTTAAACAAAAAATAATCAACCCTAACTTAACCTAACTCACAGAACTCGGGACGTTATACTTGTTTTATAGATAGAATCCGTGCGAAACGTGATAGGCTGTTGCGCAGAAAGCAAACCTCTCTCTCTTAAATTGCCAGATATTTTTCTAGCTATCTATCCTCTTAATATGCGCATTTCATATACCAGTACATTTGGCACTACCTCTAGTAACCTTTCCACCCAAAAACTTTTATAATTTTTTTTTTAATTAGGGGTGATTAACTTGGTAGAATATCGGAAGATATTCCTGTTTGCTCTATTTTGAAAGCATTCTGGTGAGTTTGTACACAGCTGCTGGAACAATTGGGAAACATGTTCTTAACAGTTCTCAATTTTGTTTGAAAAACTTTTTTTCATGTTAATTTAGCTTCTCCCAATGAATATTATCATTATACATAGATAGTTGTAATGACATATATGGTATTATATATACAATTTTATTTATAAGTACTGAAATAAAATGGTGTCCTTAATGTACTTCACAATAGATTTATAGTTCGTGCGTGCGTGCGTGTGTGTGTGTGTGTGTGTGTGCGCACGCGCACGCACACGCGCACGCACACGCAGACGCACATGCACGCACACGCTCGCACGAACTATAAATCTATTAATCTAATAATTAACAGATTGTTTTGGTGTAAATTTCGATTACATTGAAATGTCAGTATTACATATGACATTGACACTTCATCATATGACATTGACCTGCACACTATAAGACTCATAAGGTTTTCGAAAGCTGTTTACATACATCATTTGAAAAATGAAACCTGGGTTTTTACAAGCAGATTCCAACAATTTAAAAATGTGGATTATTCAATGATTTGATTTTTATCGAATGAGTTCTAATTCTCCTACGTGACGTCACATATCTCCTCTTAAAAATTTTATTATTGCTTTTCTTCCAAATTAATGATAATTGAGCGATTTATAAAATACGGGTATTTTTATTTCTGTAAAGAATCAAAAATGGAAGAAAAAAATTGGGCATATAGCCCATTGTACACATGTCAAATATATGATGCGATATTTGTATTTTATCTGGCAGTTAAATTACCCGACACTTTACCAGTAGATTGAAGTACCGGCCCTTATGATTAAATATCATAGAGCAGCCAAATATTTTATAACCATGAAAACAGCTAGAACTATAATAAGATAATTCAGATTCACAAATGTCTGTATTAGTGACTGTATAAAATTTGTACAAACTACATTGAATTAACAGAAGGTAATATAGTGAAAATAATTAACAAGAAACTATCTGTATGCAATTTGTACAAAATATTCAGAATTGACTGAAGGTAATGTGCTGGCCACATCAGATTTTTTAAATTCATTTTATACTGTATAAAATATAAAAATTTTCATCACTTATGCCCAGTTGCACCGCTGATTCTTAAATTTTATGCCAGACTTAAACAAGAAATAATCAAACCTAACATAACCTAACTCACAGAACTCGGGACGTTATACTCGTTGCATAGGTAAAATTCATGCCAATCGTGATTGGCTGTTTCGCAGAGAGCAATACTCTTTCTTTCTCTCTCTTTATTTGCCTGATATTTTTCTATCTATCTATCCTCTTAATGTGCGCATTTCATAGACCATGACATTTGGCTTCTTCTTTAATAACCAGTCCACCCAAAAACATTTCTTTTTTAATTTTTTTAATTAGAAGATGACTAACTTGGTGGAACATTGAGAGATGTTCCGGTTTGCTCTATTTTGAAAACAAGCTGGTAAGTTTTTACACAGCTGCTGGAACAATTTGGAAACATGTTCTTAACAGTTCTTAATTTTGTTTGAAAAACTTTTTTCATTTAAATTTAGCTTCCCCCAAAGGTATTATTATTATACATAGGTACTTACAATGACATATATGATATTATAAATACAATTTCATTTATAAGTACTGTTATAAATTGATGTCCTTAATGTACAAAATAGATTTATAATTATTTGTATTTAATGCATCTTTGATAGTTCCTGGAATTTTGTGTTTCCGTCTTTCATCGCTATATTTGATGTGTGTGTGTGTGTGCGTGTGCGTGTGCGTGTGCGTGTGCGCGCGCGCGTGTGTGTGTGTGCGCGTGCGTGCGTGTGTGTGACGGGTCAGTTTTTTTTTGTGTGGCCTATTTTATTCTCGTGAATATAACTTGTTCTTTTCGAGTACAGTTTTTATTGTGTCTTCTAATCTTAATGTTATTGGATTTTTTGAAGTTTGTTATTTGGTTTTTTCAGCGCTTGTTCCAGTCATTAAATATTTTATGTTTGATATGGCTTTGGCATCATTTACTTGTATTGATATTAATTCGTCATTATTACCGTCCTCCGTGGCTTCTTTTGCAGCTATATCTGCCAGCTCATTTCCTGTTATGCCAATATGTGAAGCAAATGGATTAGATGAATATTAAGCGGATATATTTGGTGGACATGTATGACAGAAGATACTGTATGTTTTTGATTAAGGGATATGTGGCGTCGTTCAAGTTTTTATTGTTCATGAGACAGTTGTATATTCCATATATTTCGGTTGTAAATATACTGATTTCGATAGGTAAACGGTACTTCTGTACTTGGTCTTGAGCAGAGCTGGGCAATACCTGTAAGAAATGTACTATTAGGTTTGCAAGTACTTTCTATTTATAGTACTTTGTACTTGACAAAGTAAGTCTATTCACATGTGCTTGGTACTTAATACTTGGAAAAATACTTGAAGTACAATGAAAAGTACTTGAAGTACTTTTAAATACTTGAAGTACTTTAAATGTACTTGAAGTATTTTAAATATACTTGAAGTATTTTTTTTTATTTGTTTATTTGTCTGAGCACTTCAACTGTTAAGTCATTAGTGCTCCGTCTTAGTTATATTTACATTCTACATTGGTTTTACATTGATAATAACAATATTAGTATTTTTTATATATTTGTATATAAGTTGATTTCCTTCAGGTAGGATAAGATGTTTGGAACATTTTCTATTTTCGTTAAGCATTCTTGAAGAGTTGCTGGGATGCTGTGTGTTCTTCGTTGCTAATCATACTTCGTACATTCTATAAGTAGGTGTTGGACGTTTAATCTTACATTGCAGACGTTACATGTGGTGGGTTCCGTTTTTTTGAAAATATAATCGTGTGTGTATAGTGTATGCCCCGTTCTTAATCTCGATATTATGTTTCGGTCTCTTCTGTTTTCAGATATTTTCCATGGTTTTGTGTTGTCTTTTATATTTCTAAAATGGTTATTTGTTGTTTCCGCCCACTGTTGTTGCCATTTGATGATTAGCCTTGTTTTTGCATGATTTATAAAGTCGTCTGCTAATGTTGGTGTTTGGAGAGTGTTATTTAATTTGGACGCTCTTTTTGCCGATTCGTCAGCTTCTTCGTTGCCTTTAATACCGCTGTGAGAAGGTATCCATAGGAGGGTGATATTTTTGGAGTGTTGTGTTATGGCTGTATGAATATTTTCTTGGATACTTTGGATTTCTGGTTTTTGTGTGTAAAGTTTTAAGATGTTTAGGATTGTGTTCAGGGAATCAGAGCATATTAGATGGTTTGGTTTGTTTGTGGTTTTAATGTTTTTTATTGCTTCTGAAATTGAATATGTTTCTGCAATGTATATGGATGTGTTTTTTGGAAATGTGTATGTTTGTTCAGTGTCTTCTGTTATTACCGCTGCTCCGGTTTTGTCATTTTCTTTAGAGCCGTCTGGATATATTATGTTGTATTCTTTATATATGTAATAGTATAATATTGTTGTGTCAAGTAGTTACCATAGATATAGTATAATAATGTTGTGTTAAGTAGTTACCATAGATATGGTTGTTATGTACATTACGAGTTTGACAAATATAGAATATAGAAAACCGACTTAAGACTTCCGACTGTATCGTATTAAAAGCCCAAAATATATTGTTTGTAATTGCATCCTGACTTCCAAATTTATTTCTCTTACAACCTCAGAAGGGGGATTACCTAAAATTTAGCAAATATATTTTTTTTTTGTTTTGGAAAAATAAAATGAGTTCCGAAGAACAAAACCCTGCTAACGCGCATACCAGGCATATTTCAGACATCGAAGGGAGAGAACAGCCAATACTAATTACTCCTTGTGCTATGCAGTCTATAATATCGAGTGCCGTTAGTGCTGCTTTAGCTAATTTAAACATTGCCCAACCAAATCGTCAACAAGTGTCATTGTCTGATATTAGTACTCAAATTCCCTATTTCAGCGGAGACCATAAAGAAGACGTAGACAATTGGATAAGAAAAATCGACATTATACAAAACAATCACAAAATTGACGACTCTGTCATTTCAGTTTTAGCGACCAACAAATTAGAACACCGTGCCAAAGAGTGGTATGATTCGCAAACCACTCTTAGCAAACTTCCGTGGGCCGATCTCAAAAATAAGATGAAGCTAATGTTCGAAAACACAATTGACAAAATTACATTATACGAAGAAATGCTGCAAAGAAAATGGAAGAGACCTGAACGAATTGAAGAATATTTTTATGACAAATTAAAACTATTAAATAAATTGGACTTACGGACAGACGACAAAATTTTGCATGTTATTCGCGGTATCGACAACACCATATTACGAATTCAACTAAAAAGTAAAGAATTCAAAAGTGAAGAAGAATTATTGAAGGCTATGAAATCATATTCCGAAGAGTTACCTGCCCATTCAAATTCGAAAGTGAAGAAAAATGACGAACAAGACATACCGAACGCGACGAAACAAAACATACGATGCTTCAACTGTAGTGAGTACGGGCATTACTCTGCATCGTGTCCAAAACCGGAGAGACAGAGAGGGAGCTGCTTTAAATGCGGTGAAATGGGGCACACATATAAATCTTGCCCACAGACAAAAAGCTCAGAGAAGGTAAATTTGACCCTGCCTTTATCTGTCACTTCTGTCAAAATCAAAAATTTTGAATTTCCAGTATTAATTGACAGTGGTAGTACTGTCAATATAATTCGAGAAAACGTGGTTCAAAAATCGAATTTATGTGTAGAACCGGACTATCAGGTGTTCACTGGTTTGGGGATGAAGAATATAAAGAGTCTTGGACGAGTAAAAACTTCATTTGAAATTCAAAATTCTTCGTACACATTGCAATTTTCAATAGTACCTAATTCAGCAACTTCTCAAGACGTCATATTAGGTGAACCTTTTTTTGCTTTGGCAGAGGTATCTTTTTCGCCTGCTGGCATGAAGGTAAAGAAAATTTTAACTGATGAAGATGAGACTTCGGATGGAATTTTGCAAATCTCTACAGATGTCTCAAAAGGACCGTCACCAGAAGTCAACGTGAATATATCTGCAGCAGAAGAAATGAGACTTCAGAACCTGCTGTCTACATACGAAGCAGAACTCCAAGAACCTGAACAGGCCGAAGATGTGAAGATGAGGATTCGTCTTACCGAAGACAAGCCCATTGTGCACCGACCGAGGCGTTTGTCTCAGGATGAACAACGAGCAGTTCGTGACATCGTAGATGATATGATGCAGAAAAACATAATACGGTATAGTCGATCTGAGTACTGCAGTCCCATTGTCCTCGCAAGAAAAAAAACTGGTGAGATTAGACTTTGCATTGACTATAGAAATCTTAATTCAATTACTATCAAAGAAAAATATCCTCTTCCGTTAATCGATGACATTTTAGATAAATTAAATAATAAACGTTGGTTTACTTCACTTGATCTCAAGAATGGTTTTTATCATATTAAAATGTCTCCTGAATCTATAAAATATACATCTTTCGTTACCCCGTTTGGTCAATATGAATATTTAGTTATGCCATTTGGTCTTACTAATGCACCAAGCACCTTTCAGCGTTATATAAATTTAATTTTATCTGATTTCATTGCTCGGGATGAAGTTTTAGTTTATATGGACGACATAATGATCGCGACGGAAACTCTTGAACAAAATTTTGAAGTTTTAACTCGCGTTTTAAATACTTTCAGTCGAAAGGGTTTACATTTACGTTTAGATAAATGTCACTTTTTCATGAATGAAATTGAATACCTCGGATATATAATTAACGATAAAGGAATCGCACCAAGTAAAAGAAAGTTAGACGCAGTATCCAAATTTCCGGAACCAAAAAATATTCATGATGTACGTAGTTTTTTGGGCTTAACTGGGTATTTTCGACGATTTATTAAGAACTACGCACGTATTTCGAAACCATTGAGTGATCTTTTACGTATAAATAACACTTTTCACTTCGGTGAACTGCAAAGAACTGCTTTTGAGACCCTTAAAACTTGTTTAATTTCCGAACCTATTCTATCTATATTCGATCCAAAATTAAAAACCGAGCTACATACTGATGCCAGTAGCAAAGGATTCGGTGCTGTGCTTATGCAGCTAGGTTTAGATAATAAATTCCACCCTATTTATTACTACAGCACCAAAACTAGTGAGACTGAAGCTCAGTACCATAGTTTTGAACTAGAGACGCTTGCTATTGTGAAAGCTCTTAATAAATTTAGAGTCTACCTGTTAGGTTTAGAATTCAAAATAGTCACTGATTGTAACGCCTTGAAAATGACGTTAAATAAACGGGATATATGTCCCCGTGTTAATAGATGGTGTCTTGTTTTACAAGAGTTTTCATATACCATTGAGCATCGTAAATCGGAATGTATGACACATGTTGATGCCTTGAGTAGATATCCGGTATCTGTTATAGAATCAAACTTACTCAATATGTTAAAACAAGCTCAAGCACGAGATTCGGAAATTATACAAATAATTGAAAAGTATGACGTAAAGGATTTAAGAATATGTAGAGATTATGACGTGTTAAATGGTTTGCTCTTTCGGAAAGGTCAGAAAAATTTGTTAGTGGTTCCTCGCGGTATGAGAAGAAGTATTCTAATGGAATATCACGATAATAATTCACATTTAGGTCGCGAAAAAACGTTAAATGCTATTCGTGAATTTTATTGGTTCAGGGGGATGTACAAATTTGTAAAGCAACATATTAAAAACTGTTTAAAGTGCATTCAGTACGACGAGAAAATTAAGAAAGACGGTTTTATGCACATTCCAGATAAAGGCGATAGTCCATTTAAAATAATACATGTTGACCACTTGGGACCTCTGAGCAGAACTCGTTCTGGAAACAGGCATGTGTTTATTATTGTTGATGCATTCTCAAAATTTGTATTCTTGAGACCTGTGAAGCAAACCGACTCAAAAAGTGTCATAAAATGCTTGTATGATGTGTTTTCCATGTTTGGATACCCAAAGGTCATCATAAGTGATCGTGGTACAGCTTTTACCTCTATTGAATTTGAAACTTTTAATAAAGATAGAAACATTAAACATGTTAAAATTGCTGTTAGTACTCCACACGCTAATGGTCAAGCTGAACGTTACGCGAGGACAATAAAATCTGCATTAAGCAAGTGTGCGTGCGAAAGTGACTGGGACAATGTGTTAGACAAAATTCAATTTAGCCTCAATAATACTTCACAAAAATCTATAAAAACAACACCAAGTAGGTTATTGTTAGGCTACGATCAGACTTATTTATGTGACAGCAAAATTAGAAATTTAGTTACAATTTTAAGTGATTGTAAACCAATAAATTTAGAGGAGTTAAGGCAGTCTGCAGCCGAACACATTAGGTTTTCACAAAAATACAATAAGGAACAGTTTGATAAGAAAAGACTTGGTTCAGTTCCATATAAAGTTGGTGACTATGTTTGTGTCAAAAAGCCTCATTTGCAGATACGTGGCAGTACTGCATTTACTCCAAAATTTACTGGTCCTTATATTGTAACTAAAGTGCTAGAAAATGAGCGTTATCTTGTTGAGGATATCCCCGGCTATCAACATACAAGCAGATTCTATACAGGTATTTGTTCACCTCAAAATTTAAAGTTATGGCCTTCGGATGCAGATTCTGATTCCGATGTCGAATCAGACTCTGTAGTCGAGGACGACTATTTGTCAGGAGAGGCCGAATTGTAATAGTATAATATTGTTGTGTCAAGTAGTTACCATAGATATAGTATAATAATGTTGTGTTAAGTAGTTACCATAGATATGGTTGTTATGTACATTACGAGTTTGACAAATATAGAATATAGAAAACCGACTTAAGACTTCCGACTGTATCGTATTAAAAGCCCAAAATATATTGTTTGTAATTGCATCCTGACTTCCAAATTTATTTCTCTTACATATATTGTGTTTATTATGTCTGTAAATTCTGAGGTGATTACTGTGGTGGGTGTGTTTTCTTTATTATATTTTGTGAAGTGGTTGTTGAATTTAGGGAATTTAAGGGTCCAAGGTGGGTGATATGTTGGGTACATCTCGTGTATTTTAGGGAAGCTTAGGTTATTTTCGGTAAGGATGGAGTGTATGAGTTTTTGGAATGGGTAGCTCTTTTGTATGCGAGTGTTATTGGAAGTGTAGGAGAATATGTATTTATGAGCAGGGTTGTGTGGATTTGTTGCAAGTTTAGTGATGTATTTTAGTACTAATTTTTCTCTGCGAATTGTTAAGGGTGGTTCTCCTGATTCTGATTGGATGCTTTTTATTGGTGTTGTTCTCAGAAGTCCAAGTATGATTCTTAGTGCAGCGTTTTGAAGTGTTTCTATTATTTTCAGGACGTTTTGCTTTGCTGTGATATATATAATGCTTCCATAGTCTATTTTTGATCTTACTAGGGTTTTATATAGTTTCATTAATGTTTCATTGTCTGACCCCCAGATTTTGTTTGATAATGTCTTTAATATGTTCATTCTTTGATGGCAGTCGGATTTTATATGTTCTATATGTTTTCGCCATGTCAGTTTCCTATCTAAATACATGCCCAGGAATTTTATTGATTCTTCATATTTTATGTTGTTTTCATTGATTCTTAGTACTGGATTGTTGTATTGTACTTTTCTTGTTCTACAGAAGTGTATTGCTGTTGTTTTTGAGGATGAAAATGAAAATCCAATTTCCTTGGCCCAATTTTCTATATTTGTTATTGATGCTTGCAGGTTGCATTGTAGTCTGTGTAGATTTTTATTTTTTGAATAAATTATTAAATCGTCTGCAAATAGGGAGTATTTCACTGTTGGAGGTATTTTATCTTTTATGCCATTTATTGCTAGTAAAAAAAATGTTGGGCTAATTATTGAGCCTTGCGGTATTCCGTTCATTTGGGTTTTCATTTCTGATAAAGTCCGATTGTACCGTACTCTGAATTTCCTGTCTGATAGGAAGTTCTTTATGTAATGTAACATATTTCCTTCATTTTTGCAGTTTTTTAATGTCCATAAAATATTTTGTTTCCAGGTAGTGTCAAAAGCTTTTTACCTTCCGTCACCTTTAGGTAAGGAAGGTATTGTCTTTGGTAAAAAAATTCGATGATGAGTTTTTAATCAATAAGCACGTTTTAGGGTCCCTAGAATACGAATTTACTATTTTTACGATGATGTCTGTATGTGTGTGTGTGTGTGGATGTGTGTGTGTGTGTGTGTGTGTAACAAAATTTTCGTCTGCGATAACTCTAATACTACAGTTACAAAAATTATAATTTTTCGTATACTTCTTCGTTACATCCATATGAAGAGCTGATTAGATTTTGGTTACATTTGGTCAACCGGAAGTACCATTATTTGAAAATTTTAACAGTTTTTCTTGAAAAAACTATGTTAAATATCATTTTTTCACATTTGATGTTATTATAAATATTAAAGAATATTTTATTCTCTATACGATTTGACTGCATTTTATACTTAATATTAAATGGATATAGAGTTAAAAAATTATAAAGAAATTAAATTTCATAAAGTAGCCATAGCTATGGAAACAGCTACTATATTAAGAAAATTCTGATTGAAAGATGTCAGTGTCAAGTGAAATTAAGATAGTGTGTTTGTCTTATAATTTTACAGGAAATTTTGCTTTCTGTATGGAATTTGTGTAAAATACATACAACTGCTTTAAGGTAATGTACAAGAAATAATAATAATAAATCTTTTATTTCTGCAGATACATTACACTGTATATAGAAAACGTCACAAAATAATAATTTTCTGTATGAAATTTGCATAAAATACATGCAACTGCCGGAAGATAATGTACAAGAAATAAAATATTTAATTTAGCAAGGAACTTTCTGTATGAAATTTGTACAAAATACATAGAACTGACGGAAGGTAATGTGCTTGCCACATCAGATTTTTTAAGATCAAATGATACCGCAATTTCATGTTGTTGGTTAGTAAAAGCTGATTGTATTTCGGATGTCAGACATATTAATGGGTCCATGGTAGATCTTGCGTTTCTAAAGCCGTTTTGTTCGGGTGTTAGGATTTTGTCTTTCTAATTTCCACAATAGTCTCTTGTTTACCATTTTTTCCATTATCTTGCATAGGATGTTTGCTAGTGCAATTGGTCTGTAGTTTTGTGGGTTAGTTTTATCTTTATTTGGCTTCAGAATTGGTATTAAAATTACTTCTTTCTATTTATCTGGTAGAGTGTGTGTATGCCATAGGTGGTTATAAATGTCGAGTAGGTATTGTGTGGCTTCCATTGGTAACTGCTTTATCAGTTCGGGGGGTATATTGTCTGGGCCAGGGCTGGTATTAGCTTTGGTGTTTTGCAATGCGTATGTTAGTTCTTGAAGTGTAAATGGATTGTTGATATGGTTTCTATCCTATTGAATAATAAATGGAGCATTTTCCGATGTGATTTTTGTATTCAAGAAGTCAGGATTATAGTGTTCGTTTGAAGAATTGTGTTCAAAGGTTTTAGCTAGTTCGTTACATATTTTTTGTGTGTCTGTTATGTTTCTGTTGTTCACCTTTAGGAGGGTTGTGTTTGTGGTTGCACTGTTACCTCTAATTTTTCTAATTCCTTGCCATACTTCCTTTATTGGTGCGGTTGTGTTTAATTTTGAAACAAAATTTCTCCAAGATATTATTTTAGCTTGTTTTATGTTCCTACGTGCTTTAGCTCTCGCATGCTTTTTATCAGGTTTTCTGTTGTCTTATTTTTCTTGTACTTATTTAGTGCTTTCTTGTGTTCTCGCACAGCTTCTTCACAATCTTTGTTCCACCATGGTGTTGTTTTTGGTCTTTTATTTGTTGATTTTAGACCTACTGCTTTGGTTGCTGCTTCTGTTATATTCTTAGAAAATATTTCCACAACTTCGTTAATGTCTGTGTTTTTTTCTACTTTGTTGTAGTTTTTTTGTAATAGACTTTTGTGAAGATTCCAGTCACCTTGATCGAGTTTCCACTTTTTTGCTTCATATTGGTGGTTGTCGTAATTTGTCAGGTGTTTGAAGTGATTTATTATAATAGGAAAGTGGTCTCTGGTGTCTGGGGTGACTTCCCATACTAGATCGGGAGCTATGTTTGGGCTGCAGATAGATAGGTCTATGCAGGAGAAAGTACCATGTGCTTGTGAGAAATGAGTTGGAGATCCGTCGTTCATTATGATGTCATTTTCGAATATTTTTTCGATTGTTCTTCTTTTAGTGTTTGTGCTTAGGGAACCCCATAAGGGATTATGTGCATTATAATCTCCCACTATGATGTATGGTTTTGGTAATTGTTTAATTAGGTTTTCTATGTCGTCTTTTTGAGTGTGATGGTTTGGTGCTAGGTATAAGTTGCAGATTGTCATTTCTTCTGGAACGTATATTTTTACTGCTTCTAAACTGGTATTTAAGTTTATTATATCGTAGTGGTGTTCATTCTTTATTAGTATCGCAACCCCTCCACTTGCATGTTCTCTATTTTCTCTATCTTTTCTATGGGAGATGTAGCCTTTAAATTTTAATATTTGTGTTGGTTTTAGATTTGTTTCTTGTAAGCATATGTAATGAGGATTTAGAGAGTATGTGTATTTCTGTATTTCTGCTATGTTTGTGTAGAATCCATTGCAGTTCCATTGTAGAAGTGTAGTATTATTTTTATTATTGTTGTGATCCATAGCTTTTTTCGCTATAAGTATCGTCCGATTCTATATTGCTGTCTTCGTAGGTTTTTTGACTCGTGTCGCTATATTCGTCTCCATTTTCTTCTGCTAGCTGTTTTCTTATTTTGGATGTGATTCTTGATATTCTGGCTTTCATACTTCTGCTTAAAGCGTTAGGGCGGAGTTCTTGTAGCATTACTACAAGGTCGTTAATGTTTTCTGTATATTCTCTTGCTATTCTCAGTTTATCGTCGTTTCCAAAACTATTTTCGGGAAAATCTTTTATCTGTTCAAAATTAAGGACATATTTATTTGGTTGGGTTTCTATAACTTTTTTCACAGGTTTTATTTGTAGGTCAATTTGTTCAATTAGTATTTTGTCCAGCTGGTTGTCTTGTCCTGCAGATTTTTTCTTTTTTCTGCTATGATTTCCGTCTTTTGAATTTTTTGATGCTGTATCACTCAGTCGTGTGGATGCGGGCCTTTTAAATATTGGTTTTGATGTTCCTGCAGTATTTATTTCTGTTTCCAAAGTACCTTTTGTAGACTGTGTTTGGCTGTGTGCGCTGTTTAATTCTTCAGTTTGCATGTTTTCTGAGCTGGTGTGTTGGGATGTTACTGTTTTAGACTCTGCGTTTGCTTCTTTTTCTGTATTTATTGGTGTTTGGGTATCTGTATTATCTATTTCTTGATGTTGTTCATACTCTGTAATTGATTCGGGGTTGCACTGACTAGCTGTGTGTCCAGGTTTTTTACGGAGGAAACAGATCATGTTTTCTTCTGTTGTTCGAAAAATTTTATGTGAGATTTCATCGTAGTCAACAGTTATTGTATTAATATTGTTAGTTTCTGGTTCAGGTATTATATACACCTGTCTTCTAAAACTCAGTACGTGTGCATATTCTGTATTTTGCATGCCAACTCTTAAAAACGTTATTGGTGATACTAGTTTAATTTTATGTTCTCTGAGTTTTTCTTCAATTATACTGTGGGGAATTATTGGGTTGACATTTGATAAGATAAGACGTTTTGCTGGTGAGCTGTAGTGTCTGATATTTATTTTGTTATTTTGGATATTAATTGTTTCATGATTTTTTATTGGGTCGTCCGCTATTTTTTAGCTGTTTAAAAATATGCATATTCTTTGTTTTGAAATTTTTGATGCAAACAGGATATTTTGTGGTTGTACTATTTGTCCTATGGTTGTTATATATTCTCTTATTTTTATATTTTCAATTGCAGGCATAAGTATTGCTTGATCTTTTTTTGGAAATAGACTGTTCATTGTGGCGTTCGCGTAAGACTGGTTGTTAGCTTGCTGTGGTATAGTGTTCATATTTGTTGATTTGTAAGCTAACGACTCCTGCCGGGCAGAGGCCGTTATTAATTTTTAATTAAACTTGCAAATAGTTGTTAAGTTTGATTTTTATTGTTAAAGAATAGCATTTTTCCTATTTGTCCGCAGATGTCGTGCGGTGTATTATTTACTGTTTTGCGTATTCTTAGGTTGTGTTAAAGTTTTTCGGATAAAGTGTATTCAAGAAACAAAAGGAGGATAAAAAGGATAGGTACGATACCTTCTCTTTGGTGATCTTCTTTGTTGAATTTTGAAACACGTAAGTGGCTCTAATATCTGATTTTTAATAAGGCGCGTTTATTTCAATGTCACCTTCTCACATTAACTCAAAAGTATTTTAAATGTACTTTAATTACTTTAAATACACTTAAAGTGCGATAAATAATTTAAAAGTTAACATTGTTGTGAGAATTGTTTGTCTATCAGTGTTTCTTTTGCAGTGGTGTAGTGTTAGTCTTGTAGCACATAGTTATGTTAGTTTTATTAAAAAATATATTTTCAGCAATAATATGAAAATAGATATATTTGCAAATTTTTTTGGTATAAAAGTTAAATCTAATCTGCATACTGCATATAATGTTCATAGTACCTAACTGCAGTGCTAGGAATTTGCCGTATCGCCTGGCGATCGCATGACGTAAAAATTACGTCATTCTAATATCTCGATATAAATTGGTTGCCCTAAGCCGGATACCAGTCGAAACTAATAAAACTCAAAATTCCCAACTACAAACACAATTAATTGACACTCTACTAGCTCTATACAAAGACTATTTAGATCAGAAACATTGACCTAATCACAATAACAACAATATTGTAGAAGCAATAGGTCTATTCGACGCACCATCCGACTCTAGTCCAGCTCATTGCGTGAGCAAAGATTTAGAAATGGAATCGGGTGTTGCCAAAATTTTCAAAAACTAATTTTATAATGTGCACAAATTAAAGTCTCAAAATCCACAACTTCATAATCTAGTATATTTAAAACCCTACAAAGATATCTATTATACTTAATAACAAATGAAAACTATTATAATAAACCTACTAAACAAGGTATATTTAATACTTTACTAAATTTCAGAAAATTCAGTTTACATCATAATACCAGAAATTTAAGTATACTGATAACACTGACATACTAATAACTGCATACAAACACCCTGAAACAAAACTCCCCAGATCGAATTAAATATAAACGAAGCAGAAAACATGAAATACATTCATGAATTCATAGAAAACTTTAACACAGAGTTAAAGAATAAGACAGATAACAAAGACCATGATACTCAGTCCCTTGCAGTCGAGGTAGGTGACTCACAACATAATGCGATAAACGATGACGACACAAGCGATAGTGATATCACAATACATTCAAGTAAAGAAAATATTATCGTCGGAATATCGATAGTAGAATGCCCCGTAAACTATGGCAAAAATTAAATTATTTTAACAGAAGTCGACCTTAACCCCAAACAGGTAAAAATTACAAAACTATACGATAAAAAAATACGATTGAAAGTAGAATTTTCAAAATTTAGTTACGAAACTGAAATAATTGCATTTATTAAAGAATATCTTGTTCCAAAAGTAAAATATCACATTTATTTTTAAAATGACCTATACGAGAAATTCAGTGTAATCCTTCAAAATTAAATTATTTTAAAAATTCTCAACTATGTTTAGTAAAATGTACAAAATTTTAAGTGACGTCAACAACGAGGAAGAAATCATATAAACTTTTTAAATATATTTTGACTTACCATAAATGTAAAATTATGTACGTAAAATGGTCAATAAATTATTATTATTATTATTATTATTATTATTATTATTATTATTATTATTATATTACCATTGCCTCAAAACTAACCACAGCGGTATTGACGAAACGGAAGCGCACATAAAACAGCAATATTACTGGCCAAAATTACGGAAAACCGATCAAACTTTTATAAATAGCTGTAAAATATCCCACGTAACAAAGTACGACAGGAGACCCTTATATGTAAATTTAAACATCACAGAGCAACGACACCTTTCCAAATTTTACATGTAAACAGCATTACTTTAGAACCAGCAAATTTTTTGACTATTGTAGATTCATTTTCAAAATATGCACAAGCGTACAAATTAAATTCAGTTTGTAGTAACCTGGTTAAATATTTAACACAATATGGAATCCCAGAACAAATTATTTTAGATAACGAGTTAGATTTTAAAAACTCAGTCGTAAAATAATTGCTAACTGCATAAAATCGATATATGTTTTATAAGCTCACAACATCCAGAATCTAACGGCATCATAGAACGCTTCCACTCAACCCTTATCCAACTCATCAACTGTTAAATAACCAAAAAGAATACAAAACGGAGCCTATAGAATCCAAAGTAAATTATGCGTCATTAGCTTAGTGCGGGCACAAAATTGAAACCACGCGAAATTATTGCCGGTGATTTAAACACCAACTCTCCATTTAATATCGACCTCGAAAAACAGCTTAATAACAATTATATAGAAAGTCACAAGAATAAAACTAAATTACTTTACGAATTAATTAGGGACAAAATCCATGCGAATAAAGAAACGGTAATAAGTAAATGTTATAAAAATAAAGAAGAATTGCTAGAAATCCCCAAAAGGGTATATGTGAAAAATAAACAGAAACAACAAAAAACTAAAGACAAATACAAACCCGAAAAGCTAAGCAAAATTAATAAACATCGTAAAAACTTTGAACCAATTCCCTGTTGTTCGCATTGGGACAAAAAACAATGATTAGGAACATAACGGAAAACCTCGGAATCCTTCCCATTAACCTCGGTCCTGCCAAACTCAAAAAGAGGACTCACACACTTCATGCACTACTATAATCTCAAAGCTCTTCTTAATAAATAAATAAATCTTGGATACCTGAAACACTGCATTTTACGCTCTCCATTTACTTACACTTTTATAAATTTATTCAGTCAGTGTTAAATTTGGAAATTATATCAAGCGGTCAGTAAAAAGTTTGTGAACAATATAGTGATTTAGTTTTTGTGAGTAAGTGCAGTGTGAATGAATTAGCTCTGCATTTATCGTGTAAGTAAAAATTTATCACTTGCTTTCTGTCACTTCCTAATAAATCAAGTTTATTCGGCTACAAATTTAATTAACAACACACGGATCACAAGAGTATACTACTACGTATATCATCTAGATATGTCTACTTGTCCAAATTGTAATAAAGAAGTAAATATAGATTAACATAAATCTATATCTTGTGATGGCTGCCAAAAATGTGACTTGTGTCAATCTAACTTCAGAAGACGCTAAACGTTTTACCCGATCAACCGTAAAGTATGTAAAAATATGTTTAGCCGAAGTTAATACAATTTCTACATTAAAAAGGATTATACTTGATTTAACATCCGAAATTGAAGAACTTAAACAAAAATTTAGTACTACTAAAAATTTTAATTAATCTGCTCTTACGGAAACTCTTATCGTCGAAATTAATCAGCGTCACCTTCGACAAAATAACGTAATTATTTCTGGGATACCTGAATCTGATTCTAAAAATCTTTCTGAAAAGGTTTCAGCAGTCATTGAAAAAATTGCTCCGAATACTAACATCTCAGACTGTAAAATTCATCGAATTCGAAAAACAACTAATTCACGTCCTCGTCTTGTTAAAATTAGGTTGCAGAAATATGAAAATGCAAAAAAAAATTTACGCTTGCTCAAAAATGCTCGAAATCACCGAGATCTAAAGAATATCTATATTTATAGTAACAAAACGCCTATGCAACAAAACATGTTTAAGGATGTTAAAAAAGAATTAGACCAACGCAAATCCCAAGGTGAAAATGATCTTTATATTTCTTATAAAAGTGGCTATCCTCAAATACTAAGAAACTAAACTCTTCACTACCCAACACGATTCATCTTAACATTTTTTATCAAAACGTCCAAAGGCTCAACACTAAGATGAACCAGCTTTACATAACCTTCCCATCTCTTGATCTTTATGCCATCTGCCTCAGTGAAACGTGGTTAAGAGTACTTTCGAATGACGACATTGGTGCGCTACGCACACCTTTGCTAGTTTGCGTTTTCAAACTTTATGTATGGTATTATTAATTTTAAAACTTGATTTCCTTGTTATAAAAGCCTTGAGGAATGGCGCTTAACCAAAATTAAATCCATTTACTTATTTATAACAAACATTTTCAGTGTTAAAAAGTTAGAAAAAATGCACTTTTTCATCATGATAAAAAATAATTTAATTTATATTTTTTAATAAATTTTCAGCTTAGCGACCAAGTATAACCTTTATCTTTCAAATATATTTAGAAAAAATACTTAATGTTTAGAATTAAACTAGAAAAAAGCTAACCAATAAGCATCTATAATCACAGATTTGTCGCATTGAAATGTGGTGCCACCACTCGGCAATCCCTTGCAATCAACAAGCTCCGCCCATAAGCCTCTGGCAGCATGACATTCAGATAGATTTCTTAGATTTTCGATTCCTAGACCACGTTTAAAAAATTATAAAATATTTTTCCTATTTCGATTTTTTTTATTTATAATTAAATATTAGATTTCAGTAAATAAATAAACACAATTCATTTTCTTCACTTTATTTTTTCTTTCGAAATACTCATGTACATTTCAAGTGTTAAACACCCATCATCGGAGTACAATTTTAATAATTACAAATAAGAAACTTTATATCCTTAACAAATTATTAATTATTACATCTTAAACATATTGGCCAATCCTAAAATAGTTGTTGTGGTTTACAAAAGTTGAACTTTGGTGACCTCAATTTACGGTATTTACTTGCAATTCTATAATCTGAGCTAATGACTGGAAAGATCACAAATTCGGGCATCTTTGGCTATTTAACTAATTTTAAGAACCGTTTATCCAGTGGTGCCCGGTCAAAATTTAACAAATTATCCTTTTGTTTTTCTTGCATATACCATCCAACATATTTTAATTTTTCTTATTGTAGCAACTTTTAATCAATCAAGTTACATTTTTCAAATGTATGTCCTGTTTCAAGTTTATGGACTTGAAAATATTTTTACATTTTTCATAGTACATAATGCTCTTTAAACCTAGTTAGGTTGTTTCTTTTTGTTTGTTATAATTTAGAACAGTATGAACAAGTAATGGAATAAATTCCGAATTTCATATTCACTTCGATTTTATCTAAATTGTTTGCTATTAAGTTTTTACCTCTCGCTAAGAGAGGTATTGAATTCATGCTAAAAATTGCATATCCAGATTTTAGTGAATAAGCACGTTTTAAGGTCCCTAGAATCCGATTATAACATTTTTACGATGGTGTGTGTGTGTGTGTGTGTATGTGTGTATGTGTGTGTGTGTATGTGTGTGTGTGTGTTTGTGTGTGTGTTTGTGTGTGTGTGTGCGCGTGCTTGTGTGCGTGCGTGTGTGTGTGTGAGTGTGGATTCGATACATATAAATTCACTATTATATCTTCTATAGATTAAATGATAAAGAAATGTATATAAAATAATTTGATGTAAAAAATCTAAGATCAAACTACTTCAAGGCAAGAAATTCAAATGTTTGTAATTGACACATAAATGTCACTGTCAAAAATATTTATATGCCACTGTCAAATATATTTGTACATCATTATGAAGATTATGAAAATAAAAAAAAGTCAACAACGCAAAAGAATATACGTAAAAAAGAATATAAAAGAAATTTGCAAAAAAATGACGAATATAAAGAAAAAGAAAGTAGAAAAAGATTATTTCGGGATATTGAATATAAATAAATAAATAAATATATTATCACGGCATATTACGCATTGCTGGGTGTGCCAATCTGCTTTGTTTGCAGATATCGGTAATGATGATGACATATTTGTACCGTGCGGGCGTTTACCAGGCGTCACCTCACGGGCAATCATTGCTGGTGTGGAGAGTGCACCACAGGGGTCAATTTTGTGCCGAGACTTCTCAATTATTCTTTAAATAACCATAATAACATGTATGAGTCGGTGTTGCCTAAAGTTTATTGTTCAATATTTACGTACATAATTATACGAACGTACGGTAGACCTAAAATTTTAAGAGTGGGGAACATTTAGCCGCACCCACTAGTCTCTTCAGAACTTCTTCCCCCTGCTCGCCTACAAAACCTTAGATGGTATCGGACTGTTTAAAAGGAGCCTTAAGTGATATTGTGCTTGATTCTGAAATCTGTGATGGTTCTTCTTCAGTGTTTCGTTCGGGTCGTAACTTTGCTGAATGTAACGGGGTGGCGGTGTACTTATTTTAATTAACAAGAAATTTAACGCAGTTATTGTCAATTTGAAAAACTTTTTGCATTTCCTGCCACAAAATATTGATGTGGTTTGTTGTAAACTAACTAATAGTAGTGCTATTATTTATACAGGGTGATTCATCGGTCTGTCCTCTCTTTATAACTCTTGTATTTCAAGTCAGATAGAAAAACTCTTCAAATATAATTTATATGATACATTATTGTCTATCTACGTACCATATGCATTTGTATACAGGGTGCTCCGTTTAAGCGCAACAATATGTAACTTTATATTTCTTAATAGAACACTCTATATTTATTTATTTATTTATTTTGATATTAAATTAGATTCCCTTTAAAAAAGTATTAGGTAATAAAAGGTCTAAAAATATAAATTAAGAAGTTTCTTACGTTCATAAAAAATAGTAGTTCAGAGTGGAAAAAACCATAATATAATACTAAATTTTGATCCTATTTTATTAATACTTATTTTAAACATTACACTAATTCTAAGGAAGCTATTAAAATTTAGTGACAGACTAAATAATGCAAAATTATAATAAATGCTCGAAAACTTGTTCTTCAACTTCATTAGATTTTTCTATTATAAATATTATACTAACCATCTCATCTTTACTAAAATTTGTATTATTCATTTTCACATCAACATCAACAATGATAAACTAAGAGTATTTGGACAACTTGTTTGTTCAAATTCGAAATAATTGATCAAATTATCCATAGCTTACTTTGTTAATAATATGATAGAAACATATCATTCAACGAATAAAGGTAAATAACTTCTTAATTTATAGTTTTAGACCCCTTATTACTTAATACTTTTTTAAAGGGAATCTAATTTACTATCAAAATAAATAAATAAATATAGGGTGTTCCATTAAGAAATATAAAGTTACATATTGCTGCGCTTAAATGGAGCAACCTGTATACAAATGGATATGGTACGTAGATAGATAATAATCATATAAATTATATTTGATGAGTTTTTCTATCTGACTTAAAATAAAAGAGTTATAAAGAGAGCACAGACCGATGAATCACCCTGTATATTCACGGTTTATATACCCCCAGCTATGAATTATGACTGCTATTGTAGTTTCTTTGAATTTTTTGAGAATTTGCCTTTTTTATTCGATAATAATTTTCCGATTATTGGCGATTTTATTATCCCTGAATATGTGTCCGATACTACAAATCGAAATGTTTCATTATGTAATAATTTTATATCTTATATTGAAGCTAAGCAATTTAACAATGTGTACAATTATAATAACATTATTAGATTTAATTAATCCAAATGTATCTTGTAAAGTTAATAGGGATGATTCTTTGTTTGATGTTCAATATAATCATCATCCCCCACTATCTATTAATGCCAATATTGCATTAAATAATTATCAAACAGACTGCTTGCATAATGTATCTGAGTCATTTAACTTTAAAGGAGCTAATTTCCCGAAAATGTATCATCTAATTTCTTCATTTGATTGGGATACGTTAAAAGATTTTTCTGATGTAAACTCAACGTGAGAATGTTTTTACAATAATTTGTATTCAATCTTTAAGAAATGGTTCCAATAAAACCTATAAGAATTGTAACCGCCTTGGTTTACGTCACAAAATAAATCAGTTCTCAAGCAAAAATCTCATTATTTCAAAGTGTTTAAAAAATATCCTCTTATTATAAATTATTATGAAATATATAATTTTTTGAGATCCATCATATGACAATTATGTAAATAATTCTGAAAAGTCATTGATTACTGAACCGAACAAATTTTGGAATTTTGTGAACGCAAAAAAGAATAATTCATCTTTTCCTTCAACTATGAATTATAATGAAAACCATTTTGACAAACCCAGAGATATAGCTGAAGCTTTTGCAGTACACTTCCACAATATCTATGCTCCTCAGTCAAATGATCCTCTTCCCGATATTAAAACTGCATCAGATATTCCGGTTGCATTAACTGAGTTGTCTAGCTGTGAAACTGAGTCCGCATTGAAAAAAACTTAAATCCAATCTATCTTGTGGACCTGATTTAGTCTCGAGCACTATATCACATTTAATTTAGCACTTAAGACTGAAAATTTTCCTAATGTTTGGAATATTGCTCGTGTTACTCCAGTTTTTAAATCCGGAGATAAATCCAGCATACAAAATTATAGACCGATTGCTGTAGTTTCAAATTTTAGTAAAATTTTTGAAAGCTTAATATATAAAACAATTAATAGTCGAATTAAAAACCAAATATCGTTTCGTCAGCATGGTTTCATGTCCAAAACATCGACTTCTACCAACTTGTGTTACTTTACACACTTCGTTTCATCTGCCCTAGACAATAATACCCAAGTTGACATAATATATACCGACTTCGCAAAAGCTTTCGACAGAATAGATCACGCCATTTTAATCAACAAACTTCATTCTTTTTCTTTATCTAAATCCGTAATTTCATTTCTTTCTTCCTACTTACAAAATAGATTCTTCTTTGTTCACTTCCTTGGCTACAACAGCTCTCAGTTTGATGTTCCTTCAGGAGTTCCTCAGGGATCTAATCTTGGCCCTCTTCTTTTCCTTCTCTTCATTAATGATTTATCATACATATTTGATAGTAACATACTTATGTTTGCAGATGAACTCAAAATTTTTCGTGCTGTTTCAAATTACATTGACTGTTTAGAATTACTGCATGATCTTAATGCATTAAACGAGTGGTGTGATTTAAATAAACTTTATCTTAATGTTAACAAATGCAAAGTCTTAACATTTACTCGCAAAAAGACACATACCATTTTTAATTATAGCATTAATCAGCATACTTTTGCAAAGTGCGATACAACGCGTGATCTTGGTGTCTTATTTGATTCTAAATTAACATTTGTGCCTCATATTCAACTAGTCACTAGCTCCACTTATAAAATGCTTGGATTTGTTATCCGTAACACACGCAACTATCACAATCTACAGGCAATATTTTCATTGTACTTTTGTTTTATTAGATCTAAACTTGAGTATTGCTCAATAATTTGGAGTCCAGTGTATGATATTTACCTAAAGTTGATTGAGTCTATACAAAAAAATTCATAAAATATATCCATTTTAAAATCATGGGCTCTTATCCTGATTATAGGGTTTCCTATGAAATCTTGCTAACTATATTTGATTTTAAGTCTCTTTTGCATGGAAGAAATTTCAGTACACTCATGTATCTTTTTAAACTTATTCACAGCATTATAGACGACCCGTATTGCCTTAGTACCCTTTATTTTCTTGCTCCCACTTCAAACCAGATCACAAAGTATTTTCTATGCAGCTGCAAGAACAAATATTTTTTTGCAGTATGAGTCAAATAAGTAATAAATTTTCCGACAGAGTCCTTAATTCGTATAATGAATTTCGAAATCAATGAAATACCTGTAATTTTTAGTGTATGTATTTATATATAATTTTGAAGAATTGAGTCATTGCTTTTTCTGTCGCATCAATTTGGTAAAATCCCCATATTTCGGCGCCATATAGAACTGAAGGTATTAACCCATTATGTCCCAGGATAAAAAGTAATGTGAGTTTGAATTTCGTTTTCTTGTATATAGTTACTTACACGAAGGCATAATCAAAACTGAAAAAAAAAATATTTTTTTCAACTTACCTTTTGAATTAAAGCCTGTCCTATAAATATGACACTGGGATCATCCGGTATCAATAAAAATAAATTAGACAATATACTTGTTTTAATAATACAGTATTATATTTAATGATAAATACAAAATTTTCTCATTAAATATTGAATGAATACATTTATTATTAATACTAATTGAAGACTATAATAATAACCAAAGTATAAAAAAATTATTTTTTATGAAATACTTCAAAACAGTTTTTACACAGAGTTATCTGGCATTTTCCACAGTATGACAATGGTTTAGCTTTGCAGTTTTTACCTTGACACCTTCGTTGTTTATCTCTTTGCTTCATAAAATGATCCTTGTTATCATAACGTACGTCATCAAACACAGCTGACGTAGATGGAGATTTCAAATGTGTTAAAGGGTCCTCTGAAGAAACTTTTAGATATGTTACAGCAATTGTTCTTATAAACTCCAGTAATTCTATTTTGGTACTGTTTACTTTACAATAAATTATCCATGAATTTACAAGAGCCATGTCAATCATTCGAGTAAATAAAACCCAATACCATTTTTTTGATCTAATATTTATGTTGTACTTGCCGACAAGCCAGTCGTGGTGATCAACCCCACCCATACAAGAATTATACGATTTTATCACTTTTGGTTGTGGAACATTTGTTTTACGTTTTTGTTTTCTGTCCCATCTGCCTGCTGTAGCAACTGGTTCTACAGTATCGTGATTTGTACCTATGGTGACACATTTATTGTCATTCCATTTCACAATTAAAATTTCACCAGTATCGTCGAAACGATAATCGTATGAACCTCGTGATTCTTTTGCAAGAGCTTTTGATGTTTTTAGTGGACATTTTGATATCCTATTCTCTCTCATAGTGCCTGTGGCTCTGTACCCCAAATCTCGTAGGTGTACTAACAAATCCCTGCTGGTAAAAAAATTGTCAAAGTACACACAGTGACTAGCAGGATTATTAACACATTTTAACATATTTAAAACTACCCTAGAACCCAAAGCAATATTTTCCATTTCATTTCTTGCAATTTCGCGTCCCGCATATAGATCAAAATTGTAACAAAATCCACTATTTCCACATAATGCCCACAGCTTATAGCCAAATCGTATGGGCTTTCCTCTAATGAATTGTTTTAAACTGTGTCGTCCATAGTATTTGACAATCATTTCGTCAATAGATAAGTTCTTCTCGAAGATGCCCCATTGTTGAAATGAATTGTTTATCATACGAATTAGTGGTCTAACTTTAAATCCTTTGTCTTGTTTATTATCTTGAGCTTTATTATTATCATTGAAATGAATGTAGCTTTTAATTTTATGGTAAGTATTGCGTGTCATACACTTTTTGACAATGTTCAAACCCATATCTTCATCTCCGCTCCAATAACTTCTTTCAGACGGGAGCTTATGATATCCCGACAGTATCAATATTCCCAGAAAGTTCTTTATTTCTTTACATGTTACTGAGAATGATGAATCATTTTTTATTGTATGTGCATATCTCATTGTTTCTGTTCGAATATACTCAACTATTTCTTCGGTTATAAAATATTCAAAAATTTGTACTGGTGATTTTCCTTCCAAATGCTGTTGCATTTCTTGAAATTTTAAGACAGCATCATTACCCTCACAAGGTAACTTGGTGTATGAAGGGTCTTTCTGTCGCCAAGTACAAGTATCATTTGAAAGAGTACGCATTTTTTTGGTATTCCTACTACTTGCAGGTTCTACTATTTCCGTCTCATTTCCAGTTGATAAGCTATTATACTCAAGTACTAATTCACCCGGTACGTCATTTACTTCAGCAATTCCCACAATATCTTCATCAGCCTCATCTTCGTCCGTCATATCATCTACTTCCGGTGGTAATACAATAACTTTAGCGTTTTCAATGTCATTATAAAAATTTGGATCACTTATTATATCTTCTAATTCACCTAACGTAAGTGCTTTATGGTTCATTATTTCTAGTAAACTGCTAAGTAAATTTACAGTACACTATTTACAAGCTCCAAGTACACAGAAACGCATGAAACTCTAACCAACGGCGAACAGTGACTAAACGCGTTCGAACTTGTATATATTCATTCAAGATACCTCTACCTCCCAGTGTCCTATAAATATGACACCAATATTTAACAATAAATAAAATTGTTTGCAAATATATTTAATAACGTTAACTAAAAGTACATGATGTTATTGTATTTCTAAATTAAGAAAAACTAGTAAACTTTAAAATTTTGTAATTTATTTATAAAGAAATATTGCAAAATATTGTAGATGACACGATCACCCGAAATTGAGGAAATTCAATTATTTAAAAAAAAATTGTTTATTTAAAAATAACTAATTAAAAAATGTTATAGTATTTTTTTATCATTGTAGAACGTATTGCATATAAATTTATTCAAAATTAATATCCTTAACATTGTTTAAAAAAATGATTAACGCGTGTCCTAAAATTATGACACTGGGATATAATGGGTTAATAATGATTTATATAGATGAGTGATGGTATCCCAGAATTGTATTTTTGATTTCAACATAATATTTTTTTACAGAACCTGCTGATCGATTACCTTTACTCAAATTCTTTTTTGTGTTTTCATTAAACGTCCCGGAATATGTAAAAACTATTCCTAAATATTCATACTTATTAGAGCATTCTATCTCCTGATTTTGACATATATTTTATTATGCGTTTAGGTGGCATTCCCTTGTGAAAATTTATAACTTTCGTCTTATTTGCATTAACTTGAAGCTCTAGCGAATCGCAATATTCGGATGAGGTCTGTAATTTACGTTGGACATCTACTTGAGAGTTCGCCAAAATCATACGCATATTGTAGACTAAGGATATCAGTTTTTTGGTTAATGAAATAACCTTCTATATTTTTTTCTCTAAAATAAAGCTCCAAGTCTGACATGTAAACAGCAAAGAGTAAGAGACTGGAACATTTGCCCTGTAAAACCCCTTTATTAACTTCTATTTCATCCGAAATTTCGTTGTTAATATTTATTCTCATTGGTGATACGGACACTACTAGAAACTCGCTTGATTTCATTTTTAAGGAGGATATATTCATCATTAATATTGTTGGATGCAGCAGTAAATATGTCAGTCTGTTGAAATCGTTCTTGATATTGTACTAATTTTCACTACCTTCTTTTCGGAGTTATTATAATGACAATTTGTGAAATTTAATGTTTCAATCGAACAAATAAAGTGATCTGATAGAAATATTTCATCGACCACAACGAAATCTACTACAAAGTTTAGCATAGCACTATTATCGACCCATACAAGATCTATTGTACTTTTGCCATTAGTACTAGCAATTGTGTATTTACCAGGATTATCGCTAAGTGAGCTACCATTAAGTACTATTAGATTTTCCTTTTCGAAAACATCTGTCATTTTTAATTTGTATTATATTGTTAATTAAAATAAAGTTATTAAAAAAACTCTCCTCATATATAAGGAAAATGGATAGTGGGTTTGACAGTCAATATATTGTAGGCTTAAGTGAAGTACACTTTTTTTAATATATCAAGCTTTCGGTTATATTTTTAGCCACCTCAGGACACTGTAATACAATAATAAATACGTACAATATGTTGCGAATTATTATAATTTTAAATACTCACATTAGTTGAGATTATATGCCTACAATATTTTGACTGTCAAACCCACTATCCAGTTTCCTTAACAAATTACAGTCGCAATCTGAGTGATAAAGACGGGCACATGACTGTTCATTTCTAGCTCAGAAACGGATGACTTGAGGTTATCAAATCCAAAACAGGGAGTATATACATTTATATAAAATGAAACTGCCTCCATTTGGTGATAGGTTTCACACCTAACACATGTTTGTATTGTGTGACTATGTATATTTCGCACGCATATTCAGTATATTTTATGCATGTTCATTTTGTTTTATTGTAGAATTTTTTTAAACACAGATACCCTATTCTAAGTAGGTTCTGCTGTAATAATTGAAAAATGCTAAAATAAAACTTGTTATGAAAATAAATAACCTTCTATATTTTTTTCTCTAAAATAAAGCTCCAAGTCTGACATGTAAACAGCAAAGAGTAAAGGACTGGAACATTTGCCCTGTAAAACCCCTTTATTAACTTCTATTTCATCCGAAATTCCGTCGTTAATATTTATTCTCATTGTTGCTCCACGATAGATATATATATATATATATATATATATATATATATATATATATATATATATATATATATTCCTAAAAGTTCTAGTTAGTTTAGCACTTATCCCTAGGGAATAGATCTTGTTCCAGAGGATATTATGAGATACTGTATCGAATGCATATTCAGTATATTTTATGCATGTTCATTTTGTTCTATTGTAGAAATTTTTTAAATATAGGTACCCTATTCTAATTAGGTTCTGCTGTAATAATTGAAAAATGCTAAAATAAAACTAGTTATGAAAATAAAAGACATGGTTGGACAGCACTAATAAAATTACAAAACAAATGAGGAAATACTTAAAATAAGTTGAAAGTTATTGAAAAGAGTAAACAAAAATTTTACTTACATCAAAAGGCGCGCGTCACAGCAAACACACCGCCAGTGTGTCACTTGTCTAAAGAAATCTCTACAGTTACTGAACTGTAATGAATAGGAACGGTATACATACAGTAGGCGGCGACATATATTATGATTTACGAATACTAGAATGCTTGGGCACATAACAATATCTGTGATGAAAAGTAAAATTTGCGACAATATGTAGCGGGCGCACCCGCACGAGCTTTAATTCTTTTAACGCTTCTGTCTGCATTTTTATAATTTCTTGGGTATCTTCCATTGCAACTTTGTTTTTCTCTTGTTTGTTAGTAGCAGTAGTCTGAGCCTGAGTTATAATTTTCTCCGGAGAGTTACAAAATTTGTACTTTTCTAAAAGTTGCGGTTATTTTCTGAGCGTAAGCTACGTTTCCAGCTCTTAACATAGTCACTGTTTTTGTTATTTGTCATAACCTTGAAAGTTTGTCATACGTATAATGGCTTGAGCGTTTCCAGCTACTGTTTTAGTCTTTAGTCTTTGTCTTTGTCATAGCGCATAAACACAAAGTTTGCATGCTTCATACTTTCGTCATAGTCTTTGTCGCTGTTCTGTTGGAAAGAGATAAGTGATGTAAGCGCTATCTCTTTTTATATTGCGCAGTAGTTCTACACGTTGTATCTGTCATTATTTTGGTGGTTATGTTATTATTTTTGTGTTGAGATAATATAAATATGGACAACAGAAATAAAAAAAAATCATATTTTTTATATCATAAGTACAAATAAAATTATATCATATCTTATGGATATACAGACAATATTGAAATTTAAAGTGGAATATTAGAAATATTGTGGCTCGTTCACCATATTAATTTCGTGCTTTATTTCAAATGTTATTTTGGAATTATACAAAATAATTACATTATTACTTAATTTGAGTAATGATTCCTACTCATTAATATCATTAATAACTATATAATTTTTGAAGCTTTGTAAAGAGTTTTATAAATGTGTTCCTTTTTTGAGTGAACAAACATTTATAAGTACAAAAACTTAAGACTGTGCTTATGTTAACAGCTGGAAATGGCCAATATCTTCTAACAAAAGCATAAGATAAAATACAAAAACAATGACTAAAACAGTGACTATGTTAAGAGCTGGAAACGTAGCTTAAGTTAAGTTATCTTACTCTTTTTCCACGACCACTTATTGCTTTTAAAAATATACCCCTATGAATACGGTCCTGGTAATTGTTAATTAACTCCTCAGCGCTGTTGTCACTGCACGCATACTTGACTTATTCCTCTACTTTGACCTTTACACGCTCATTTCTCAAATTTTGTACTAATTATTTCACTCACTCTTTTTATTTTTTGCACTTCACTGTTTAATTATGCACTCTGACACTATTGTGCTTTGACAAACGTAATAAATACCCCTTAGCGTTAAATTATTATCGCCGTTGGCAAAACGCATCTGTTTGCCATCCATTCAACTCTACTACTAATTTTAAATATAAACTATTAACAACGATCTAAAACGGTAGGTCCTGCAGGAAATGGACCAAACTTGCAGGTTACAAAATCCATTAGTGTTTAAACAATAAGTTTTATTTGAAATATTTTTCTCTAAAATTAATTTTAAAGGTGTTGCGCAAGGAAAATCGCATTTTCCACATTAATCATCTATGACTTACTATTTACTTAACACAATGTATGTATCTTCTCGACCTATGTATATATTAATTACTCGAATCTATTTATGAACAATATTAAAAAAGAATTTCTGCTGTTGACCAAATACGTCTTCTTGTGTACGACAGCTGGTTGATTAATTGTACTTCCTAAGTTGTATATCCTTTCCTTTCGCAAGTTGAACACTCCTCGCCCTCGCTCACAAATAAATCGGTGAGTTAAGACCATGCCTGTCCAGTCCTAAATAAAATGAAATTACCTGGTTATAGAGAAGGATATTATGAGCATAAACTGTAGGTTCATTCGCCATATTATGATCAATTACTGTGTGAAATAAAGGTGTTTGTATTAGAAGAAACTTAGTTTTAAATATAAAATTTTGATGCGCCCATGACACTACTATCACGTTTTTATTTATTAAATATAGGGTTACAATTGAAACACGAGTGTTTATTGGCGTAATTTATTTTATTCAAATTTAACTGTCATTAGTTATAGCAACAATAGTGTTTATTTATTAGGGAATTAAAAAAAAACCACTCTCACAGAATTTTAACTCACTCTGCAACAAATAATACATTTAAAAATAACATCAGCAATAAAAATAACATTCACCAAGGTCTTTATCAGATAGATCAGCCATCTTCACTATTTTATCCAAACGAGCTCGTAGCTTTAACTTTCTTCTCATGAACAAACATTATCCTAACTCACTCTATATCTAATATTAAACTAATATATAGGGTGATCGTCGAAAGTCCGCTTGTAAGATTATTTCGTTTATTTTGATAGTTACAAAAAATGTTAGGAAGCAAAGTTAAACTAGACCAAGGGGCTCAAAATATGATTGTTGTAAGAATTTTGTATCACTTCCGGTTTTAGCGGTAATGGGTATAACTTTAAACCTCGCACAGGGAATCGGTATTTCAAATAAATATATATATATATATATATATATATATATATATATATATATATATATATATATATATATATATATATATATATATCCTTTCGTGGCTAGGACATTGTGGAAACCACCGAAAGGAGAAGAGATAGGATTCGATATTATAAAGTATATCGACTAATTTTTTCCTCTGATTATGAATTTCGGTTCAAATTTATATGAAGTGGATTTACAACGATATACATCTACGTATATTTGACGGCATTATGAGCTCCTCCACACTGAGTGGATCTGACGTCCACCGTATATACTTCATGCATATCCAGTACTTGTGACGTCCAATTTGTATATTTTTATTCATACTACCATCACAGTGACGTCCAGCAACGTTGCCAATATTAAATACATTATTCTAATGTAGAAACTAAAGCGCAATCTTTTATAATCATATGTACATGCACATCCACTTGTGAACATCAGTGATTTTTTACAATATTTGGTAATGATAGTTAATACTTGAATGTTAATTATCTGATTTGGTTTAGTTCAATGTCTGAAGGTTTAAAGCAGGATTATTAATAATTTTTTAATAATATTGAACTAGCGAAAATTGATCAACGTAATATTCCTTCCCGTAAATCTATTAATAAACCTGACGATATTTTACAGAAATGTGTAATGTAATGTGATTTATTTTTTATAAGAAAGTAAATTTAACATAAATTTAGTATAAGAATACTATACACACGTATCTATGAAGAAATTTGAAAATTGATATGCCCGCAAAAATCACCTTATCTGTTTGAAATCGCTACTGACGGACGCTACCTGGGATAACAATAACTTAATATTACACATTCATTGTTAGAAATAAATATGTGAATTTAAATTTATATACCGGGTTCCTTTTTTATTCTTATTATAGCGGGTGTCTTTTGTTTTCAAGGTGTACATAGGAAATTAATTTGGTAAATCACTTTTTTGTAGAATGTTGCCCCCCGTTTTACTTGAAAACAATGGGTGGACGGCAATATAAATATAAAAAAAATTGCATCAAATGTCACTAAATATATGTAAATTATGTAATATTTTACTCCCATAAATTAATAAATTATTAATTTGTCATTCCCGAAATCGGTGTACAAAGCAGATTGGCACACCCAGCAATGGGTAATATACCGTAATGATATACATTTGAACAAAAAGATAAACAAATATTTAACTTTTTATCTGTCAGAATTCATTATAACCTATAACTTGTGCAAATATGATATAATTTTATTAATTTAATTTTTTCCAAGCAATGTCTAACAATTTTATAAATTTAAAAAGAAATGGGTGGATTTTGTTCACATCTGTAAGTCTAATGGCCGCTTGTACCTATGTAACTTAAATATTAAACTTGGCTTAAATTGACAATATTGCATCGAAATGAAATGTCAAATGAATTGTATTATATTACTGTCAAAATTTTGATTTGCATTTTTTGTTTAAACTTTTCATAAAATTTAAATCTTATTGGTGCAACTGGGCATTAGAGATCTGTTAATCTGTAAATAATGAACAAAATTGCAACGCAGTAGCCACTCTTATGTATAATTTTATATTAATCAACAATAATATATGTATTTTGTCACTTTTTTAAATTTACATTTCTGTAAGTCTTACAGTACTGAACAGAATTCACCCATAAAACTAAAAAATCATATCTAACGAATTTTGACAGATAAAAAGTCGAAAATTTCAAACATTTGTTTATCGTGTTGTTCAAATGCCATGACTATCGCTATTTATAGGATATTGAATAAATTTAATAATTAATTTATAGGACTAAAATATTACATAATTTACAAGTATTTAGTGTCACTTGATGCAGAATTTTTCCTCTTTCTATTGTTATTACAACCATTGTTTTCAAGTAAGACGGGGGCAAAAGTCTGAAAAGACTGATTTAGTATGTTAATCTCCTGATGACCCTAACACCCGGCATAAGAAATCAAAGGTAAAATTTTCACTTGGTTTTATAAATATTTCTCTATTTTCCCTTGTATACTTATATTTCCTATAAAGTATGAATGATTCAAGCACCTTATTGCTCCATTTTTAGTTAATGGTACATCCAATACATTCTCTCACTATCAGTGCTAAACATCGCCTCATTCGTAGATCTTGGGCAGGACGCTCGCCTATTCTGGCTTATTATTTCGAGACAAACTGGTACAGACTTCGTCCATAATTACAGCTCTCCCGCCACTGTCAACAATATTTTTCCCAAATAGCATCATCGTACGGTAACTGATCGAATGCATCGATCTCTCACTTCAATCACATTGCCCTTAATGTCAACGCATATACCTGAAATCTGAATACTCAAAAGCCCACTTAGAACTTATAAACAAAATCATCAAAATAAATCCTGCGGCAGACTCGAACATATGCCATTGTCCTCTTAGAGAAACTGGGAACTGCAGGCAGAAACGACCCACTGGCCATACATCACCGTAATTAAACCAATGAATACTCATGCATCGTTAGTATGGTGGCCAGAAACTAACAAAACACGGCACAAATGTCGTTGCAGAAGCACAACGATAGCCCGTCTTAGTATCACAGACCACAGGCGCTATGAATACCTGTCCAAGAGCTGTAATGGAATTGCTAAAATACCCTTTAACAGATGGTCAAACTGAACCACGTTACACTATAGTGAGTACCGTAGTATAAGTGAGTCTCAGACACTTCTTGTGGACACCTGAAAAGCCATAACGTCATAGCCTGGGGAAACACTCTGGGCCTCAGTCAAACGAAGATATTCATTTCACCCTCGACGATAAACGTTAAAGAGTTATCAGCTCTTAACAAAAGGGACTTTGAATTATGTATCTTTACTAGTCATTGTTCTATAAAATACCAAATTTTAGTTCATCAAAACTTTGGAGTGGCTTCCAGACATTCAGTCAAACCACGCTACAGCAGATCTTAGCGCCCTCAACCTAAGAATGATAATAACAATATCACCTATCTACAATTTGTAGCTCAGTAAACTTTATCTGCAGTTAATAAAATATTAATCTTTAGCATAGTTTTCTAACATAATTCCACCTTTAACTATCTTCCCTGAATATCTCCAGTGAAATTTCATAATTTCTATTTCGGTACACCATGGTTCTGCACCCGCATCGGTCATATCTGCATAAAAAGTAAGTAACGATATATCAGGTGCCTCAAGGTTGCAGTGTACCTACTCAACGTGTCTGTTAGTTTGCGAAACTTCTACAATGAAAACATTTTACAATCTTTCTTGGCATACTGAAACGCTTTAAGGAAATTTGTTTTAGTTCGTTTGTTATTTCACAAATAACTAACTAAATCGCAAACTGGTTGATACTCCCGATCTGTGACTACTTGACCTACATTCAGTTTAATAATCACGTCGCAGACGATCTAAAGGAGTAGAATCAAGCTACCAAAAATGAAATACTTATTACGTCATACAAGTTCAATGACAAACCATCAATCAAAATATAACAACTGCCATGAACACCTACTGTAATAAATAATATCTTAAATAACATATATGGAGATCGGTAATCCGGATCATCGGCCATCACAATATCATAAACAACAAACTCGACTGCGTCTCTCGTTTCTCAACAAACAACTGACCGAATTGCTTTTATTACAACAGCAACCCAATTGCCACCAATATAGCTCACAACGATATCTTGAGCTTTGTAATAAAATCTCTTACCAGTATTGGAAGACCGCTTAACATAAATTCAGTACTCATTACTCACGGTTCTACTTAACCAGCTCTTGTAATTGCGTCACCACTCTCCGGGTGGGACACAGACGGAATCCTTGTTACTAGTCAATGCCCTAGGATGAAAACCTGCAAAAATTGCTAGACGGTCTTTCCATCTTAATCTGCTTGGCCCTACACTTCACTTTATAATTCACCAACAGAACACAAACCCACATACAATATTGTGGATCGCAGGCGAATCCCATTTCTGATGTCGCGGGGTAGTATCACTGGCAAACTCTATGTCAACCAACTAATTCAGAACCACATCGATAATATAAACGTGATGATCTCAGCGAAGCAGACATGCACTCATCCTGAGCACAGCTACACACTGATTCCATCCAAGCATTGTAGCCAAGAATGCTTGACGTTTCGATTACGACAAAACAATTAAAAGATTATAAGTGATTCATGTAATACTTGATTCATTAAATGACCGTTACGACATGCTTTGATATTACAATCTCCGACACGGCCATTCTGACGTTTCACACGTCCTCGTGTGAACTATCTGAAAAGAAAGAATTTATCCACAGTATTTTCGCTCGGCTATCTCTGACCAATAAGTGCTCAAATAGTTACAACTTTGTTCACATTTATATTAAGCTCAAAAATTTAGCTATAGTACACTAAATTATTTAATGGACGCCTTTTTTGTACAAGACGTCAAACAAAACATAATTCTGTGACAATATATTTCACCAGTAAATATATGACTAGCAATATCAGTATGCAAGCATTGTTATATATATATATATATATATATATATATATATATATATATATATATATATATATATATATATATATATATTTATTTATTTATTTATTTATTTATTTATTTATTTATCATAATTTTTATCATCACATAGCCATATATACATTCATTGCGAGCAGTCGTATATTTTTTCACTGTACGTTTTTTAAAAGCTTTTAGTGGTTTATTTTTGCGATATATTTATATTTGTACTAAAATCTGCGTCTTTCTGCGTATTTCTAAGATATTTTAACTTAAGTACTGCGTGCGTTTTAGTGCAGTTTTCTGATGTTAAGTGCATCTTTCAGTGCTACTTATCTATCGCATCTATAAAAAAAATCCAGCAAGTTTTATACACCGATAGGTCAGTGACTTACAGTTGACCAGTTATATTATCAGCATTCAATAGTAGTACAATCAACATTATGGTCTCAACGTGCGACAACTGCAAACTGAAGTTGAGCAGACAAGACAAATCAATCACGGGCTTCGGCTGCCTTTCATGCTACCACATCAACTGTTTGAATATACCTCAATCGGAAAAAGATATTCTCCTGTCCTGTAAACTTTTAGCTTGGATTTGCTCACCTTGTAAAGATCAAAAAGATCAATCGGCATTTCGGACTCAATCCACATCTAGTTCAAATTGTACTTTAGATAACATCATGGCGTTTGAAATGGAACTAAAAAAATCGGTTGAATTTTGCTGCAATTAAATGGATAATTTCAATAATAAAATCAAATTGTGGACGGATGAAATTAATTTAATTGAACAACTTAAAAAAGAATGCGAAATGATGAAGCAAAAAGTTTTTGATCTGGAACAAAGATTCCGCTCCAGTAACCTGGAAATTGGTGATATACCAAAAAAAGTAATGAAAACTTAATATCATATCTGATTTAAGTAACACCATACAATGTCCTACAACTGAAAATGATTTGGACGCAATACACCGAGTTTCTCATTTTAATAACTCTAAAAAACCTAAAAATGTAATTTTCAGGTTCATTTCGCGGCTACAGAGATATAAATTTATAGCTCATGCTTATCTAAAAAAAGTCCTATTCACCACCGATATTAACTTTAAAGAAAAATCGCGAATTTTTGTTAATGATCACTTGAGCCTTAATAATAATTTTCTATTTAAAAAAAACTAAAGAAACTACTCGTGAAAAAGGCTTCAAATACTCGTGGTTTAAAAACTGTAAAATCTTTATACGTAAAAATGATATTAGTCCGATAATCATAATTAATACCGAAAACGACATAGGTAAATTAAATTAAATCAAAAATTTTAATATAATAAAATATTAATCATATTATTTCAAAATATGATTAGTATATACTACCAAAATGTTCGCAGTTTAAAAACTAAATTAATCAGTGTGTATAACGAAATGAGTGCAAACACTACGATGTAATTTGCTTGAGTGAAACTTGGCTTAATGATTCTGTTAATGATAGTGAACTCTGTGACTTAAGCAAATACTCAGTGTTTATGAGCGATTGTAAGGATCCTAACAAAAAACAAGGCGGCGGTGTTTTAATTTTAGTGTCCAACAAATACTATTCCCAATCGTATTCAGATTGGGGTTCGAACGCTGAAGACATCTGGGTATCTGTGTGATGCAGCAACCACCAGAATTTTTTTATATTCTGTATATACATTCTTCCCCAAAGTGACTTTAACATCTACAGCGACCATTTCAACAAGATAAATGACCTTTCCCTGTAACTTGCTTCGGAAAAAATACTAATAATGGGTGACTATAACCTCCTAGTATTACAGTGGTAAAAAAACTCCCCCATCGCCAGTTATCATAAGATCTGATGCCCATTCACTGTTAATAAACACTATTTCTATCTGCAATTTAAAACAGTACAATTACATTTGTAATCAACAAGGCATTATTTTAGATTTAATTCTTTGTACAATCGATCTAATCCTATCACATTTTAACGAAACAATTAGTGAATTAGATCAATTTCATCCTGCTCCAGAAATACATTTTAAACTATTAATTTTCAAACCACTTGAAAATAATTATTTGTACGGTGCAACTACAACGAATGTGATTATGAAAATATCATATATGTATAAATTATCCGCTATTGATTGGGACACTAAATTAAGTCATGAAAATATGAATGACAATGTAAAAACATTTTATAATATTTTGTACAGCCTTTTGGATACCTTCTGTCCTCTTCAATATCATAAAAACAGAAAATATTCAAAATGATCCCCAAAATCCCTCATAAAAATAATAAATGAGAAAAATAAATACCTGATGATTACAATACGTTCCCGATACTTCGTAGAAGATATAAAATTGTTTTATCTCAAGATTACAATAATTATATTAAATTCATTGAACATAGCATGAAATCTAATATTAATTATTTTTGGCTAAACAAAAATTTTTCGCAAAGATAACACTTACCAAATTCAATATTTTTGAAAGACACTGTTGCTCTGTCGGGCAATAAAATAAGCAATCTTTTCGCTACTTACTTCGAATCAGTGTACACAACTCACTGTGACAATACCACACAACATAATTCTTAAATAAAGGCCATGTAATACAGGAAAATGACATATTACTACGTCTATGTACACTAAATATTAAAAAGGGTTATGGACCAGACGAAATACACCCTAGCTTTATCAGAACCTGTGCTTATTACCTATCATACCAACTTTTTCTACTTTTTAATAAATCACTTCAATTAGGAGTATATCCGGAAACATGGAAATTATAACACATTACACCCATTTTTAAATCTGGAGATAAGCGAAACATGGCTAACTATCATCCAATTTTCATTTTTTTGACAATCGGAAAAAATTTCGAATATTTAATAGTTAAAATAAAACGAGATGTTAGTACATAATCACCCCAAAACAGACAGGGTTCTGTAAAAAAAAGTCTGTATTAAATAATTTACTCTCTTTTACTGAGTTTCTCAGCAAGTGTCTAGATGATAGAACCCAGATAGATGTTGTGTATACGGATTTTAGCAAAGCCTTGGACAGAGTTAATCACACTTTATTAATAAACAAGCTAGCATCTTACGGTATTCACGATACTCCTTTACGATGGATCGAGTCGTATATAGAAAACCGTTTTTAGTTGGTCTTTGTCAATGGTTACAACTTCTGGTGTACCACAAGGATTACATTTAGGGCTGTTGCTATTCAATCTTTATATAAATTCAATCACAGTGATTTTTTCTTATACGTAGCTGATTTAAAAATATTTAAAAGTATTACCTCTTTAACAGGTTGTTACCTACTGCAGAACAAATTGTCAAATCTTTACAAAGACTGTACTGAGAACGACTTA